>OX401973.1:21947200-22547200 GCA_947859335.1 Tortricodes alternella | reverse complement strand
TCTGGCATGCTAGGGCCGCTGACTTTATAAAATTCGTATTTTTTCCTTTAAATTACGGGATCTCATCCCGCATGTACGAACTTTGCGTTATTTAATATTTCAGCCTCTCTTTCACCCTTTTAGGGGTTGATTGTCACAAAACAGTAGCCTATATTTTTCCACAGGGGCAAACTATCTCCATACCAAATTTACAATACTGTATTGTTAATTAAATGATTTTCCAAACTGATAATGTAAATTCAACGCATTACTTAAAGTAGTTTTAGTGTTCCGTACCCAAAGGGTAAAAACGGGACCCTATTACTAACGCTACGCTGTCCGTCTGTCCGTCTGTCACCAGGCTGTATCTCATGAACCGTGACAGTTAGACAGTTGAAATTTTACCAGGTGATGTATTTCTGTTGCCGCTATAACAATAAATACTAAAAAACAGAATAAAATAAATATTTAAGGGGGCTCCCATACAACAAACGTGATTTTTTTGCCGTTTTTAAAGATAATGGTACGGAACCCTTCGTGCACGAGTCCGACTCGCACTTGGCCGGTTTTTTATTTGGTTCACAGCCGAAATGATACAAAACACACGCCTTACAGAAAATATTTTGTATCATAACTTAATTTAAACTAAGAAACAATATCCCATTTCGTTCTCGTGAGAACTAATGTGGTAATGCACTTCTGTCAGAGCGTATTAAGATAATTCTTTACCCGAAGTAGCTTTTCATGTCTTCCAGACTTGAGACTTAGATCAGATAAGTTCAACTTCCCGGTCATAATACTTTTTATCCGTGGACTTGAAAGTGCTCGGAAAGCAAAATGAAATTTCCTTGACTAACTCACTGAGTACTTAATCAAGTCGTCTACTTGAATGAAATAATTTAAGAAGGAAACTTACGGTTCGGTTTTCATACTAAATGTATTATCTATTATAATCTCATTTATTAAAGTTTTCTTCTTATAATATATTTTTATTATTTTCGTTTTGTATAAAAAACTTAAAATAACAAAAATAAACGTATTATCATAACAAGAATGCATTTCATGACAGTACAGTATGATTGACCAATTGAAAGCATTTAAATTAAAAAAAACTGTGGTCGTTTCACGAGCTCCTAACTTGTTCAACGCCAAGCGTGTATCAGACATAACACGAATTTCAACCTTACTTACTAGTGAAGGGTTTTTTACTCTGACGGATATATCCGTCGTTGGCGTTGAAAAGGATAATTCCCGGCAGTTTCTGCCGTAACCTGAGCTGCATGAAAAGTTCGTATTATGAGCGCACTGAAGGGCCCGGCTTTAGTGCGCTCATAATACGAGTTTTCTAGGCAGCTCAGTTTACGGCGAAAACTGCCTGGAATTTAGCTCATAAAATTACCCCTCAAATAGTATTGTATTTTTTGTGGAAGGCGAACCGTGGCACTCGTTAAGTCATTTACTTGGATTAAATAACATGCCTAAGTAAATCGGTAAGTTATTGATCTAACGGTTTTTGTGAAGAGTAAAACAATGCTGGCCTAAACAGCCAAAAATAGCCCAAAATCAAAAAACCAGGCTCCCCTCCTTTCCACTGTCAGCGCCTCTTACAGGTTAAGAAAGTGCATGCATCCTCCCATCTAAAGTAAAATCAGCAGTATTGACACTCACGAAATACACACTTTTCGCACTCTCCGATCTGCAAAAATAGTGCGAACATTTACGTCGGCGTATGATATTTTCAAACTATGCGAGACGCGCCGACGGTGTGGATAAAATGGCGTCATGGCCTAACCAAATCTAAATCCCAGCCTTCAGTATCAGTGTCTGCCTTATTAAGTACACTTTCACCGAACATTCTCAGGATTACACCAATTACTATCTGACGCGGTTCAACAAGCAGCCCCAGTTTATAAGGCAGGTTACTCTTCCACCGCCGAAGCGGCCTCCAACCAGGCAGACCAGGGTCAAACCTGAACCTGACCCTATCTTGGTCAAAGAAGTTCTGGATTTGCCTGACACGTTCACTGTCACGCAGTTGGTTAGACAGGTGAGACTATTTATTTTTTATTACACACATTTTTGCTTTTTTAATGTGTTTTTCCCAAGTCTATTTATGTATAAAATTTACCCTTCATAGGATTCAGAAATCCCTGACACCATCCCAGCTATAGAACGAAAGTCTCTTTCAATATTCCTGACCAAGGCGTCCCATGAGAAGAAGCAACTGGTGGAGGGCCTGTACCAGGACATCATCACCCCTTCAGGAGTCAGCTGGGACGATATCAAGGGACTGGACGCCGCTAAAAACCTGCTGATGGAGTCTGTGGTGTATCCAGTAAGGTGAGGCATGATGTTGTTCTGCCATTATATGCATTTACTTACAACCTTCTGAAGGTCTCTATAGCAAGTTTTCGTCATCGAGCAGTTCACTAACACAAAATCAGTGCTAACATTTTCCTATAGATTTGAATTCTTCCTGCACTGATTCCTCATATGACTAAACTCAAGGTACCCAGAGATCTTCACCGGCCTTTTAGAGCCATGGCGCGGGGTGCTCCTCCACGGCCCTCCCGGCACGGGCAAGACTCTGCTGGCCCGCGCCGTGGCCGCCGAGAGCCGCTGCACTTTCTTCAATGTATCACCGAGCACCATTGTCACCAAGTGGAGGGGGGAGTCGGAGCGGATCGTCAAGGTATCAAAATATTCGGTATCCTCCTAAAAGCTTTTAGACGATGTAGTGTGATTTCAAGTCATTTCTAGCTTTCACTCTGGAAACTAATAAGTCCTGCAGCTTCTTCAACTTGTCCCCAGCAAGCATTATCATTAAGTGAGGAGTTGGAGTGGGTTGTCAATGTAGGTGATAGATAGATTGATTTACTTACGATGAAAGTTTGTGTATATTTATAATCATTTCATGCATATTGGCCGAAGTATGATGATATTTGTTGATCAAGTCTACTTTGGTTGGAAAAAAACGTACCTACCTCTTATGAACTTTATTGGGCGAAGCCGGTGCGGGCCGCTAGTATTTGTATATGTTAGTTTGCATCTCAAATACGACCAACTAATAAACGTATGCAGTGTGATTATCCGTCCTCAATAACCCGTTCAAAATACAAAGCCACAAGCGTCAGTTCATAAAATCTGATCATTTTATGCATTTGATAAGACATTAATTACTGACATGCATCAAGGGCTCCCCATGATTTGTATATTTTATGTTCATAAAATTATTTGCAAAGAGCCAGGATTTATGCTACTTCTTTCATAGGTTCTTTTTGAAATGGCATCCTACTATGCTCCCTCAATAATCTTCGTCGACGAGGTAGAAACTGTTGCGTCAGAGCGGTCGGCGCCGGGCGAGCACGAGGCCTCGCGCCGTCTGAAGGCGCAGCTCTTGACTGAGCTGGATGGCGCACATGTCAGAGACGGCATCGTGTTTCTGCTAGCTAGCTCCAACATGCCTTGGTAAGAACTTGGGGAGGATCCAGACTCTTTCACGGTTCTGGTTACTTGCTAGTAATTATTTCTGGAGAATTACGGTCGTTTTCACGCTTAAGAAGCTTCTTTATCTATGATGATGTGTGTATTTACTCATCGTCCGATGTCTGGTCATCAGAAGGTACCTACCTAATGGCATATTTAGTTTCTGTACAAGTTATTCGAAACGTCTAATGGTAAGTGCCGGTTCCCGAGTTTACCATGTACGCACCTCAATATTATGTCGGTCAGACTTAAGTACGTACATATAGAGTATTCCGCCAACCAACAAAAAAATTGCAACGGCCGACCTTAAACGTAGGCCTTTGGGTTACGCTCCGTAAATTAATCTGAAATCACACACAACAGTCCCCGTAGCACATTAATTTTTATCGCGCATACCTATAAAGCAGTATATTTCACACTCGCATAGGTATTAGTTAAAAAGTGACAGATGATTTATGCGCGTGATAAATGCTAGTGTGCTAGGCACTCTGGACGGAAGAAGTACAAGGAAATGTATACGTACGAAATACAACTCAATAAATCTGGCAGGAAGGTTACGTCCTCAAACAAAGGGGTTCAAATTGTGTATGGGAAATACCGCGGGCGAAGCTATGGCACGGTCACTAGTATTTTAAAACGTACAAAACAGACGTATTATAACCAATATCATTCCAGGGAAATCGATCCAGCAATGCTGCGCCGCCTCGAGAAACGCGTTCACATCCCTCTGCCCGACCACAAGACTCGCGCGGAGCTGTTTTCCTTGTTCCTGAGCAGCGCCAGCGCAGGAGTTGGGCCGCACCTTAAGGAGCTCGCGACGCGCACGGAGGGCTACTCCGGCAGCGATATCAAGCTGGTGTGCAAGGAGGCGCTGATGGCTGGCGTGAGGAAGATGCTGCCCAACATGGGGAAAGGTTAGTATGGTGCTGTGTGGCCAAAGAACTCAAAAGAAGGATGTGCCTATCAGTACAATTTCGTATTACAAGTCTCATAGAAGGTTGTTAAAGGGCAGCGCCATAGCTTGACCACATCCTATTGCTGATGTCTTAATTCTTACGACATGCATACGAAAGTCTAATATTGCTTGATTGACACGCTATCATTATCATTGTGCGCGGTGTGGTCGGTGGTGTTGCGGTCTCAGACCGCACGACGCGGGAGGGCATTTTTTCAATTATAAGATAAGTGCCAGAACAAAATCTAGATCTATAGGTAGGTTTATTGAATATTGATTAAAGATCAACCAAGTCAAATAATCGCCGAAATTAGTTTTGTATGAGAATACTGAGTCAACAAACGAAACGTATTTACCTAGATTTTGTTCTGACAAGATATCAAAAATTAGTCAAAATCGGTTGTGGAAACCGTTATCGCCTTTTGTATGAAGAGCCGTAGGTTCACACTGCTCTTAATTCAATTTGATATACCTACATAGATATTTCAGTAAAGAAAATGTTTGCGAAGTCTTCACTACTTGGTCCGTGTAAGGACTAATGCCAATGAGAGGAGGCCCTTTCCCAGCAGTGGTACTATACCGAATATTTTCGAAGAGGTGTTAAGCTGTTTTTTTCCCCAGGGACTCCAAGTCAGAACAGCAAGGAGCGACTCAACCTATCCGTCATACTGACTGCCATTGAGAAGACGAAACCAGTGTCGAAGACCCTAGCTAAGAAGCATGAGGCCTGGCAGAACGAGCAAGGCTGTTCCTAGTCAACTCAGCTCGCAGACCATTATATCCTGGACACCGCTTAGCCTAAGTTTTACTAGCAAATAAAGCTACCAAACTTGCTTGATGTTATACAAAACATTCCGTACATTTGCAGGTATATTATATACCTACCTCATATGAACAAAACCACGTACCAAACGACTATTAGTCTTTACCAAGCTACATCCGTCATTTCATATCTTAATCCCATCTTTCCACCTCTACGACAAACACCAACTTATATTTTCACTCGACAGTGGCACCACTGACATTGCATGTAATCAAATGAGTAAATGACGACCGTAATTCTAGGTTAGACGTCTGCTTGTATAAGTTTGTAGAACAAGGTGGCGTAAACAATACACGGGACGGGACGGATTGTTTATCTCTGACGCTTCTAATAGTGCTTTAGGTGCAATCAATGCTCTGGTTATCTGGTCGGGGGAGTAGGCATGGGCTGGGGTTCTATCCCTATGTTGTGGGAGTTCCAAGAATTCGCACTAAGTACGCTTCAACATTCATTTGGCGAACGGCTAAGGAGTGGAATTCCCTGCCTGCAGACTTGTCCCAGAACGCTACAACTCGGGTCTTTTCAAGGAGAGTGTGAATAGGCATTATCTAGGTATGCATGCTCTATCGTTGACCTCATCATCACTTTCCATAAGGTGAGATAGAGGTCAAATGCACATCATCTTTTATTTAAAAAAAACGCTGTGATTGGTGCGTTCAAAGTTATGCGTGTCCCTAGCCGGCCTAAAGCCCGCCTGCTTATAGTTTCACTCTAATATTGGCGAGAGGCGCTCGGCTTGCGGAGTCTATAGGAAGGATAATATTTTCTGTGACTGAGCCCCATTCTGCTTCAACATTGGAAATATTTAAATCATGATAATTATGGCCAACTGTTTACTTTCTAAAGCAAGTCGCTTATGCGGCGTAACCCTTTGACCGCTACAGTCGGCTGTGGCCGTCGGCAGTTTTCCGTGCCCCTGATGCCACGATATGCCATTATCCATACATTTGCGTTGGCTACAGCCGTCGTTGAGCGCTCGTGACACGCTTTTTCGCCGTTAGCCGTGGCGTTCAAAATGTTAACTGAATATGACATTTATTTTAAGGGGTTGTGTAATGTTTTGTATAATAACAATTATAAAATTTTCATTTTACGTAATACGAAATGCATAATTATGACCTGCAGAAATATTATAATTATCTAGCATAAAAACGAAATGCATACAAACAAATTGCATAATTTCGAAAATAATCAGTTTAGTTGCATAATAAACAATTTGTATAAAAGTTACTTTGTATAGTACTGCTAACCTACTTTTCCTGTAGCAGTTCGTTACAGTAGGGTCACAGTTCTAACCTAACCTAAGTTTAAGTTTTAATAATTATTCTGGATGAATGCTATACCAAGAGACATTATAACTTATGAACATTATGACGAATGTAATTATGATAACATAACTGTTCTGTTGTTTCAAAATTATGAATTTTGTTTTTATGCAATATGTTTATTATGAATTGCGGAAGTAGTTAAATGAAAATATGCCAAAAGTTTTTGTCCCATTTTAAGGATGTCAAAGTTGTAATTGCCGCTTCAGATGGGTAAGATACGAGATTGAGAAAGTAAGTCGATATAGTGCATAATTGAAATAAAACGAACTATAAATTATATTTGTTTATTTCACGACATCTAACGCCCCCACTATACAAAATACTCTTTTAAAATACATTATTAGCCTAATTTTTAGGAGACCACTCATATCTAATGCTTCTTAGTTTTGGCCTCTGGGTGAGGTTTGACCTTTTGACCACATTTAACCAGGGCAATGTAAAAGCAACCATAATTTATTTACGCAAGATTCAAAATTGCGTAACATTGCCGTCGCGACGTGCGGTGAAAAGGTTATGAGAAGTTCCAACCGTCGATGATACCACAAAGTACGTCACAACCAAATTACATCCTTAGTGTGTTCATCATAAGGGAGTGTTTCCTGTAAACTAAGCTCTGGTGGCGCCTTATTCTTCAGTCTTCACAATAAGATTCAGTTTTCCAGATTAGGTTTTGTAAATATATTACAATTAAATATTGAATGGCGATATTTTAATAACTTCATGTCTGACTTTCACGAAAATAATATTTCGCTAACAATTCCTGAACCCATAATTTTGTCAAACCAAAAATAACATTCGGAGTACATTTTCTAATTTAAACTACTTATATATTATATATGTAAATGTATCGGTAGTTCTGACGGTTGGAACCTTAGGCACAGATTATATACAAGTTACTACGTACTTAGGCTTATTAAAAAAAAACGGCCAAGTGCGAGTCGGACTCGCGCACCAAGGGTTCCGTACCATTTTAATCAAGCAAAAAAAAAAAAACACGTTTGTTGTATGGGAGCCCCCTTAAATAATTATTTTATTATAATTTAATTATTTATTTTTGAAGTTAATATATATCTAAATATTCTGTGAATATTTCAAGCGTCTACCTGTTGCCGTTATCAATACGCGTCCCGTTTTTACCCTTTGGGTACGGAACCCTAAAAACATTTCCCCTTTCATTGCTAGTCATGATAGAATGACAATTAAAAGTGCCATCAGCATCACAGTAGATGACAAAATTAAAGGTATAAACATGTTTGAACACTTGATGCAATTAAAAAAGGATCTCGTTTTAAAAGCGTGGCGCTGCTAGCACTGCGCGCTGGAACTGGTCTGGCTGCAAAAGGGTTAATACATTCCAGTAAATTCATTACACGAGTTACTGTTTGTTTGTCATCGAAAAATACATATTTTGTTGATCTTTGAACCCAGTTTAAGAAACTAAATCAGCTTGGCATTTTGCATTTTTTCTCATCATAAAAGACGCAGAAATATTACAGATATAGTGAATAATATGTTTCCATCGGTAAAACTCGGATCTCAATCGGAAGACGACGGGACCCGAAGTGTCAATTAATTATTGTATTAAATGAGTGACATGTTTATATTCATTAATATGAAACTTTATTATTTACTGCCAAATGTCAAAACGAAAAATGACAGCATGGTATGATGGCTACTGGCCCCCAATTCTCGGTGTTTTCGAGATAATGTCGATTGCAAGATTAAACGTCAGATTCATACAGTTGCGTCAAATGACTGTATGCACTGACGTTTAATCTCGATTGTTAGATTATCTCGAATGCGCCGAGAATTGGGGGCCTGCCGAAGCTAATTGAGAGAGCACGATAAATACGAACTTTTCCGATAAAACACGATGCAAACTAATTATGCACCACATCTGTACATCAATTTACTTAAATTTTAACAAATAACAATCCTTTTTATCAGATTATTTGGATAATATATTTAAAACGCGGCGTTTTAATTAATTTGTGAATATACCGTAATAGTGACAAATCATATTTCAAATCCTGTGCGACTTAGTTCATGTTTAATCACTTCGGCATTTGTCCTGAATTCAGAACACCCCCACAACTGTACCATTCCTAAAAACGAATGTTTTTTTTTTATGAAAATGACAAATGTATATTTAATTCCTATAATTAGATAACTACTTAACCTAAGAATTTTCCAAATTGAAGAATAACAATTTTAACCTTTCAATCATGACATACAAATATTGGTTTATTAAAGTTGTCCTTCATAGGTACATAATAAATTGAATAGAAATATGAACTCGGTGGTTAAAGTTGCGATTTTAAATATAACACATTTATATTGAAATAATTTAGTATAAACACGTAACAAAATTACCTTTTTTTATTTCAAATCGATAAAAACAGTGAAATAAATTTAAAATAGTCGTCGTTAGATAGACCGAAAGGGACTTAACTTAGATTTTCAAAGAATGATCATAAGTTACCACCCACCCCATAGGCCACCTACGCACAGGCAGGTTTACTTAGCGCCTAGAGCCTAGGCTAGGCTATAAACAAACGTTCTAGATTCCTCGGCACCGGCTTCACTGCGCGCTTGGCGCCTTCAATAGGCACCTGCGGCCCTAACATAAATGACACAAAGATAAATTAAACCCGTTTATCTCGCTGACTATCTCTTTCGTCGGCACTAGTGTGAGAGAAACGCACTTAGAGATAAGACGGTCTACGTTATCTTTGTGTCATTCATGTTAGGGCCGCTGACTCTTTCGGCTCTCCTAGACGCGCTAGGCAAGCCACTTGCCTGTGCGTCCATTCGCGTATGTATTTTTGGTATTTTTTTTCTAAGCGTATTTTTGCTCCAAATTGTAAGACTATTGTAAAATAACGTTGAACAATTTGTTTCCAATTCCCACTAGGCCCACGCGAGAGGACAGGACTACTAACCAGCATAGCTGGGCACCGTTAATCAAATAGTTAACTTCGTTAATCGCTAATCCGTTACTAAAAAAGTTATCTTCGTCAAACGTTAAAGCGTTACATTTCGGAAGATTTTACGGAAGTTAACGTTAATCGTTAACTTGTTATAGAAATTTCATTATATAGGTATGTGTTACAACACACAACGGTTATAAAAATAATGGGCTATGGAAGTTTAGGCCGGATATGAAAAATTTATAAAACAAGGGTCTACGCGCAATGACGAACGTACTTCTCAGAACGAGTTTTTCGCAGCGCGCCGTGGTCCGCGCAGTGTCCTTTTGGAAAATAGTAGGTACATAATTAACGATTAACGGACATTAATTGTGTTAACGAAAGTTAATGATTATACTCACTGGCACTTTGGTGTCGTCCACAAATTACGTAACGCAAAATTTTTGACCCCCCCCCCCCTTTCCCTCATGTAACAGGACTGTAACGCTTAGCCGGGATCCCCCCTCCCTCTCCATTCCGTTACGTAACAGGTGCTTGGTAAAAAAAAATTGCCTAATATTCAGGTGATTCGGCGCTCTTTTTACATTGGGCGAGGTATAATTATCTATGAACGTATTTCGGTTCCATTTCTTAATAATATAATTATAATTTCATGAGTTTACATTAATTGTGCAATATTATAAAATCGTGATGTAACACCAACCTTGAATGGCGTCTTGCCGGGCCTGCTCAGCGGGTTGCCGCGTTCCTATTTTAAAATCGTTGGCGTAGGTACGAGTAATTACGACCTTCGCGCACAACAATAGGGTTCAATTTTGCACGCTCGCGCGCGGTTAGTTGCTCATTAACCTTTTGACCGCCACAGTCGGCTGCAGCCGTCAGCGGATACAGAGTAAAAAAGCCCTCCATTATCTTGATTTAAAGTTGAAATTCGTGTTACTTCTCAGACATGCTTGGCGGTCAAAAGGTTAACAATAATGTAGGTGTGTAAAAAGGCGGCTTTCATCAAGATCAAAAGGCAGCACTTGTACTATTACTTAATTTGTGATTTAGTTTAGTTTAGTAGAGAATAAATAGCGACTAGTACAATTTTGCCAAATCGTCACCGAATAATCGCTGACTAGAAAATACGCCGAATAGTCGGTTGGTAGACAACCCAACTTTACAAATAATGTGTATATACCAAAATATAATATCGGTTCGCGTTGGTATGCATTTTCTATATTTTTTATAAGCATACTAATACTACAAATATTTAGTGTCCCAGTTATACAAGAACCATATTAACCTATATTCTACAATTTCACTGAATGCTAAAGTATGTTCACCGAGAGTTGTCAAAAGAAATTAGAAATCAGGGCTTCTAAAGTCTTTACAAAAACCGGCCCGCTAATTGCTTTTACCGATGATAATAAAAAATTAAAAGAAAAAACTATATTTCTTACATAGAATATTATTATTGAATGGCGTGTATATGTCGCATTGTTGGCATATCATCGGAGGACGACCGTGACGAAGTCTCAGAGTCGGAGGAAGAATCGGAGTCGGCGACGTTTATTATGAAACGTTCAATTGCTTCGTCTAAAACAATACACGAACACCCAAACGACACACTCGAAGCGTATTCCAGAACGGAATAGCAATATATATGGCGCTCGCCCGCCCGGCGCGGCGCCGCGCTTGACAACTGCGTGCCTCGTACCACGAATCTCAGCGCGCGCGGCGATAAGCGACGCCCGTCATACAGTTTGCGATAGGTAAGCGACAGTCGCTATTTCGAGACGATATCATAATATTTATCAACTCTCGGCGAACAGACTTTGTGTGTGTGTATACTAGCTGAATCACGTTGTGAAAGTATCTGTCTGTAGTGGTGTTGCGTTCGTTTAGTGTTCCATGTTTAAAACAGAGACACATACACACACATTTACACTTTTCCATATCTACTCACACATGCAAATACTTCCCTAGTGATTTACCTATACTCACTATTGATAAGTTGTTTTAATGTTCTTTTTCAATTGTATTGAACCGAGGCGATCAGCTCAAAGTTGCCAGCGCTGAAATTGTTATATATAGAATATGATTGCGGGTATCTGTCCGTCCTCGACGGAGGTCCCGTTGTTATTGCCGGCGGCGTAAGAAAACTGAAACACAATCTTTTCACCATTGTTGCAATCGACGGTTACGCGACGGAGGCCTTTAGTGCCGTAGTATGAGTCCGTTCCCTGAAAGAAAAAAAAAAGTTGTAGTAAAGTATGTTTGTGTTATTTTCACGCCCTAACGGCTAAACAGATTTCCATAAGAAACTGGCACACATTTAGCTTGTTGTATAGAGATATCCTGTATACAGTAAATTTGAGATGAGAAACGAGTAGTGATGCTACCGATATCTGGTTACTATCCGCGGTATCCATGATTTTACTAACCGGCCGGATACCGGATAGTGTCAGTATCCGCCGGATACAGGATAGTAAAAGCTTGGATCGGAAATAGGATAAAACAAATAGAAGCCATCAGAAATAACGAGATCAGCGTCTTCCAGCGTTGTCGTTTCTTTTTATCAATACATATAAAACGGTACCGTGACTCACTTATAGACAACGCACAGCCTAAACGGATGGTCCTAGAGGTATGAAATTTGGAGGAGACATTCCTCGAGTACCCTAGAGGTGCACAAAGGAGGGATTTTTTTAAATTCCATCCCTCAAGGGGTGAAAATGGGTGATACATTTTGTATGGAAAATACCGCGGGGGAAGCTGTGGCGGGTCCACTAGTTTGAATATAAAACTTCACGTATCATTACGTCGTACACGTTCAAGTATTCCCAACTGACGTAATAAAGCGCGTATTTAACCTCTATGTCTTCACCGCGCCCCTACAATTCTTAACAAGCTGAAACTTGCTCGCCGCGCAAGCTTATGCGACTTTAGAGATAGCTTGTGTGCGGCCGGATATCCGACAATCCGGCCAATGACCATGCCAGATATCCGGTATCCGGCCAAACCACTATCCGTTGCATCTCTAGAAACGAGTCTCCTCAGTAGATTCCTCTTGATAATTCGACGGCATATCCTATCCTCGTTAATATTATCTATTTATGACTGTAAATAAATAAATAAATCCATCCATACTCCATACTTACTTACTTACTAATATATAAATGCGAAAGTAACTCTGTCTGTCTGTCTGTCGCGCTTTCACGCCAAACTACTGAACCGATTTACATGAAATTTGGTACACAGATAGTCTAGAGCCTGAGAAAGGACATAGGCTACTTTTTTATTCGAAAAAAGGGTTGTAAGGTGTTGAAGGGGGGGATGACATGTTGTATAGAAGTATCGTCTTTTTTAGAGCTAGAGCTTGAAACTTATTTTTTAGGCTATTGATTCGAAATAAATAATGCTACCCAAAGACACTATTCCACGCGGACGAAGTCGCGGGCACCGCTAGTCAATTATAAATAAGAAAGTGTGGTTCTTTATTTGTTCCTATTTGACAAAAGGGACATTTCACGTGAAGCGGACAGGGAAAAAAAAGTGAGGTTCTGAAAATCGACCACATTCGGCCCATTTGTACTTCTAGTAGGTATGAATGTGTACGCTAAATTTTTTTTTTGTATCGTGTATATTTACCAAGTTATAGGTTTCAAAAGAATTGTCGTTGATTGGTACTACAATTTTTCGAAAGTAATTTTTGAATATAACAAATCTACTATAAAATATTTTACATAGCGATACATATTAAAAATATACTGTTCTTTTTGACAGTAAAAAAAATTAAAAAATTAAAAAAAAATTAAGGCCAAAACCGGAAGTAAACTTTTCAAACCAGAATTACAGTCACTTCAACCAATTTTTTTTTTTTTTCTTTCAAAATATAGCTTAAATGATAATGAAAGTACACTAGAAAATTTAAAATGGGATCTCTATTAGTTTAGGAGATACGTTGAATAATATACACCCGCGTCGCAAGGGGCGTCATATGTAGCACTTGCTTAGATCGGTTGGTGTGCGTCAAATAAAATGGCTTGTATAAATTACTGTGATAAAATAGTTCAAACATAATAAAACAACATTGGTACAACACAAGAACTGTTCATTCTGTAATTTTAACAATTTTACAATGGGAATCTATGGCAGAACTGGTCCTGTTTACAAGAAGGCCGGCCTGTGGTTGTTGGAATGAAGCTGTGAAACTTTTTGGTTCCTGAAATGGTGACCGTAGACGCAAACCGGGGTTCCAAAAAAATTCTCTGACGCTCTATATCATCTTTAGAACAGAAATAAATAGATTCCCATTGTAAAATTGTATAAAATTACAAAATAAACAGTTCTTGTGTTGTACCAATGTTGTTTTATTATGTTTGAACTATTTTATCACAGTAATTTATACAAGCCATTTTATTTGACGCACACCAACCGATCTAAGCAAGTGCTACATATGACGCCCCTTGCGACGCGGGTGTATATTATTCAACGTATCTCCTAAACTAATAGAGATCCCATTTTAAATTTTCTAGTGTACTTTCATTATCATTTAAGCTATATTTTGAAAGAAAAAAAATTAAAAAAAAATTGGTCGAAGTGACTGTAATTCTGGTTTGAAAAGTTTACTTCTGGTTTTGGCCATTAATTTTTTTTTAATTTTTTAATTTTTTTTTTACTGTCAAAAAGAACAGTATATTTTTAATATGTATCGCTATGTAAAATATTTTATAGTAGATTTGTTATATTCGAAAAATTACTTTCGAAAAATTGTAGTACCAATCAACGACAATTCTTTTGAAACCTATAACTTGGTAAATATACACTATACAAAAAAAATATTTAGCGTACACATTCATACCTACTAGAAGTACAAATGGGCCGAATGTGGTCGATTTTCAGAACCTCACTTTTTTTTCCCTGTCCGCTTCACGTGAAATGTCCCAAAAGTGAATTCCTATGGTATAGCCTTTTCCCGGCATAGGGACCTATTTCCACAGGCTAAGAAAAATATTCTACATACCTTTAATTTAGCACTGGCTATGTACGAGGTATTGGGCAGTATTTCGACCGGCTCCTTGAACATCGCGCGGAACGTGTCGTCGGTGCCGTCGCAGCAGAACGTCGTCGTGTTGGAGCCGCACACCTTCTTAGTCGCCAGGTGGATTACCTGCAAGATACCATTACGAGATCAGGAGGATTGTGACGTTATTGAAACCTCAGAAGCTTATAAAACTTCAATCTGACAAGTTTATAAAGTTAAGAGTTATATCGTCGGCCTAAATCGCATACCTCGCAACTCCATTTTTTTTGAAAATCATGTTTTGACACTTTTAGATAGTACTATTCTGAACGCATCCAACGGCAAAATTCTTAAATACAAAAAATAAACCGTTTACGTTTAAAAAGCAAAATAGAAAACCTCGCAACTCCCGACCACTATTTTGTAAAAGGAATACCACGTATCTCCCCCCGCCACTCCCTTCAAAATTTGGAGTTACGAGATTTTGTTGAAAATTTTAGAAAGCTAATCGGGAGTTAAGAGTTTTGCTATAAAAAAAATTACGGATTTTTATAACAAAAATCTTAACTCCCGATTAGCTTTCTAAAATTTTCAAGAAAAACTCGTAACTCTCCAGGTAATCCGTAATTTTCCAGGTTCAGGTGATTTAAAAAAAAATAGTTTTAATAATCTGACGGCAAAATTTTATTTAATATTATGTAAAAAAATACAAAGCAAATCTTCATACAAAATTTTTGGTAATGATGTTTTTTGTGCCTCCTGTAAAATTTAGTCAGATTGAGTTACGAGGTTTGCGATTTAGGCCGACGATATGCTAGTCTGCACCTTTATGTGGCTATCTTAATTGACTTAGCCAGTGAAATTAAGTAATAAACCAATATGCAATACTACAAACCTGCAAATGAACTTCATATTCTGTTGGTCCAAAGTAAGACCCATACAATCCAAAGCCAACAACGAAAACCCTCTGATCCACCGTAAACCTGATTCTATCCGTTGTGCCGCTATAACCCCATCGAGACTCTGTCTGTGGGAACCTATTCACCGTCAGCTCCTTCCCAGTCATACAACACCTAGGTGTATCTAAGAAGCCTACGTTAGGCTTAGGATTTACTGTGAAATATAGAAATAGTTGGACTATTTCTCGGTCATCCAATAGTCCACTTTGGGCTGGACCCATTGCAAATTCTTCCACGGACATTAGAGGGAACCGTATTGCGTTGAAAGCACGACCGAGGGCTGTGCGTTGGTTTGTTGGTGTGAAAGGGAGTTGTCTTCGATTGCATTCTGCTTCAGACCAGCGCAAGACGGCAGAGAAGATTTTCGCTTCTCTTATGCGGAGGGTGTCCCTGAAAGATGAAATCAATGATAGATAACCAAATAATTTTTATTTGGGGTATTAATGTAATTAATTAGTTTAAATTGTAATGAAGAAAAGTGTCCTCTTTCACCTTCCCTAGGTAGGTACAAAAAATTTATGAAATCAATTGTGTTTTAGTAGATTGTTGCACTAAGCAGAAAGTGATTAATTATTGCGCCGAATTGTGAGGTGCGTAATCAGATTTTCTTTCAACTACTGCAAAAAGTTGGTAAAAGAAAGTAAAAGTATAGTTAAATCCGACTAGCAACCTAAAAAATATTTTTGCACCTGGTATGTTGCACCCTTAGAATTTTTATATAAATTATGATAGGTACTCGCACGTTTTCCCGAATCATAAGATACCCTATTTATTAAAATTGGTCCTGTGGTTCAGAAATCAGAAGCTAAAGTAGAACATCGACAGTTTTCACAGAAAACTTTTATCTGGCCAATTAATTTTCATATTACGCCAATATATTTTAAATCTTTTAGTAACCTATACTATCTTATTAGCCATTACTATGAGCATAACTTTTTAGACGGGATAATCACAGTTCGATATGGCCGCTGACATGTGGACTGTCTTGCAAACAGTAAGTTCACAGAAAAGTGGTTCGCTGTCCCATCGGACTGTGGATGGGCTTTGAGTGGCTGGTGGTGTAAACTTCTTGATCAACCAACCAAATAAAAAAATAATACTAACCAGTGCAATAATGAATTTTGTATGAAACTTTATTGTTCTAAAGCAAATAAGGGCTGCTTTGTGCTGAGTATTTAAGGTCATAATGATGAAATTAAAGTGAAATTGGAAGAAAAAAATATTTATTAATTAGGACAAACAATAACAAAAGCAAAGAAGACTCTAGACCTCTTGACCCATGTTAAGGTCTTAACTTTTATAGGACAGGGAATATTGGAGGTTAAACAAAAAAGAGAACCTTCACTACTGTAAAGGGGCTTGTAAATGGTTTAGTTTTTTGAAAATTTATTGCTGCAATTCAGGCTATCCTTAAAAAGATTACATATTACATCACTAATGGGGTTAAAAAGTTTGAATGTAAGCTTTTGAGGATAGCCAAAATCAGCAATAAATTGCTGAAATACTAACCCGTGTTTACAAAACCCCTTAATGACATGATATGGGATATAGCAACATGTTAAATAACAATCATAATTACCTTTCTAAAACCGCATTCAATGTGTCCTGATCAATATCAGTGAAGCCTTCAGCATTCAATGCATCAGCTGTATTCTTATCGATCATTTCAAGACACAATGCAGCCAACTGTGGCTCATCGAACAACCGAGCCTGCGTCAAAAGCAGGAATGCATTGTCAGTACCCAGATTACTCTTAAGAAAATCCACACAGTGCTCTTCTAGAGCGGCAACTGCATATTTTTTGGCTGTGTACAGTGTCGTCATTACGCTCTCTGGACCGATTCTGACCTCATCCGAGTATAGGAACTTTAGTAAATGTAGAAAAGCTGCTGGCTCTACATCAGGTAACTCAACTTCATCTGATTTAGTAGCTAAAACGCCATTAAACATAACATCGAAGACCGCGCTGCCGACGGAAAGCACGAACTTGTGAGCGGGAATCACTTGCTGGTTCGCATCTTTTCCTACAATAAAATGGACGTCACAAAGTATTTCATTGTTGAATAGGAAGGAGAGGCGTTCTTTGACGGTCGTCTTGGTGGCTTGCCAGTTGTGTAATCTTCCGCTACTGTTGTTGGTGGGCTGAAAGTTGTCGATCGCCGACGACGAAGGCACAGGCTCGATCGAGGAGCCATTTTCGTCCTCCTGGGCGTTGCTGCCTTGGCGTGCATGCTGGTTCGAAGGCAGCATATTCTGCGGCGGCTGCTCGTCTCCCGCAACCCCATCTTCCAGCCTCATGTTAATCAATCTAACTATATTGTCATTCTTAAACACAGGAGCCATATTAAATTCACTGCACGCACATATTCAAACGCCGGGTGAACGGGACGAATTCGCGGAGTCAAACGGAAATTGACCTACAGACGGTCTGTTGCGTGAGTATTGGCATAAATTGGTGACAATTTGCGAGTTTAACGATGAACAGTTTTGTTTATTTATGTACAGAACGTCTGGACGATTATTTTATTTTTGACTTCGTAACTGACAGCTAAATAAATGACAGACCGTGTTTTTTTTTTATAGAAAGCTATTTTTTTTTTTTTGGGATTTTATGGCCTGGTTTCGAGACTTTTAAGCCACGACTTAATTCTTTGCAATTTCATTTTCTTGCACTGATTTGCACTATTGGCTTTTAGTTAAATACTCTTAACGGTACTTTTAATGAATTTATATAACGGTTTGAATGTTTCGATGTCCTTTAGTAATTGTTTTAGCGACGGCGGGCGGGAAGAAAATTCATCGTTTTTTTCGCACACTTCACTGAGATCACTTGCGAGCACTAATCTGTCAATGAGGATTCTTTGGCGGGAACTTTAAGCTACGACTTGTTTACTATTTCACTTTCTTGCACTGATTTACACTATTGGCCTTTAGTTAAACACTTTTAACGGTATTTTTAATGAATCTATATAACGGTCAACTCTTATCTATGATAACGGTTTGAATGTTTCGATGTCCAGTGCCGTCGCCCTCGACCCGAGAGCGTTTGCCTGAGTTGGGCGGGTTATCCCCGCCCCCCTCGTTCCCATCCATTTTATTGGTAGTCCTTATCACAATTTGTTATTTTAGCTCTTCGATCACAATAACAAGAGAATTTAAAGCCTTTTTGAAAAAACTTGAAAATTTTCCACGCCCATTATTTTCAAGTTCCTACCAAAGAATCCTATAGAAAGCTAAAAGTGAATTCAGTGCTACCAGTTGTTCGCCACAATACTGACTTTTTCAGCATTTTCATTTCAAAGAAAACCAAGTTAGAAAACTAGCAAACAACTGAGAAAAAAAAATTGTTTGGCTATTAACTGACTAAATTGACAGAATGAAAGTAACTGTGTGTTGCAAGATATTGATCACAGATTACTATATGTAGCTAGCTACAGATGGGACAGTCATGTTTTGTTACATCTGGTTAGTTCCAATTTTCACTGTTTTGGCGCTGCTAAATTACACAATCTGTGGTACGTAATTGACAGTACTAGGGATTTCAATTCAATTGCTCTCATTCATATCGATATCATATCATATCTCTAGTGATGTGACTACGATAAAACTACGATAAACGTGTACAGTACACTGAAGCTTTATATTTCTTATAAATAAATAAGGAAAGAAAACTGCACATGTACTTCAATCATTTATTAATAACTTATTGTTGTGTTTATTCATAAAACCAACATATTAAACTAATACAACGTAATATAAATCCACTTTTTGTGGATTTTCCCCTTAAACTAATAACCTATTTGCCGGAGTCAACAACGACATCGTAAAATTGTCATAAATTATCGTTCATGGGCATGCAAAATAGTTTCTGGGTCTCACTCGTTGAAACACAACCGATAACACAACTCTTTAGCGGTTCCAAGTTCGACAATCACTATACAGACCAAACACGATATAAAACGATGAATTGTAATGTTAAACACAGGAGGGTGCCGTCTCAAGTAACCCAATTCAACAAGGTGAGGAGAACGCGAAATCACCAGCACTCAATTTGAAGACTACAAAACAACTAAATTTTAATTTTAATGAACATAACCTTATCATAACTTGCCGAATTGAAATTGACTTGACAGCGACGTGACACACGTGTCAAGATGGTTCGCAGATTTAAAAAAGTAGCTGCGATCACAGCGCCAAAACGGTTGAAATGGAACTAAAGCTGTCAGCCCCGATATTGATAAAATTTAATAGTGATGCAGTTAATGCTGACGTTTCAGTATCGAATCCATCTATTGTCATCAAGTATGAGATTCCTACTTTTTAATTAAACTTGGTAATATGAATTGTACCTCCTTTGTCTGTTCTACTTCATAAGTCATAAATCAGCTTTAAATATTACTAGTATAAAAGCCGTAACGTAATTTTTTTTTTTATATCGACACTAATAGAAGTAGGTACATTAATGGTGACAGCATTTTGTGCATTTTTAACCGACTTCAAAAAAGGAGGAGGTTCCCAATTCGTCGGAATCTTTTATTATTTAAAAATCTGTTCACTGAACTAGTACGCTATTTAAAAGGAACCCATCATAGAATCAAGTGCCACCTACCATCAAACCTCTAAAATCAGAGAACGCAAGCTAACTAATGTCGGGTACAAGTCTCAATAGATGTCACTTTTGTTAAAAGTAATAGACCATTATTATTTAAAAACTGTAGGTACTCGTAGTGTAATTAAATACCTATATTATTAATTTAAAATCATGGCACTGAATTCGAAAACTAGCAAATAGCGTTAAAAAATAAACATTGCATAAGACCCAATTTTATAACACTTTGACGTTTTAAATACCTATATTGATAAATGAATAATCTAGTTCTCAAAAAGACGATTTGGAAAAGAGAAAAAACAAAAAAAATATCAGACGACTGGGATTCGAACCCTATGGAACGACATCAAATTCAAAATAAAATTATTTATTCAGCAAATTGGCCACCGGTGGGCTCTTTTACTTGGCACATGAATAAATTACAATGCGTTGAATCTACCAGCGCTTCGGACAGGACCATCATTGCTGAGAAGAAGCGCCGCAAGAAACTCGGCAGAAAATCGTCCTTTCAAGTCAAAACATTGTTTTTACATCCTATATAAAAACCCAAATACAATTAAATAGAAACATTACAATATAATAAAGCAATAAATGATAATTATTTAGACTAAAGGTGCGTCCACATCTGACGAATGCGGCGCGAATGCGTCGCTCGCGCGCTGATCGCGAACCATTACACACGTGTATTTTTGTATCTGCTTGAGCCGCGTGCCGCGCACTAGCCGAGTGGTTCGCAAACGGCGCCCGAGCGGTGCATTCGCGGCGCGTTCGTCAGATGTGTACGTACCATTATAAAAACAAATTAAAATCAATTGTTGAACAATCAACGAATACGGACAATCCACTCTGGATATCAGCCGATTTTCCCCATAATAATATACCATAAGACATAACACTGTGGAAATAACAATAATAAACCAGTTTGGCCGTCTCGACGTCCGTGAGCTCTCAGATGCGTTTCACCGCATAAGCCAGTGAACTAAGTTTGCCTGCGAGGGTCGATATAATGTGCATTCCATTGATTTGTATCAGTATAGTTGTCCAGTTTCCTGTCCACTTTAAACATAAGTGAATTGTCGTCAGCAAATAGCACTTTTTCATGTTTATCATGCATAAGGAATGGTAAGTCATTTATATAAACTAGAAACAAAAACGGACCCAAAATTGAACCATGGGAAATCCCCATTGCAACAGCTGACCCGGAGGATTGTGTTCTATTGATGTTGATGTCTACTCGCTGCATTCTGTTTGAAATTACGATGCCATAAGATCAAGTGCACTGTCCTTGATTCCATAGTAACTAAGCTTTCTAATTAAATTTACATGATCAACACAGTCAAATGCCTGTGATGAGTCACAGAAGACGCCAACCACATCCAGTGAGTTTTCCCAGGCATCAAAAACATATTTTAGTATTGTAATACCGGCCTAGTAATATCTGAGGTTGAACGACCTTTCGTGAATCCAAATTGACTGCTATGTAAAAGTTTATTCTGATTAAAATGTAACATTAGCAGATTTATAATCAGTTTCTCGAAAATTTTGCTAAGTGCTGGAAGTATTGAGATTGGTATAAAATTTGCGGGGTATGTTGACCATCGGAATGATTTCATTAAATCAGGAAATACTCCAGAATCAATACATTTGTTAAATATGTTTGCTAAGAAAGGTGCGATTGAGTCTATAATAGAATGCAAGAATTTAATAGAAAGTCCCAGAGATTCTCAGTTTTTTTTAAGATTGAGCGAATGTTGAAATGACTATTTTGGCGGAAACATACTTAAATTTAAATATTTCTGTGCATTCCGTGACATTTGTGCTTAATAATAACTCGGCAACATTAGGAGACAAATTGAGGGACTTCGTAGTGTCTAAAGGTATGTTGGCAAAAAACCTTTCGAATCTTATTCTTTCGCTACTTCTAGGTCCGAGTTGACTAGAGTGTTTTGAACTTGCAGACTGTAATGCGGGTCTCTAACTCTGGTTTTATCTGTCTCAATATTAATAACTGTCCACACAGTTTTTATCTTATCACTTGAGTTTTGAATCTTCTTTGATAAGTAATCAGATTTTGCGGCTAAACAAATTCTCTTAAAATGTTTCGAAAAGTTCTTGACATAAGTACTCTAAATACTTTGGCCTATGGTCGATTGGTCTTGAAGCGTACAATTCGTAAAGTTTGTACCTTTTGAATATCTGTCGTAGCCCAATCGCTAAATTTCGTTTTAATCAAAGATCTCAAAGGATATGCCTATCAGTACAATTTCGTGTAACAAGTCTCATAGAAAACCTTCTATGAGATAAACGCCAGCCACACCCTATTGCTGATATCTTAGTTCTTACGACATACACACAAAAGTCTCAAAATCAATATTGCTTGATTCACACGGTATCATATCATTGTGGACGGTTTGGTCGGTGGTGCTGCCGTCTCACGTAGCACGATACGGGAGGGCATTTTTTAAATTGTAACGGTGTCACTTATATGGGTGTCATGGATGGTGGTTGACATGCAACTGAAACTGCGATGGTGTCATATTTGCGTTCTGACACCTCAAAAGTAAGCATCGATAAAATTGCTTTGAGCAGTTCCTTACTATATATTTCAATGGTTTTATCTGTACCTTTAAACCTTTTCATATTGAACCCGATATCAAATTCCTTCCTAATACAATTGAATAATGAAGAACACAAATCATCCGGATCATCACGCGTGAATGAACAGCCATTCAGCTGGTACGTGACATTGAGATTAAACACCTTTAATCGGTTTTCAGTGATTGATCTGCATATGATAATCATCATGCGCAATGTTTCCGATTTTGCCTCTAAATGAAGCTTGCTGCCCGCAGTGATCAGAAATTAAGATGTTAATTATGGATTTATGGAGATAGTCACGATTACTGAAATTGTCAATACAAGTTGCGGTTGTTACTGTGATTCGCGTTGGCTCATAAAACAGGTTTACAAGGTTGGACCTGAAAGTGCTCAATAAACTAATAGACATCACAGAATAATCCATTATATGTATTAACATTAAAATCACCACACACAATAATACATTTCTTACTATTAACTACACAGCTGAGAACTACTTCCATGGTAATCTGTAGTCCGCTGATGGGGGCCTGTATACGCAAATAATCATAAATTGCTCAGCTCAAGCACGACGCATGAAAATTCAATACGTCGTTCAATAGACTTATCAACAATATCCTTTCGCTCCTTACAATTAAGATTATGTTATACCATGATCAAGGGACCTCCGTGATTACAACAATGCCTTGTAAACGAGCTAATTACAGTATGATTATTAAAATTAAACATATTATTTTCATGACCTTTAAACCACTCATTAATACATAAAATATTAATATCAGCGCTATCTAAGTATACTTAATCCAATTTCAAGCTCCTTATACCTACTAGTGAAACCCTGAATATTTTGATGACATCACACGAATTTTCCCGTAATACTTACTTACCTATAAACAATTATTGTGCTTTCGATGTTATAAATAAGCTAGTATTACACTAATTTAAGGTCTAGCATATTATTAAAATACCTACCTAACCTACATAAATTGGGGTCATTTTTAAAATGCCAAATTTTATAAGAACCGTAAACTTACGCTTCTACTTAAATAAAGCTCTTGTTACTGTTAATTATGTTATCAAATCAGACTCGGATAAAAATATACAATATTTTCTAGTATTACCCAATTGACCACTTTATATTAATTCAAGCACGTGCAACCGCAAGCTTTTTTCTACTACAGCTACTTTTACAACCAAAACAAGTTTGAGATGAACACAACACAAGTAGTTTTTCTATGGAAATATTAATGGGGCCTTTTATTTGTTGGCGACACTGATTTGATGCGCTGGTTTTTTCGTAAATCAATCGGAGGCAGCGATTTTATAAATTAATAAAAATGCCATCTATGCGTAAACGACTATCGACGCTCGACAATTCAATTGCTTTGAACTAAAAGTTGCCGATAAGAAAACATAGGTAGCGCTGATTTGAAAGAAATGAGTAATAAATAAAGAGTTGACCTATCTGGTTATATGCTGTGCCTTTACTATTGGCAGTGACTTCCGCTCTACACAAGCTATTTTACAGTAATTACTAACTACACTTAGAGTACTACGCGTTAACAGCGCTGTCACTTCGTTTCTCCGCCTCTTCGACCTGTTTGAGTAGCGGCGCGCTCCCACACAGGCGCGCGTCGCGTGTGTACGCGATCACAACCACACACACGCCAGATATGACCACCCAGATGCCTCCCACGTAGAAAGTGAGGTCCCAGGAACCCGTCAGGTCGAATATTAGACCTGGAAAATGAGAGCATAATTTTAGAGTCATTTGCACCAAAAAGATAAATCTAGTACGGATTAGTCGTATCAAAATGTATGAAACTGTCGGCCCTAAATCACACCTAAATCTTTAAGATTCTGGCGCAAGTCACCCTTAATGTATTTGACGTATTTCGCGGATAATGCTAAGAATAGGTGAAGGCCGTGAGAGGCAAAACGTCAATTTGAAACAACTAAGTAACTAAAAAAATAAATTGTATGCTTTTCTACCTAGCCATGTTTGTAAAACTGTGGGTAATAATTATCATGAAAGGAGTATTTGTTTATAATATAAATTTAAACTGTAAGCAGTTGAATGAATATTATTATTAAATTAGATAATTTCCATGATTTTTGAATACATAGTATTTGGCTTTACTAGGTAATCTAGCTGGCATTGTTAGAAAATGATTTGCAATTGTTCTGTAAGATTTTTTCAACTTACCAGCAATAGGTGGTCCTATTAAATGCCCGATGCCTAGAGTCAGCAGATTCATACCATACGCCACCGTGAAATGGTTAAGGGGCATCAACTCCATCAGGATGGCCGGAGTGTACGAATAAGTGCTAGCAAACGACATGCCGAATACGGCAGAGACCACCGTCAGCGCCCAGTAGTTGGTTATGAAGAGCGGGTAGGCGGCCACGGACAGGCCGCACACGACGAGGCAGACCGCGTACGTCTTCGTCACGTTGATCCACGGCTTGTCGCCCGCCCAGCCCAGGACTATCTGCAAACAGTTACATACCATCAAGTTTGGGCGTTATGGTATAATTATACATGAAGTAGCGAGTCCGCATCACCAATACCCTCTCTCGACGACGAGTCTGATACTAAATGAAGCGATTTGCGCGCTAGAGTGAGCGTAGTCTATTAATACTGCCATTAGCTTCGGTCCCGGTGTAGATCTTGCTCTAAATCATGACGCTGTAGAAGCTAATACTTACAATCCCAATGCTGCTGGCGACGCCAATAATGCTGATCATGAGCGCCCCGCCCTCGACATTGTGTGCCGTCATGTAAGACTTGAGGAAGAAGTACGGCACGATGAACCACACGGACAGGATCAGAGACGACAGGTTGAACATGAGGAAGTGGAACTCCGTAAACATTCTGAAGTCAAAGGCCGTTTTCCAGACCTCCCAAAGGCGGTGATACCATCTCTGAAATATATAAAGCGATCGCTGAATACATTTCTAGGAAAATATAATTAAAACGGAGTCTATAGTTCGTATTATCTTACTAAACGTTAAAGGATAGTTACCTAATTAAAGTTATATAAATGTGCAAAAATTATTGATACCTACTTAACTCAAATAACAACACTAATGAGTATTTCTCAAATAGTTGGTAGGTATGAAAAGCCGTAGGTTCACACTCCTCTTAAATTGAATCTGATTGGTCATTATCTGGTCTGCACACCTCTCATCCCAGCGATGACTAACGGGTGGACCACAGTAGAGGGATATTTTGTAACCACTAACACATAGTTTTTAAGGTGACTGTAAATACTACTAACAAATATGAATCCCGTTATTTGAAATAAATGATTTAATAATTATTATTATTATTATGGTTCAGTAGCAGATCACTAGATGAATGTTGCTCAAATATTTGGTACATGGTTAATGTGCTTAAGTCAACAACTTTTAATTTCATTTTCCATTTCTTTACGATTTTTTAAATAGATTTTTCAATCGGTTAGAAATTATAACAATTTGCTACTTAAGGAATATTTTATGCAAAATTGTTGAAACACTGGTGCTTACGTTTACAGACTTATTGGTCTTTTACTTAGAATAGGTACTTTTTAGGGTTCCGTACTTCAGAAGGAAAAAACGACGACTCGTATGTCTGTCTGTTCGTCCGTCTGTCACAGCCAATTTGCTCCGAAACGAAAAAAATACAGAAAACAGTTATTTATCTATAAATTACCGGAAAACCTACAAGAAGCATAGGTTTAAACCTACAAGTTTAAAGTAACACAGGAAATTTCAGATAATCATGTACGGAACCCTCTCCACGCGAGTTTAACTGGCTTTTGTCCGGTTTTTGTAGATAAATGACTTATATTTTTCGTATTTACTTCTTGTAAATACGAAAAATTTATTAATTTTATACCTTTTGTAACCCGGTTAAAAAAAAACTAAAAGTTATATCAAAATTCTGCCTTTTACGGATGTTAACGAAAGAACGATGAATCAAATATATTTTTAAGAAAATTATATCCTAAAGAACCAACTGACTAGACACGACCTTAAATCTATGAAAATTCGTCAATTTTGGCAGAATCTCTTAATGATAAAGAAAAAAATGACGAACTTACCATCTCATCATTCGATTCAGAAGCAAGGGTCGACATGGAGTTTCTGTACATATCAGGGAGAGAGGATGCCCGAAGTTTATACGTCGGTATGTTGAGCATAGCACCTCTATGCATCAGCGTGTTTCTGTACAACGGCATTTCCCTTAAGTAGTTGTGATCTGTCGTCAACTGTCTTGACATCCAGCTCATCTGAACGTTGTTAACAGCCCTGTGTGGTGTATGAGCTTTATGTTTAAGCTTATCCTGGACTAATTTTGTATTACTCTCATTAAGGTTTTTCGAATCAGTTTTTTTTACCTCTCCATTATGATTTTCATGCAGTTTTTCTTCAGACTTTTTAGTATCTGATTCTGTCCTAGGTTTCTTTATTTTAACAGTTGCGGGAAATTGGGCTGGTGCAAGCTTAACGCCCGCCGTTTCGGGTTCTACAGCCAGATACACTTCAGATTTCCGTCTCATTAAGATGTCTGGGTAGTTTTGCAATAAAATATTGTACAGGTTCTTATTTGCCATAAGATTTTCTATTACCTCGACGGGTACCTAAAATAAATTAATGATATAGGTAATGTAGGTCAAAAGTTAAGGTTAGAATTCAAATTTGAACAATGACGATCGTACGTGTACTAAGACAAGTAAGTCAAGTAAGAGTATAGCTTTTTACGTGAATGATATAATGTTATAGTTTGACGGCAAACGTTTTCCTTGCGGCTCAAAGGGCGTAAAGGACAAAACAGGACATTTCAGGAGAAGCAAAAAACGAAAAATAAAATATTTCAGCTGTAGTTTTTTTGTTTAAAGATATATATTAAAGTCATCTATGGCAAAAGTACTTAGAATTTTGAGTATTTTCACGTTATTACTTTATAATATATCGCTGCCTCATATGTGCCGAAATAAGTTTCCTTTACGACCAATTTTTTACATCCCACGAAAAATCACTCTGTATTTACCTTAGGTCGTAAATCAAACGTAAAAATTAATAGATTTATACTATTATTTCTTGAACACGTAAAAGATTTTTTTAGTTTCTGAATTGATGATTAATATGTTGGGAATGAAAAGTATAGTTCGTAAAAACTGCGAGTTATACATTATTTTTCTTAGTAGTTACTACCGAAGGAGTAATGCCATGAAAATGAAAATGAAAATGAAAATGAAAATGAAAATGAAAATGAAAATATTTATTTTGCAAGTAGGCCTCACGGGCTCTTTTACATGTCTGAATCTACCAGCGCTTCGAAAGGTGACATTTGCTGAGAAGAAACGCCGCAAGAAACTCAGCAGTAAGTCTTTTTTCCACTTTAAAATTACATATAACTAAAACTAACATAAAAAGTGCAACAAATAAACCTAATGGGCACAAATTAATTATCTTATACAACTAATAAGGGAGATGTATAGTCTCCGCGTCTGAACAAGTAAATTTAAGTGCCTTAGAGATGTATAAAGTCTCTAAGGGTCATAATAATAAGAATAATATTAAAACAGAGAAAACATCTAAATTGATTAATCTAGGTTACATGGAGATGTAGACAGTCTCCATGGTCAAGTATAAAGATGGAGATGTAAGGTCTCCAAATATCAAAAACAATCTGAAATATAACATTTCATGTCCTAATAATACAAATATTATTGGCTATTAAGCCAAAAGGTCAATAACAGTTTATTAAGGAGACACAATAGGAAACGGAGACAGCGCCAGGAAACGACATACAGACTCCCGGACACTACGAGGTTACACTGTTGCGTTTCTTGGCCTCAGAGCTGGCCAAGCTTCTTTATCATTTAAATAATCTTCAACTCTATAATATCCTTTCTTAAGCAGCGAATCTTTAATGTACCGTTTAAATGGATTACCAGACAAGTCCCATGCTTCAAGGGGAACTTTGTTGTAGAATCTTATGCAGTTCCCCAAAAAAGATTTACTTACTTTCTTAAGGCGAAACTTAGGAACAAGGAGCTTATTCTTACTACGTGTATTAAAATTATGGACATCAGACACTTTCTTAAAACCTTTAATATTCTTGTGCGTATACAAGATCACCTCATAAATATACTGTGAAGCTACTGTAAGGATGTCAATTTGTTTGAAACGGTCTTTTAACGAATCACGGCAGCCCAGGTTGTAAATGGACCGGACTGCTCTCTTCTGTAGGATAAAGACCGTTTCGATGTCAGCCGCCTTACCCCAGACCAGGATGCCATAAGACATAATACTATGAAAATAACTAAAATAAACAAGTCGCGCTGTTTCCACATTGGTAAATTGACGAATTTTTCTTACAGCATATGTAGCAGAGCTCAGTTTGTCTGCAAGAATGGATATGTGTGGACCCCATTGTAAATTGCGGTCAAGAGTTAGCCCAAGAAAAACTGTCTGATCTACAAGAGATAGGTTTTCTCCATTTAAAGTAAGGGTTGCGTCTACCTGTGTAACATTAGGTAAAGAAAATTTAACACATTTAGTTTTCTTCGCATTAAGAAGCAAATTGTTAGCTGTAAACCATTTAAGCACTTCCTTCAAGGTGTCGTTGATATGACTATAGTCTTCCTGCTGTCGATTTACTTTAAAAATCAGCGAAGTATCATCAGCAAATAAAACTATGTCACACTTGTTATTTATAAGGCTAGGTAGATCGTTTATATAAACAAGGAAAAGGAAAGGGCCCAAAATAGATCCTTGGGGCACTCCGAGCTTCACAGGTAAACCAGAAGACTGCACTTTGTTAACTACTACTTTCTGAATCCTCTGGCTAAGATAAGATTTTACAAGGTTTAGTGCTTTAACTGATAATCCATAGTGCTTGAGCTTATATAAAAGTGTCTCATGCTCAACACAATCGAATGCTTTTGAGAGGTCGCAGAAAATACCAATCGCATCTTGCGAATGTTCCCATGCTTCATAGATATGCCTAATAAGCACTGAGGCAGCATCTGTTGTCGAACGACCCTTTGTAAAACCAAATTGCTGATCGTGAAGCAAATTATTAGTATTAAAATATTGAAGCATTTGGTTAAGAACAATTTTTTCAAATACTTTACTTAACACTGGAAGAATAGAAATAGGTCTAAAATTACCAGGGTCGGATTTACTTCCAGCTTTGAACAAAGGAATTACTTTAATGTGTTTCATCAGGTCTGGGAACACACCCGCATTGACACAAGAATTAAACACGACGGAAAGATATGGCGCTACAATGTGAATAACCGATTGGATAACTTTTACAGAAGTACCCCAAAGATCCTCAGTATTCTTCAACTTCAGGGAATTAAAAGTTTGTACAATCTCATAAGGGTCTGTGTGTTGAAATTCGAAATCCGTCTTACCTCTTATCGCAGCATAGTCTAGATATGAACCTGCAATCGCAGTAGAGGAGTTGAGTTCACGAGTGGTGCTTACCGCTATATTTGCGAAGAATCCTTCAAAAGCGCCTGCCACATCTGAATCAGACGTCAGAATTTGATTTTCCACTCTCAATTTAAAGTGACATTCACGGGGTTTTGATTTACCTGTTTCAGTTTTGATAACGTTCCAGGCTGCCTTCACCTTGTTATCTGCTGTTTTAACTTTATTGCTAAGATAGATTGACTTAGCGACGGCACATGCTTTTTTAAATACCTTTGAATATTTTTTGACATATTCGGTGAAGTTGGCATCTTGGTTGTAGTTCTTCTCTTCGTATAACTCGTACATCTTGGTTCTGCTTCTATGAATGCCTACTGAGGCCCAATCACTAAACCTAGGTTTGTTAGTACCATTTCGGATAGTTTTAGTTTTGAAAATGGTTCCAAACTCGTAATTAATAACATTGGAAAGGTCCTCGTATAGTAGATTAGGGTTAGTTTCTATAAGGAGGGTAACAGGAATCTTGCTCATTATGTTATTTTTAAACTTTTCTACACGACTTACAGTTATGGGCCTGTATGTTATTGACGATTGATGTTGTTTAACAAACACCCTGAAGGAAGCTTTTTGGCCGCTATGATCAGAGTTAAAGCAGCTAAACACAGTTTTATCAGTAGCTTCACATGGAAATGTTTTGAGATATACTGCCGCATTTTACTAAAAAAACTGTGTTTAGAAACGTAAGAAAGTCGGGCGTAAAGGTATTTTTTATGCGAATTCAGCTACGTGGACTATACAGATCGATAGAAAATAAAACACTGAGTAAGGTAGTATGATCAGTGGCTTTACGCCAAAATGTGCTTTACGCCCTTTGAGCCGTAAGTTATCGATTTGATGACAATAACTTATATAATTTGCGTGATAATTATCTTTTAGCAAATAACCTTACCTTTTCATGCTGCTGCATGAAAGTAGGCAAATGTATAACAGAATGCATCCGCTTAAAGGACTGCTCCGCGTTCATCTGCGTGGTAGCCTCCAACTGCTCCGCCTCCGCTATCGACGTCGCCAGCGCCGACAATATGTACTCCGGACTCTTCCCACTCTCCAATAAATACTTCAGCTCCTCTGCACCAACAAACACGGACTCTCCTCCAACAGATCTTAAACCCAACGACCCCGCACTCGACGTGCTTCTCGATCTAATTTTTGACATCTTCCTTTCTCTTTTCATCTTAATCTCTAGCCAGTCAGGGTTCCTCATCAACGCTCCACACACGCACGTGTTTAACAAAGTGCCAGCTAATATAACTACTGTGTTTCGCCAATCAGATATTTCTAGATAATAATTCGTCAAAGGCGAGTATAATAAGGTACCGAAACCCATACCACAGGAAGCTATGGATACCGCTAAGTTTCTTCTTTTATCAAACCAGAAGGCAACTGATACGACCGCAGTTACGTAAAAAATACCCATCGCAAGTCCACTGAGGAACCCGTATGTCAAACATAGCATTGCGATCGAGTTACTCATAGCAGCGAGCAGAAAGCCTATAGTTGACAGAATTCCTGCAAGTATGGTCATTTTTCTACATCCATATCGATCGACCAATGCGCTCATGATCGGTCCTGCTAAGAACGGAGTAGCCATGAACAAACTTCCTATTAAAGCCGTTTCAGACTGGGTTGATTTAAAATACACTGTGAATTCTTCGTGTAGTAGACCAAACGAAAATGCCAGGCCATTCGCACATGCTGCTATTAAGAACGCTGCTACCACAACTATCCAACCCCACCCTCCGTCAGGGATCAGCGGTAGTTTTTCATCACTAGAATCGTCCGAACAAATGCTGTCATTGTCTTTGATTTCGATGAACTTAACTCTTTCTGTTGGTGATTCATCACCATTTATTTTAGTGTACTCAGCTATTACATCACTTCCATTTGATTTAAGTGAATTGATTTTATTTAAATCGATCACTTCATCCGATTTGCTTCCTGGTTCAGTTTTGTCATTTTTTGTAATAATTAGTTTCTCATATTCTTCCCTAGTTCCACGATCTTCCACCATTTTGCTATACAATTACTTGACATATAGGTACTAAAAGTTTATACGACATCTGTAACAGAGAAATATCACGTTAACTTTGAGATTATCAAATGTATAAAAGTTAAGTGACACTATTATAGTTAAGATACTTAACTATAATAGTGTCACTTAAACAGGTGTCAAGGTCCGTGGTTGCCATGCGACTGAACGTGCGATGGTGTCTGATTTGCCTTCTGACACCTCAAAAGTAAGCATCGCGAGAATTGCTTTGAGCAGTTTCTTACTATATATTTCAATGAACTCATCCCATTATTTACGGTCAGACGTCTGTAGTGCGTTTTACAAAACAGCTGTGGGCAAAAAGAATCCGCATTCTGCATAGGTACTTTACTACAGACGAAAGTTAACTATCGTATCGGTGCATGCACTATAACATCATGCAGTAAGGTCATATCCATAATATTTGCGTGCAAAATGTTCTCTCCCGATTTCAAAAGCAAATTTTTTTTAATCCGCATGTCTTAAAATAATAACGCAATAGAAACAAAGTCCGCGCGCACAATTTGAAGCAACAAAATCTGAGCCATTTATGGCTCCAAACGCCGGGACGCTCCGTAGCGTCAAATGTCAAAGCGCAGCGAACGCATCTCGGTGTATAAGTATTGCTTCACTTTTGTCTGGGCGTTTGTATGTAGGTAAACTATCCTTCTATGGTTTCTAATTCTATGCCGCATGTAAAAACATTAAGAGGACTGTGAACCAAAGGCAGAAATCACCCTTTTCATACAAAAGGCGATAACGATTTCCACCCGTTAAATGTTAACCGATTTTGACCAATTTTTTACAGGTTGTCAATCGGAACAAAATCTAGGTCTATACGGTTTTTGAATTTTGATTAAAGATCAAGAAAGTCAAATAATGCCGAAATTCGTTTTGTATGAGAATACTGAACCCACAACTGACTGACTTGAATTGGTGAACATGGGTTAACATTTAAGGGGTGGAAATCGTTATCGCCTTTTATACGAAAAGCCGTAGGTTCACAGTCCTCTTAAGTTGGCCTGTATCATAAACGTGATAAGTAGTTTTGGATACAGGAAAGACAAATTTTGTGTTCATAATTACCCAGAAATAAGGCATTTATGATCAAATTACTTATCGAATTGAGAAATCAAGAGTCTGATTTAATGTTCTTGTTATCTCGACCTTGAACTTCCGCGCTTGTCGGCTGAGAACGAACTTGTATAGACAAAATACTAAAATAACTATGGCGTAAGCCAAGAGGCTATAGTTACTTGCATTACGTTACTTAGGTACACCTATAAAGCGGAAAAACTGTTTTTGCATAAGAAGGTTCCAAATGACTACGATCCGAAAAGCATTCAAGTGGAGTTTTATGTATTAGGTTTCATTAACTCAGTTATTCGGGATTTTTCGTCTCTGTTGTATGAATCAATAGATATTACTAGCTATTATCATTGAAAATGAAAATGAAAATGAAAATATTTATTTTGCAAGTAGGCCACATGGGCTCTTTTACATGTCTGAAGCTACCAGCGCTTCGAAAGGTGACATCTGCTGAGAAGAAACGCCGCAAGAAACTCAGCAGTAAGTCTTTTTTTTCAACTTTTACATTAGAGTTTTAACTAAAACTAACACATGAAAAGGGCAGCAAACAATCCTAATACGTAAAAAATAATTATAATGAATAACTAATAAGGGAGATGTATAGTCTCCGCGTCTGGACAAGTTAAGCTACTTAGAGATGTATAAAGCCTCTAAGGGTCATCATAATAATAATTAAAATAAAGAAATAAAGAAACATCTAAATTGATTACTCAATCTAGGTTAAATGGAGATGTAGACAGTCTCCACGGTCAAGTATAAAGAAGGAGATGTAAGGTCTCCAAATATCAATATAATAATAATAATTTGAAATAAAAATATTTCATGTACTAATAATTCAAATATCGAAATGAAACCCTATAGAATATGGTATAGAGAACACTATGAAGTCTCTCTAGTCAGGTTCAGATAACGCACAAACGAATAAATTAAAAGGTAACAATTTTAAAATTTAAAAGGTCCTTGCGAGCATGAACCGTCCGGACCCCACAGACATCACCAAATCGTAGTCATGTCGTCAAAAATACTAGATTGGGAGGCCACATTTCTCACTTTAAAAAAAAGTTAACTATCTCGAAAACTGTAAGACTTTTACTAAACCTTAAATTTCACATTTGTACAGTCATCAAATAGGCTTTCCAGAATTGAAAGATTACCCACTACTTACGGGACACCCTGGTATTAGAAAAAATATTTGTTATTGTGGCTTTTGAAAGAAAAACCAAAATGCAGTACACGCAAATAACTTACATGAACATACTTACTATCAATTATATACTTATTTTGTATACAGCATACAGTGAGCTACATGAAAAATGAAAAATACATCAAAGGTAAAAGAAAAAACTTAGAGGCTGCAAATCTGACACTGCCTTAAAATGCTGCAGTTCAGTGGAATGGCACAATAGCCCTAACCTTGAAACGGCGCACACTTTTTGACGATTTATGTACCTATTTACGTAACACGTCCATGTTGCGGTCACCGACTTATATATGTGTACCAAATTTCAAGTCAATCGGTCCAGTAGTTTCGGAGCAAATTGGCCGTGACAGACGGACAGACAGACCGAAAGACAGACACACGAGTGATCCTATAAGGGTTCCGTTTTTTTCCTTTTGAGGTACGGAACCCTAAAAACCATAGCATGCAATTGCATACTCAACTCTAGCAACCGAGACACAACAAGATATCGATGAATTTAGAAAATATACAAAATATTCACTAAAATCACTAGGAGAAGGTATCCAAACACGTCAGTACACATCGGACACGTGCATCTATTTATATAACACGTGTAAGGTCAACTTTAGTCAAAGAGGACTGCGAACCAAAGGCAAAAATCACCCTTTTCATACAAAAGGCGATAACGATTTCCACCCTTTAAATGTTAACCGACTTTGAACAATTCTTGACAGGTTGTCAGTCAGAATAAAATCTAGGTCGATAGTTACGTTTTTTTGAATATTTATTAAAGATCAACAAAGTCAAATAATCGCCGAAACTAGTTTTGTATTCATAAGAACAATGAAACAACAATAAAACTGAATTTATTGATTATAGTGAAAAAAACAAAACGTACCTATAGACTTTGTTCTGACTGACAACCTATCAATAATTGGTGAACTTCGGGTAACATTTGAGTGGTGGAAATCTTTATCGCCTTTTGTATGAAAAGCCGTAGTTTCACACTCTTAATATAGGTAAATAAAATTGTTACATCGGCACGTCATCACGCCGGCAGCCGCGGCGGTAAACTGACGGATCCACAATAATTGAAATACGTTATCATTTAGCCTTATCCTTCATGAAAGTGACAGGTGTTGAAAATTTGGCATATTGATCGACTTACACCATACTTACACAAATATACGTAATGTCTGTTTCAAATCCTAAGTGATATGTTGCATCATTCTTATCGTTAAAATCATTTTTATAAAGATCCGCTTGTAAAATTATTATATCTCAATTGATAATCAATTGTTTTTCACATTACTCATACGGTATGATCTAAAGAATTATGCAAAACCGGACAAGTGCGAGTTAAACTCGCGTGGAGAGGGTTCCGTTCCATACATGATTATCTGAAATTTCCTATGTTACTTTAAATACCATAGACTACTTATAGTTTTTTCTGTAATTTATAGGTAAAGAACATAAAATTATGTTTTTTTATTTTATTTATTTAAGTCCCAGTAGTTTCAGGTTTTAAGATACCCCTTATCTGATGTCACACGATATAGTATCAAAACTTCTCCGAATAATCGATGAACATACATATAAAAAAGAAAGGAAAAAAAATATATACGCGTCGAATTGAGAACCTACTTCTTCGGTTTTTTTGAAGTGGGTTAAAAATAAACTGTTATAGGCCATGAAACGAGATTAAAAAAAAACAAGTATACGCGTCGAATTGAGAACCTCCTCCTTCGGTTTTTTTTCGTCGGTTAATAATTTTTTTTATTTTTTTTAATGGGATTTCACTTTAACGCGACTGAAGTGGAATTTGATAGCCCAGGAGATAGTATTACTTCAATTTATGGCCCCAGTAGACCGTTTATTTTGATGATTCTGAACCATAAACACTACAGTCCGATATCAGCTTATATAAAACTCATTAGCAATAGGTATTGATTATACCAGGGCTTTCCTGATTAGCTGAAGCATCTATCGTTATCGATATACGTAATATGTAATTGTATCTTTTGCTGTATCCACGTGAAAATATATGTTTATTTAGACTAAACTCAAAATCACGATGACTGCATTTTTTGCAAATGGGAAAATCTAGAAAACTATAGCCTAGCCTTTTTGTGACTTTGTTTATTGCGTTTTACTTAGGAACTGTGCAATTCCGGATGAAATATAATATCCTATGTTCGTTCACCTTTTGATGTTACGATTATCTCTGCCAAATTTAATTCAAATCGGTTATCACGGAATGACGCAAATGAACGAAAATGAAAATATGAAATATCTATTTTGCAAGTAGGCCACCTGGGCTTTTTTACATGTCTGAATCTGCCAGCGCTTCGAAAGGTGACATCTGCTGAGAAGAAACGCCGCAAGAAACTCAGCAGTAGGTCTTTTTTCAACTTTGGCAGTACAGTTTTATCTAAAAACTAACACAAAATGTGCAACATAAAAACCTAATGGGTACAAATTAATTCTAATAAATAACTAATAAGGGAGATGTATAGTCTCCGCGTCTCGAAAAGTTAAGTGACTTAGAGATGTATAAAGTCTCTAAGGGTCATAATAATAAAAATAAAAATTGAAGCAAAGAAACATCTACATCGATTAATCTAGGTTAAATGGAGGTGTAGACAGTCTCCACGGTCAAGAACATAGTCCCAATTCTCTTTAGATAAGATAGTTATCACTTTTCCCCCTTTGCACTGTACCCTGTTCCCCTGGGCACTGTACGTTTTTCAGTATTGGAATAATTAATTTAAAAAATACCACGTCAATTTCGACATCAAAGCGATACTAGGATTTAACTGTATCATAATCAATAGACGACTCATTCGAGCATTTATAATATTAGTCGGAAAGTAAGAATTTTTACCTATGATTCTGAAATCGGTGGCTGTCAATTGTTTTATTAAGTTAGATTTTGTTTAGAAATTGATCGATATAATCAATAAAAACCATCTATGACAAGATAATAAACAAGGTTGACAAATACTTAATCAGCTTCGATGTCTTCAATTGAATTGACGAATTAATGAAAACGAAATCATTCAAAATTGCAATATTATGTAGGTATACACACTTATATAATTATTATTATTATTATTATAGAAAAATTGTTATTTTCACTGATATTTAATTAATAACTTGGCAAGTTTTATATTCATCCAAACTTGTAAATTTTACTTACTAGTGGCTCCGTGAGCTGTAGACCTCGCGACAAACTTAACTTTTACGTTGGAAATCTGTATATGCGCTAACTCCTAAACCACGCAACTCATTTAGATGCGGTTTTCACCAATGGACGACCTGTTTCATTGGGAAGGATTATATGTACATAGCATTCTAAATAAGTTTTAATATAGTAGAGAAAATCCAATGTTTTTTTAATCGAGTCGTCAAAAAATTCAATTTTATGGCGCTTAAATAGCTGACGCCTGTTTAAACCTTAAGAAATATATCAAATTAATGTACTTACTAAATAATTGTAGGTCTTTAAAAAGCCTAGAGAAAAGTCCGCGATGGCATATGTCTATCTCCTGAGATTGACTCACAGTGAACATTTTTATGTTTAAAAAATTTATAAAACATTGTTAGGTTACTTGCGAAGCTTTTTTCTCCTATTCAGTATTAATCCTTATCCATACAAATACATTTTCTACCTTGGGCATTTAATGTAGATTAAAATTGTCATGTACACTATATGATTTAAATAAATACTTTAGAAGATATCAAAGATTAAAGAAAACGAAAAAATAATTCTCGAACCGCGAGCTATACCTCGCGACAAACTTAACTTTGCCGTTGGAAAACTGATATCGCCATACATTGAGTCAGTTTACCAACACCGCAAATAAGTTTGTAATTGCAAAAACCCCCATATCTCCGCCATTTTAAAAATTTCGAAAAACTGAATTGAAAAAAAAAATCTATATAATTATCGAACCTGCTCACAAAAATTCACGAGAATCGGTTGAGAACTGCGCCCTGTAGACGAGAACAAATGGACAGCCGGACAGCCGACGGACATCCGCTGGACATACGAAAGCATTTTTGCCCAAGCTGAAACGGAGACGCTTCGCTCGGTCGATTAAATATCAGTAAAAATAACAAATTTTCTTTGAATTAATTTAAAAACGTTGTAATACTTTTTTAAAAGGCATAATTTAAGAAAGATGTAAGGAACTTGGCACCCATTCTGATCTTTGGCGTTTTTGTACTGAACTTTTCCCTTTTTCAAATTTATGTTTTGATCTGATATCAGAATTTTTTGTCAACCTATACTTATCTTTTCTCATTATTTAAATAAAACGTCATTAAATTACTCTAAATATTTAACCTAATTTAAATTAAAGTAAAATCGTTCATCAATAATAAAACAAAGTTATCTAATCCACCAGTTCCATATATAATGTTCGAAACCGGCCGCATTAATAACTTTGTCTTTTATACCAACCCTAATGTGATGAAAATGAAAATGAAAATATTTATTAATTGTAACCTAATGTGATTTATGATTTTTTCCTATGGTTACGTCGAATAACCTACCTCCACAGCAAGTTTCACCTGGAAGAAGTCTAAACTTTTGATCTACATATATGTCAGTCAGTGAGTCAGTCAGTCAGTCAGTTTTGCAAACTAGGTATATCGTGTGACATATCAAATGAATGAAAGGGCTCGTTGTGAGAATCATAAATACATTGTTTTTATAATTTTAAGATAAATCGTTTTGAAGTTATTTAGGAAAATAGGCGAACATTGACCTGACCATTCCCCCCCTTATCTCCGAAAATACTGGGCCTACAATTTTGAAAAAAAATAAAACAGAAAATACTTCTTTAGATATATTACAGGAAAACCCATAAGAAGACTTTTTTAAAGTAACATAGGAAATTTCAGATAATCATGTACGGAAAGCTCTCCGCGTGAGTTTAATTCTCACTTGTCCGGTTTTCTTTTTTAAACAAAAAATTCCTAAAGGCAAAATGCAAATGGCAAAGGGGAAATAGTCATTTAATTTTCGGTTAATTTTCAAGCTTTTATTTACTTTCACCTGCGCCTCTATTCGGGAACGCTAAGTGATGTTGTAGCGACTCGCGAGCGAGGTTTCTCATCCCACTCCTCCACATGACGCGTAATGCGTAAGAGCGAGATGCGAGTCTCGCTCGCGGGTCGCTGCAGTATCACTTAGACGTTCCCAAATAGACGCCCTGTCCTGGAGCCTCATTCGGGAATGCTAAGTGATTCTGTAGCGACTCGTCAGCCAGATCTCTCATCTCGCTCTTACGCATTTGGCGTCGTGCGGAAGAGTGGAATGAAATCTGTCTGTAATAAAATCTTGCAAGTTAAAGATTCACTTTCCGATATCCAATTGAACTGTTTGGTATACCTAGGGGAGAAGTGGCATGAAGAAGCCAGGTTTTGAAAGAGCCATTTATTGTCTTTTTTTTTAATTGTGCATGTATTATTATTTCGCATAATTTTCACAATTACACTTTATAATACAGACTGGCTCTTTCATAACTTTTGGTAGCTCTTTCAAATTTCAATTACGAAAGAGACAAAAGACACATTTTTTTTACAAATGAATGTTTCATTGATTTTTTTATAGTGTTGAAGGTTTTTCGTATGAAATTACCAACTTCAATAATAAATAATAATCGAAGGAAACAAAAACATCATTTATTTCATTTTTACACGCTGTTATTAGCTTCACCTGTATGTATGTAATGTATGTATGTATATAAGTATGTATGTATGTATGTATGTATGTATGTATGTATGTATGTATGTATGTATGTATGTAATGGAATCTTTCAGCGTAATTTTAACCTACTTCTAGTTGTGATAAATATCTGAAACTTTGCAAGGGTATGCAATTCGGATGACAATACAATAATTTGGTACCATCGAGCTGATATGACCATGGAGCCAGGAGGTGGATAGTGGAACTCTTCAATGACTACTAGTAACTCCCTCGAGTTTGGGCTCATTTGGTTTGAAATTTGGATAAAAATACAATAATTTGGTTCCATCGAGCTGATCTGACCTGGTTTGTCAGCCAGGAAGTGGATAGTGGAACTCTTCAATTACCACTAGTAAACCCCTCGAGTTTAGGCTGATTTGCTTTGCAGTTTGGATGACAATACAATAATTTGGTTCCATTGAGCTGATTTGACCTGGTTTATCAGCCAGAAGGTGGATAGTGGAACTCTTCAATGACAACTAGTAAACTCCTCGAGTTTGGGCTCATTTGGTTTGGTTTGACGAGTCCATTAGGTATACCTTAGTAATGATGGTCTTTTAGTGTGTTACTGACAAGAGCGTGTTTTTTTAGTCTTTGAGTAAATTATAGTTTTAAAAAACTAAAAAATACGCTTTAATAGCAAACCGTACTAAAAAGTAGAAAATATTTTTTAAGTATGAAAAGTTTGTGTTACAGTAATGGAAATTCCAACAATCAATTACTTATGACTAATCAGTTTGACATAAGATTAGATTATAAATTTAGTTATTAACAAATAATTCAATTATACTAAAAAAGTCGGTTACAAAACACGCTTTAATAGCAATAAAGCGTGTTTTTTAACCGACTTCAAAAATTCCGAAGGAGGAGGTTCTCAATTCGACGCGTATTTTTGTTTGTTTAGTTTTTTAAACTATAATTAATGTGTATACTTTTTTGCTCCGTTTAGTAAACTGGCTCTTTCATACCACACCTCCCCTACGTAACTTCGTTGATAATGCAATAATAGTACCATGGAGCTGGTCTGATGATGCAGTCGGAAGGCCATAGGAACTTCTCAACTACAGAACATAACCCTGTCGTGCTTGGATTCGTTTGATTGTCTTAACTAGTAGGTAGATTCTGCCAGACGAAAATGCAATGTTGTAATAATGGCAAAAAAGCTAGTCTTCAGTTTTTGTAACAAAACCGGGCAAGTGCGAGTTAAACCCGCGTGGAGAGGGTTCCGTTCCATACATGATTATCTGCAATTTCCTATGTTACTTTAAATAACATAGACTTCTTATAGGTTTTTCTGTAATCTGTAGGTAAAGAGCTAATTTTTGTATTTTTTTCAAAATTTTAGGCCCAGTAATTTCGGAGATAAGGGGGGGGAATGGTCAATTTTCGCCTATTTTCATAAATAACTTCCAAACCATTCATTAAAAAATTCAAAAAAAAATATATTTAAGATCCTCACAATAAGCCCTTTCATTTGATATGTCACACGATATAGTTAGCGTAACTTAATTTTTTAATTTTCTAATTTACCCCCCAAAAGTGGCCCCCACGTTTAAAATTAATTTGTTAACGTTACGCATCCGTGCTGCGGTCAACGACTTACATATGTATACCAAATTTCAAATCAATCGGTCTAGTAGTTTCGGAGCAAATTGGCTGTGACAGACGGACAGACAGACAGACAGACAGACAGACACACGAGTGATCCTATAAGGGTTCCTTTTTTCCTTTTGAGGCACGGAACCCTAAAAAGTTATTTAGTTATATTTCCACGTAGACAAAGTTGCGGCTAAAAGCTAGTTAGAGATATGCCACCGTAGTATTTGCTCTCTCAGATACTGCGTCTGACCAGCCCCCGATCTACGAAAGGTCTATAGAGTATGCTCAGCTCATACAAAGCTAACCAAACGATCAAAGTGAAACAGTGCCCTAGTAGCATTTTCCGTTGGCATCCATTGGCCAACAGTAGGGAATCCGTAGGGATATAGGTTATTAGTTTGCCCACATAAAACTAACTGCTGCTGAGTTTCTTGCGGCGTTTCTTCTCAGCAGATGTCACCTTTCGAAGCGCTGGTAGATTCAGACATGTAAAAGAGTCCAGGTGGCCTACTTGCAAAATAAATATTTTCATTTTCATTTTCATTTTCATTGGACCAATATATAACAAAAAGATTATCATTACGCCTAACCAATTACCTATTTTGAACCATTATGAATACCGCTACCGTTGCGTTTAAAACAGTTGACATTACTGCATTGTATACAATGGATTAGATATTAAGTAGCGTTGGTCCAATGCAGTAAAATCATCATTACGCCCATTCAGTTACCATCGTTGGGCCAATGTGACTTCTGCTACCGTTGGTTTAAAACTGTAGGAATTTCTGCATTATATTGTTTCAGTTGGGAATTCTACAATGGCCCTTACCTCAAAACGACGGCCCAATCTAACCGTTGTCCAACAAACGAGACCCATGTGGCCCAACCAAATGCCAACACTAAATACTATTAGGGTAGGTGCGTTTGGACTCTTCCTGAAGGGTAAACGAAACTGAACCGTCACGCTCAAATCGGTTGCTGAATCGGGTATACTCGTCTCCATTCGCCATGAATCGCGCTCGGATCGGCGACGCTGAATCGCGTATACTCGGCTCTAGTCGTCATTGCACTCTTTCCGAAGGCTATGGCTATGAGTATGAGTATGAGTATGAGTGAGTGAGTAAGTGCGTGCGTGCGTGCGTGCGTGTGTGTGTGTGCGTGTGCGTACTTTGTGTTTGTAAGTTTTCACTTCTATCGTGTGGTCTAACGCACACAGATGTTTTATTCTGATTTTCACGAGTCCCGGAAATCTCAGGAGCCAGGATCTTAATGGGCCATTGTACCTTTCACCGCGGAATTGAATGTGATTATTAACCACTAACATTTTGCGTAAAGGAAACCGTCCTGATTAGGGCTTCCATTCCGTAATTACGTAATTTCGTAATTTCGTAATTTTTACTCATAAATCCGTCACTAGTTACGTAATTGATATATCCGTAATTTTGGAAGCCCTAGTCCTGATAATACGCAAGCATTTGTGAAGTAATTCCATGATGTGCGTGAAGATCCCAATCTGCACTCTGCCGGCGTGAAGGCATGCCCAGGCTCTGTTGTTATGTGAGAAAGTCATAAGCTAATTGTGTTGATGATGGTGATGATGGAATAATAATTCGTAGGTACTCTACTTAAACACTAACTAAACAAAATAACTAAGAAAAAACTAAATAAATAAGTACTTGAATTAGTTATCTAATGTACAATACATTGCCATTTATTCATCACAATACACGGCACTGACTAGAACTCGTTCCTAACCAATGAAATGGGGAAGCGCAGCAAAAATGAGCCTTAGTAATGGCAATTGTACGGCAAATACAAGTATTATGAAATGATTATCAGGATGAGTATCATAAGCATACTCAACTTACGAACTACAGAGATGCATCAAACAAGGTTACTAAACTCTTATCAAATGCCTGCTCTATAGATTCGGAGTTCTACGTTACATTTTCGTACGTCATCAAGGGCACGCACGCGCGCGACGGTCGATTAAGCTACAGGTGCCCGGTCGGGCCCGGCAGTCGCTCCGTCGCCTTCAAGCCGGCACCCGCCGTACTAACACCCCTCGACGAACGAAATCACCAAACATAAATCAAACTCAATCCCGTAACGCCTGTGAAAAATTAATAGCAACACAAGAAGTTTGCGTGACTTGTTGCTCGCAAGTATTCAACAGGCGCTCGCTCTGTGCTTATGAGTAGTGTAAGATTAAGTTAGAAAAGTTGAATTTACGCTTGTTTCTATACTGTTGAAATATGTCTTAAGTGTTGTCTGTTTGAATAATAGTTATTTGTGACTGATTCTTCTAAAATGTGGTTGTTAAATCTTCGTTTTAATGTTGTTTCTGTGTGAAAAAAGTGTTATTACTCTGAGACAGATGAAAATTTAACTATGAATTCTACTATTAAGTAAAAGTAAGTATTTCTGACAAAATAACGATTTTTTATTACTCAGAAAATAAGTTAGTATCTTTTATAAATTTATATCAAATGCTGTGGTAGCCGAATGTTCGGACGTGCGCCTGTCAAACAGGGAGTCGTAGGTTCAATGCTCAGCTCGCACCTCTGAGTGTTTTGGTAGTTATTTGCGGAATTCGATTTAATATTTACCACTAGCTTTTCGGTGAAGGAAAGCATCATGACGAAACCTGCATACATCTGGTATTTCAATGATTTGTGTGAAATCCCTAATCCGTAATCTGCTCGCGTGGGGACTATTGCCAAGACCCTTTCACACACAGGAGAGGTGTGTGCTTATGGAGGGACGTATACATCATGCCAATGATGGGGTCTAAATTTAGAACAAGTGCACAGTAAGTCCTTATTTATCCTAAACCCGAATAAACGCAAATAGATACCCAAATAAGACTTATGAAATCAATTTATTCAAGCTTGGGTAGACAGATTAAACTTTGAACATAAAGTCGTTACAGTCTGAAAGAAATCGTTTTAAAAGTTAACTCGTAAAAAACTGAAATGGCTTTCAGTTTAATGTTAGTTTTTTTATTGCCTGTTTGGACTTGTGCAAAAGTTGTAAGACAGGCATTTTTTTTTATTTTGAATGTGATTAAGTTACCAAATGGGCATACATATTTTACGACCTTGACAATAAAGTCGTTCACATATTTTTGACCACTTTGTCCGCGTAGATCTTTTATATACAATATGAAGTGCAATACATATTTGACTTTGAATGTGACCTCGACTGTACATTGGGTATTAGGGGGATGTAAGGACATCCGATGAAAAATAGGCACCATTATAGTTAGGATCACTCTCGTGTTTGTTGGTTCGTCTGTCACAGCCAATTTTCTCTGAAACTTCTTGATGGAAAAAATAATTGTTATTATATACTTACAGAGTTGTCACCCAATCACGTGTTGATCAACAAATATTGGTTTTGGAAGTTAATTTTAAAAACAGGACAAGTGCGAGTTAAACTCGCGTGGGTTCCGTACATGATTATCTGAAATTACCTATGTTACTTTACATACCATGGACTTCTTATAGTATTTCCTGTAATTTATAGGTAAAGAACTACTTTCTGTATTTTTTCAAAATGTTAGGCCCAGTAGTTTCGGAAATAACGGGGGGGGGGGGGATTTTCCTTAATAACTTCCAAATTATTTATCTTAAAATTCTAAATAAGAGAGGGAGATTAAAATCCTCACTATCAGCCCTTTCATTTGATATGTCACACGATATAGTTTGCATAACTTTTTTTTATTTAATTTTCTAATTTACCCTCCAAAAGTGTTTAAAATTCATTTATTTACGTCACGCGTCCGTGTCGTAAATAAATGTCGTGGTCACCGACTTGCATACGTATACCAAATTTAACTCAATCGGTCCAGTAGTTTCGGAGCGAATTGGCTGTGACAGACGGACAGACAGACAGACAGACACACGAGTGATCCTATAAGGGTTCCGTTTTTTTCCTTTTGAGGTACGGAACCCTAAAATGCATGTTTTAGATATATATAACAAAGTTAATCATCGGTATTATTTTTAATGTACGTACAGACACTAAATTACCAAGGATGATAGAGGCCCGACGTACACAGAGGCAATTAAAGCTGAACTATTTCAGTCTTAACCGTATTTACCACCAAAGACATGGCAAGATGACAACGTAAAAAGTGCCACGACCGCCACAAATAATACAAAATTCTAACCAAAATAAATAATTAAACTTTACGCTACAAGCGTGTCTAAAACTCTAGTTGATTAACAAAAGGGTGTATTTTTAAGGGTCTGGCGCTCCTGGCCTTGCGCGCTCGTCAACGTATGCATTAATATTCATAACAAATTAGAACGGTTGGTTAGAAACCCCCTCAGCCCTAAAATATATGTATGCCTGTATGTCAAGTGTACGTGTCTAATAAAGTCTTAAGGTGGAAAAAGTCTATACATTGAAAATAACAAGGATGGTTTTTGAATTTCACGACAGTTTATCAGTTTGTCTGTTGGTCTGTTTGTCTGATTGTGTGTGCACTTTTGAACTATTGAATGAATTTCAATGCGGTTTTTGATATTATTTAAGGGCAACATCAGCGGCCCTAATATCCCCGACACGGGGATAAATTAAACCCGTTTATCTCTCTGACTATCTCTTTCGTCGGCACTAGTGTTAGAGAGACGCACTTAGAGACAACGGGCTGCTGACAGGACATAGGCTACACATTTATATACTTCCCGCCTTTCTTGTTAATGTCTTTTACATTTTTCGCGCCATCGGGCTGGCTAATAAAAAAAATTGCTCGAACATAACTATAAACCCGATTTTTAATGTTATAAATATTAAACTAAAACAAATATTATAATAATGAAATGGGTATACATACCCATTTACTTAATTTAATCTTCAATATGAACCATTAAAATTCTTAAAAATCTAAGCAAGTCCTCAAAGCCGCGCCGCAGTCCGATTTTCAAATTAACTTACATCCCATACGATATAAAAGCTCATACAAGGCAGGTTTTAAGTTAAATAAATCGTACATTCAGAAAACGAGCACAGAATAGATAATGGTACTAATGTACAGAAGAATCACTGTCTAACAAAACCGGTGTTTAGGTACGAAAATATACCTAATTGTGCTTTCTCTCTCCGTCGCATAAAACGTGCTCATTCGTGTACCCTAGGGTAGATATGAGCGCCGATGGCATTTTAACCGGCGGCGGCGTGGGTCAACATTTCCATCGGCGGCGGCGGCGTTGTCAGCGGCGTGACTTTGCACATCAGGGTTAAAAAAATTAAATAAAACACTTTTTTTAAATAGTCAACTTAAAGTCCTTCAGAAGCTCTTTAATTCCGTCTTACTCGAAGGCATAACGTCCGAGTCCGATAAGGTCCGAGTACACGAGCAAAGTTCGAAGGCAATTCCATTGCGAAGAGGCGTGAGACAGGGAATCGTAATCTCTCCGAAACTGTTCACTGCCGCAATGGAAGACGCTTTCAAGCTCCTGGAATGGCAAGGACTCGGCATCAACATCAATGGCGAGTACATCACTCACCTTCGATTTGCCGACGATATTGTGGTCATGGCAGAATCGATGGAAGATCTCAGCATGATGCTCGAAGGCCTCAATCAGGTGGGCCTTAAGATGAACATGGACAAGACGAAGGTCATGTCAAACATCCATGTCGTGCCCACCCCAGTATCAGTTGGGAACTCAGTTCTAGAAGTTGGGTACGCGTACGTCTACCTAGGACAAACAGTCCAACTAGGCAGGTCCAACTTCAAGAAAGAGGTCAATCGACGAATCCAACTCGGCTGGGCAGCGTTCGGTAAACTTCGCAACGTCTTCTCGTCCAAAATACCTCAGTGCCTTAAGACGAAAGTCTTCAATCAGTGTGTGTTGCCAGTAATGACATAGGGCACTGAAACATGGTCTCTCACTATGGGCCTTATTAGCAAGCTCAAAGTCGCACAACGAGCTATGGAGAGGGCTATGCTCGGGGTTTCTCTGCGAGATCGCATCAGAAATAAAGAGATCCGTAGACAAACGAAAGTTACCGACATAGCCCACCGGGTTAGCAAGTTGAAGTGGCAGTGGGCAGGGCACATAGCACGCAGAACGGATGGCGGATGGGGCCGAAAAGTTCTCGAATGGAGACCACGGACCGGTAAGCGCAACGTGGGACGGCCACCCACAAGATGGACAGATGACCTAAAAGAGAGGGCAGGAAAACGCTGGATGCAGGCCGCTTTCAATCGCAAAATATTTGGTCACATAAAACACTTCTTCTTTTGCCATCTAAATCGATTGATCTAAAATTAATCGGTAAATATCTAATTGTATTATTCGCGGTTGATGCAGTCGCCATTTTGTTTTATATTTGACGTGGGTTCGCTCCACGGCGAATAAGTTTCGACTGATCGGATTCATCGGATCACCCGATCGGCGCGCCGATGGTGCCGCGCCGGTGGCGACGGCGCGGCTGTTGATTGCGGCGACGGCGGCGCGCCGGCGTGGCGCTCATATCTACCCTAAGGTTATGTTTTTTATCTGCGTCACCAAACATCTAGGCTAATTGATATGCGCGAATCGGCCAGCGAGCGAGCGAGCGGCAACCTACTGTGATTTACAGCTCCGAGCTGTCCAACGGCCGGTCGTACCTAAAGTCTTTTCGTCGAGAGTGCATAAATATTACGATATAGTCTCGAAATAGTGACTGTCGCTTACCTATCGCAAACTGTATGACGGGCGTCGATTATCGTCACGCGCACTGAGTTTCGTGGTACGAGGGAAGCAGTTGTTGTGAAGTGTGGCGCCCGGCCGGGCGGGCGAGCGCACATACGCGGCGACCATATTGCGATTCCGTTCTGGAATACGCTTCAAGTGTGTCGTTTAGGTATTCGTGTGTTTTCTTAGACAAAGCAATTGAACGTTTCATAATAAACGTCACCATCTCTGATTCTTCCTCCGACTCTGATACTGTGATAGCAGTGAGTCAGTGACACCTCTGTTATGGTCGTCGTCTGATGATATGCCAGCAATTGAACATTTACAGGCTATTCAATAATACAGTTAATCTATGAAAAAAATATCGTTCTTCCCTTTAATTTTTATTATCATCGGTAATTATAATCAGCGGGCCGCTATTTGTTACGCGTTATTACGCTGCATTCGAGATAATCTCACAATCGAGATTAAACGTCAGTGCATACACCCGTTAGACACAACTGTATGAATCTCACGGTTAATCTCGCAATCGAAATTATCTCGAATGCACCGAGAATTGGGGACCTGGTGTTTTTTTTTATCAGCTCTTGGCGAACAGACTTTTAAGTACGGAGAGCCCCCCTAGCACGATTGATGAAAAAGATTTAACCTAGAACACTTGTTGATAGGCAGGATGCTGAGCCCGAAGATCCAGCGGTCCATCCGCGTGAACGACGGTCAACTGATCGCGCTCTCCGAGCGCGCACAGTACGACCACATACAGGTACAACGAGTTTTTATTACAAGCATTTTAATAACTTGCAATATTTGTATGGTCGGGTCAAATCTTGCAAGCTGAATTGGAACCACTTCCTCATATCCCCACGAAGCTAAATTTTTACATGTTGGTGCACTTCCGATGACAATGCATTTTTGCATGACCTGAATCGACATCCAGGGTTAGCTCCAGATAACGGAACTTCAACGGTTAACAGCCCAAACAAAGCTTGGTATAAAAATGCAATAAAAAAAAACATAAGTTACCGAATACACTTTCGAATTGGCCCCGCTATATAGGCATATAATAACTAGTTTTTTGGCCGTCTAATATTATGAGATTGGTCTGGATGGTGCACTGAAAAACTGGGAGGGCTAGAAATAAACAAATTATTGCTAATATACCAAGCGACTTATTTCGGGCAGAGCTTGCAAAGCTGTTTGCCAACATCAAACAAATTAAAGCAATCACATATGCCTATAATTTACAAAGCTGTTATTTATTTTCAAGTACCTACCTAAATCTCGGTTGGAAGTAGCCGTAAAATTTTAGACAAGCCAAATTGGTACTTTGTAGGCACTTCGTTTTTTCCGCGTGTGGTGGTTCGACGGAGTAATCATTCAACGTAGTTCCATATATGTATAGAGTTCAGTTTATTACCAATCATATAGCTATTTATAACAGTATTTTGTAGCTGACACAAGCAATACGTTTATGTCACAGTAAACCAAACTGTTACTGCTAATGCGTGAAATTCGATATCGTTATTTTCTGGGGAACTGCACGCACACGCACACTCACACAATCACACACACACACCACACACACACACACACACACACACACACACACACACACACACTCACACTCACACATACACACACACATACACATACACACACACACACACACACACACACGCACGCACACACGCACGCACGCACGCACGGGCGCACACAAACACACACACAAACACACACACACACACACACACACACACACACACACACACTCGCGGCCCTTACATGAATGACACAAAGATAAGATAGACCGTCTTATCTCTAAGTGCGTCTCTCACACACTAGTGCCGATAAAGATAAACGGGTTTAATTTATCTTTGTATCATTCATGTTAGGGCCGCTGGTCTAAATTTGCGTTAATAGTAAGAATTGAAACCAACTTAATGTATCATGACCAAAGACGTCGGTAGCACTAATAGGTAATGAATTCTCCCAAGGATGTAACCAGAATTCTGTTAAGAGGGGGGACAGGCGAAGACAAACCAAGAATATACCTAAGGTACATGCTGCACACATATACATCAGTGACCAACTGCATCTTCTAGGGGGGGCAGCTGCCCCACTCCTGCCCGTACCTCGCTACGCCCATGAATTCTCCTCTGACGAACATGTTAATGAGTCATTAACTGACTGAGTGCGAGCATTAAACCATTAATTTCTTCCAGGCGGGGTACCTTCACAAGAGGAGTTCCGACAACACAAAATGGCAGCTGCGGTGGTTCGTCCTGTACCAAGTGAGTTATAATTAATGTAAATGAAAATAATAACTTTGCAAGTAGGCCTCACGGCTCTTTCTCATGTCTGAATCTACCAGCGCTTCGAAAGGTGACATCTGCTGAGAAGAAACGCGGCAAGAAACTAATATTTCAAGTTTTAAGTTCATAAACGAAAGGAGTTAAATTGAACTAAATTCAAACGATGAATAAATGTAGTTATGGCTATTAAGACAATGTTTTTACTCAATAACATCATGAATTTAGCAGATGAGGAATTGCAGTATTGTTTGTTTTTAGGGTTCCGTACCTCAAAAGGAAAAAAGGAACCCTTATAGGATCACTCAGTTGTCCGTCCGTCCGTCCGTCCGTCCGTCCGTCCGTCTGTCTGTCTGTCCGTCTGTCTGTCTGTCTGTCTGTCTGTCTGTCTGTCTGTCTATCTGTAAGTCTGTCTGTCAAGACCTTTTTCTCAGGAACGCGTGGAGAGAAATTAATATCAATTAGGAACTCAGGTCTGCAATCTCTTGAAGCTGTGAAAAAATCAACTTTCTTAGTCACCGCAATCAAAAGATATGGCCGTTTATGTCTCATATTTTGATACTTTCAAGGGAATCCAAAGGGTATCAAAACCTATAGGGTACTTCCCGTTGACCTAGAATCATGAAATGTGGCAAGAAGCAGTGTTTTACAGCACAACTCAAGGAAAAAGTCCGAAAACCGTGAATTTTTAATTACATCACATAAAAAAAAGTTAAACGGAATAACCTTTGCAAAGTCGTATCACACACTACGATTGAACGAAGATAGGAGCTTGCGAGAGTTATTTTTTGTCATATTTCATAGGTAGGTTGTACTATTTTTATTTTCTTTTTTAGGGTTCCGTACTTACAAGGTACTGTTTCTTTTTCATATGTAATTACGGAACCCTCGGCGCGCGAGTCAGGCTCGCACTTGACCTTTTTTTATAATAGTTAAGTTTTAAGATGCGAGCTTTGAGAAGTATGTGTGGTATTTCTATGAGTGACAGGATAAGGAATAGCGTGATAAGAGAACGATGTGGTGTGGAAGAAGATGTAGTCGTGAGAATTGAGAAAGGTATGCTTAGATGGTTTTGACATGTGGAGAGGATGAACGAAAGAAGACTACTGAAGCAGATTTATAAGGCGAGTGTGCATGGTCGGGTTGGAAGAGGAAGACCTCGGCGAACGTACCAAAACCAGATCGAGGACGTTCTTAAGAAAAGTCAGGTCAATAGTACTTACCCTAAACCGGCGAGCGTGCATGAACAACTTAATGAGAATAGACGAAGCGAAAGGTGTGTGCCAGGATCGTAGCAGGTGGAAACCCGTGGTCTCTGCCTACCCCTTTGGGAAACAGGCATGACATATGTATGTATGCGTATGTAAGTTTTAATATGAGTTAAATAATCGTAATTGTAAGCAATCAATTATACCTGCTTTATCAAATCAATCAAAATTGACCAAGATAACGCGCATCAAAGTTCGGGAGTGGGGAATAAATGTGTTTAATCTTTTTTATAAAATAAATGACGGACTTATTAGGATTTTTCAGGAAACTAGCCTCTAGCCTACTAACACTACCCCGGTAGGCTGTAGCGGGGTCATACACACGTTTAGGTTCAGAACTGTCCCCTCCTGTTCCCGAAAGTTAAGGACCCTGAGGCCTGATTTTTGTGCTTGGACTATATCCGCATGAAGGACATTAGGCATAGTTTTGGCCTGTATGAAGACAACGTACAATTAAGCAGTCATTTTCGTTAACTTTTGGTCACAGGAGGGACAATTTTTGTTACTTGAACTGTGTATTATCCAGCGAGGTTCCCTTTTCTTAGCTATTTTCACTACACAAAATATCTCTTTATCAAATTGCATCAAAATCGGTTCAGTGGTTTACTCGTGAAAACGGACCAAACAGAGTTTACATTCGCAGTTATGATATTAAAATTATGGAATTATGGATGCAAGCATGAGGTCTAAAAAACTTAAGCACTTTACCATTCTCCATTATCGATCCATAAACGAACGGAGGCATAGACAATTCTCTTTGTTTCGATTCAAAGCCAGCCTCGCGATCGGTAACAAAATAAACTCTATAGAAAACTGGTCAAGCTGGAGTCGCATATTGAATATAGTGTTCTGTGTTACCGCTATCTAAATAAATATGTCAGCGCCTATATTCTGCATTATAGATTGTAAGATAAAATAATATTTTTTGTCAATACTTTGTATTTTTATTGTTGTTTTAGTATTCTCATACAAAAATAATTTCGGCGATCATTTGACTTTGTTGATCTTTAATCAATATTCAAAAGAACGTATAAACCAAGATTTTGTTTTGACTGACAATCAAAATCGGTTAACATTATGGTGTGGAAATCGTTATCATCTTTTGTATGAAAAGGGTGACTTTTGCCGTTGATTCACAGTCCTCCTAATAAATAACATAAATATGTAGATACAAAGAAAATAATAAACAGGTGCGATATATAGATGGACCGACATACAGACAATATAGTCTTACCATAAGCATTCCTTTTACTCGAGTGCGCAAAGCCAAAAGGAGGTATAACAGTCTTTGCATGTTTTATTTATGTATATATGTGACAAAAAATCTGATGTTCCACTTAAGCACCCTAATTACTGGTCAAATTTTAATAAATGGGGTATCATATTGTCTCATTCACATGCAGCCGAATTAAGCAGAGAAGTGGGCATGGAAGTGGGCAGCGCGAGTATGTAAATGGGTCACTTCTCCTGCTCCTGCCGCTGCTACTCGTTGCGGCGCGCAGTGAGTCAGCAAGCAGCATGTAAACACCAGCTGCCTTCGAAAGCAGTATGCGGGAATTATTTCTGGCAGTGCGAGCAGTAGTGGCAGTGGCTGCATGTAAATGAGGTATAATATATGATTCGGCGAGAACGGGCGAGTGTCATAGGCGTTATAAGAATTCTAAGGGTGCGTCACAGCAGGAGCTTTAATTTACATTTCCAGTCAGGTCTTGGTTTTTAGCTTTATTTACTTTTTAAGTACGGAACCCTAAAAATAGTGGCGGTGCAACCCTGGATTACGAGTACCCTAGTTGGATTACAATCGAAGGGAAATGAGGCGACAAAAATCAAAGGGGAGGTTTTTTATATCACGGCTGCCTCATATTTATTATGAGAATATATTATATCGTAAGACGATGCGAAATTTATTCGTTCATGTATTTTAACCGACTTTAAAAAACCGAAGGAGGGGGAATATAATCCTAGTAGGGGTCCTATATTTGTTTTCCTATGTTTTATTCCAAGATTAAGTTATATGCGCGGAACCCTAATTCTTTTTATTTTACTAAAATATAAGTAGCCTATGTCACTCCTCATAACATCAGCTATCTGCCAGTGAAAGTACCGTTGAAACAGAAAGTAAACAATTTTTTTTGTTATACTTAAGTACCGTATATACTTTGTTAATATTATGCATTTGGTAAAAAACTGTTATTTTGGTATTATTAAACAGACACTTTTTAGTTGTATAGATGTATATATATATGTATGTTCTCCGATTACTTGGAGATGCCCTGGACTAGTTTGGATGGTTTTTAGGGTTTCGTACCCAAAGGCTAATTCGGGACCCTATTATATACTAAGACTCCGCTTTCCGTCCGTCTATTTGTCTGTAACCCGGCTGTATTTCACAAAGCGTGATAGTTAGCCAGTTGAAATTTTTATAGATGATGTAGGTATTTCTCTTACCGCTATAACAACAAATACTAAAAAACAGAATAAAATAAATATTTAAGGGGGCTCCCATACAACAAACGTGATTTTTTTGCCGTTTTTATAGATAATGGTACGGAGTCCTCCGTACGCGAGTCCGACTCGCACTTGGCCTTTTTTACCAAGTCATTTATCATTAATACCTCCAAGTTGGTCCCGTTAATTGAGACTAAAGTCGAGGTCTGACGAGAGAACTATGATGAATCGAACTCCTCAAACATTATTATTATATATCCTATTGTTACTCATAATGTGTATTAAAATCATGTCGGAGGCACCCGTTAGGGATCCACCTCGGGATCCTATCTCGACTTTACGACGCCCTCGCGTGACAGTCCTGTGTTGCCATCGTCATATATAGAAAATTAACGATTTTTTTGGACCGGGGCTTACTGACTTGTTCGTGTGTTTAATATTTTGATCAGCCTAGTGACAACGCAGTTATGTCAACACTAATAAGTTCGAGAAACAAAACTCGACTACTGATTTGTCACGCTCTAAGAAGTGTGCTAATTAATCCATTTCATTTAATAGCCAACACTTATCATTTTAACGAAAAAAATTTTTTTTAATGCATGACTTTGTCCTCTAGACGGCGCCATATTCAATTTAATATGACCTCACATAGCCTATAGCCACGGACGATGAAGACGCTTCCAACAATACCTCATTTGTCCAATTGTGATAAGTAGATTAGAAATTAAGAAGGCACAGATGAACATATTAGGTCCTTACATATGAAATTGGCGTTTTGTACGGGAGGAATATAAGGGCAATTTTTTTTTGTAAAATATATTTAATTTAGCAAAGTATGCACCGTTGTTATCTATGCACTTTTGCCATCTCATAGGTAGTTCATTGATCCCTTTATTAAAAAACACATGGGGGCGAGAATCAATAAACTCTTTGAAGGCGGTTTGGACTGCTGCATCGGAGTTGAATTGAAATCGGTATGTTCTTCAGAGCGTCTATTCGGGAACGTCTAAGTGATATTGCAGCGACCCGCGAGCGAGACTCGCATCTCGCTCTTACGTATTACGCGTCTTGCGGAAGAGTAGGATTAGAAATCTCGCTCGTTCCCGTTAGCGTTCCCAAATAGAGGCGCAGGTCATCGGTCGACCGTGTGGGTGGTCTGCCCACGTTGCACCTTCCAGTACGCGGTCGCCACTCAACAACTCTTCGGCCCCATAGCCAACTCTTTTACAAGCAATGTGCCGCCGATTGCCAATTAAGTTTAGGAATTCTTTGGGCTATGCAGATGTTTTGTTATTCAGATGTTTTGCGGTTCTCCTCGTCAGATGCAGGTGTCCTTACAGTGTTTGCTTTCATCGAAATACTCGTGCAATATCGCAAATATCAAATTCAATACCGCACATAAGATCGGAATATTTCAGTGGGATTTGAACCCGTCACCCCCTGCACGAGAGGCCGCGTAGGCTACTATTACCACAGAATACAGAATAGATAATAGTACTAACGTACAGAAGAACCACTGTCTAACAAAACCGGTGTTTAGGTACGAAAATATGCCTAATCATGCCTTCTCTCTCCGTCGCATAAAACGTGCTATTTCGTTCACGTTTCGTGTCGCTAGGGTTGTCAGTTTTTATCCGCGTCATCCAACGACAACGACGCACGAATCGCCAAGCGACTGAGCGGCAACCTGCTGCGATTTACAGCTCCAAGCATCGCGACGGCCGAGTGCGGAGTGAAACCCACCTGCCATTACGTTACGATCACGGACCTTATGGTCCTGCCTACCTATCCAATAGATTCCGCGTAGCCTGCTGCTGATTAGAAGCAATAAGTTTTTTCCCGTTGCATTTTAAATTGCAATAAAATGCGTACACTAAATTTCGTGTCTTAGACCGTTGAATTAACCCTGAGCTAACCCTGGATGTCAATTCAGGTCATGCTTACCATAAAAATGCATTGTCATCGGAACTGAACCAATATGTAAAAATTCAGCTTCGTAGGATTTATTTATTTATTTTATTTATTTATTTATTTATAATTACATATCTATAACTTACAGCTAATCGCCAAAGCGTTACAGACATTATACTAAGATACCAATAAACACAATAAAAACAATAGAGAGACTTACACTATTACATGCTACACACTTAATCAATTTTGATAACCTAATTTTAAGACCTTTCAAGAAACGTCTTGCACTCCTCAATCATGCATGCCCATCTGCTAGTGAACACATCACATTGTGGCGCTACGCTGAGTACGGAGTTGAGGATAGAGAGCCCGCTCGACAGCGGCGCGTGCCGCTGCAGGGCGTTGCGCGCGCGCGGCACCGCTAGCAGCCGCGCGCGGCGCAGGCGCGACCGCGCCGTGGGCGCATACAACCGCACCACCTCCTCCACTAACCTCGCACAATCAATTCTGCCGCGAATGATACCTAGAGCAAACTTAACTACGGCTAGATACCGCCTTACTTCTAGAGACTCATATCCTAGCACTCCCAGCAGAAACAACGTCGGGTAGAGGTAAGGATATGCATTAAAGTACTTTTTGTACAAACTTCTTAGGAACTTTTTTTGCACCTTTTCTAATATTAAGGTATATTTTACCTCGTGTGGATTCCAAACCGTAGCGTTCGACTCCAGCACGCTCCTCACTAGGGCCGCATAAAGAGCTCGAAGAGCCCCCGGCGTGAGATGTTCCGAATTTCGCAGCACAAACCCTAACTTTTGTGCTGCACTTTTGGCAACACGAAGTGCGTGCTCCCGGAATGTGAGCTGCGAGTCGAACATTACGCCAAGGTCACGGACCGATGTTACTCTCGAGATGATACTCCCGTCCAGAGTGTACTGATGATGATGTACGAGGGATGAACGGGTAAAGCTCATAGTTTCGCATTTTTTTATATTAAAATTTAATTTGTTTAGTATGCTCCATCTATTCACCGCGTTAATGTCTTTCTGTAGAGCCCTACAATCTTCCACATTATTTATCACCTTTATAAGTTTTACATCGTCAGCAAACATCATTATTTCAGAATCCTGTACTTGAAGTGGCAAATCATTCACTAAAATATTAAAAAGTAACGGCCCTAGATTTGACCCCTGACTAATACCAGAGAGTGTTTTGTACGACTCAGAGTGATATGGTCCGTATTTCACAAACTGTCTTCTGTCTGCGAGATAGCTACAGAATAACTTGAGCAGCCTAGGCACGAAACCCATTCCACCCAGTTTGCTCAACAGTACATCGTTGTCTACTTTGTCGAATGCTTTTTGGAAATCCAAGTAAATTACGTCAACTTGTTTCTTGTTATCCAGTTCTTTTGACATTAAGTTTACGAGTGTTATTAGATTTGTAGCAACGGAACGCTTTGGTAGAAAGGCGTGTTGTGCAGCTGTGATATGTGGCATACACTGAGGCAAGATGCGAGCATGCAACGTCATTTCAAATATCTTAGCTAGTGAACACAATATTGCAATCGGTCTGTAGTTCTCTACTTGAAGCTTTGACCCGGTTTTAGGAATCGGAGTAACCCGAGACTCTTTCCAACATACTGGATACACTCCAGATGACAGGATGATATTAAATATATACTTAATAGGTACAATGATATAGTCTAGGCATCCCTTAATAACATATGGTGGTATAGTATCTGGCCCTGGGATAAGAGGAAGTGGTTATATTTCAGCTTGCAAGATTTGACCCGAACACATCATACAAACACTGCAAGTTAATACAAAGCTGAAATAGTATTTATTCAGAATAAATATAGGTATAAAATAACAATTAATACAAAATAAAAAACATAACGGAGGCTTAGAAATTAGAAACTTAACTTAAAAATAGCAATAAATAAAAAAAATGCCCCAAATCGCTGCTATTCTATTTGATAGCGTGCAAAATGCGGGCAGCTTTTAAAAACAACATAAAAAAACCTTTATCTACACCCATATCTTGTTTAACTGTTAGTGCTGATTGTATCAATAAATAAATAAATAAATAAATATCATAAAACCTCCATAATGTAATCAAAAACCGTAGGAAATGACCACCATCATGACAACCTGTACTGTAATGTTATTACAGTATCGATTTTAGTATCGTAATGGTCATAACGATACAGGCCGGCGCGCCGCCGTCGCCGCAGCCGGAGGGGCCCCATCGTCGCCGCAGCATTTGGAGGATTTATAATATGTGAATAGATAAAGTTATGTATGCAACTCTGCATAATTTCGCCTTAAAACACATGTGCGATCTTATTAAGAAACTCGCAAAACTCGTTTCATAAAACCGCACTAGTGTTTTAAGGTCTATCATTATGCAACCGTTGCATAAACTGCTATTTAAAAACAGGCATATTAAGGGGAGCGAATTTCCGTGAACGGACCAATCACAGCGCTGTAAAAACCCCGCAAGTTTGGCATCTTTATTTGCTAGCAAAAGTTTGCCTGTCTTTAGGATATTTGGTCTGTGGCTACGATGTAGTTGCAAATTGCTTCTGAAGCTAATTAGTAGTTATTTCGTCGTACACTCGGAATACATTATTAGTGAATTTGCATCGTAGCGTGACACTAATATTTAGCGAGTTACTTAACTTGAGCAAAGTTAGGTAATGAAGAAAATAGCATAGTTCAAAATTAATCGACTTGACTCACATGATCCCTTAAAAAGCTTGGTTTTAAATTTTAAGCCGCGTTAGTTTATTAGTAGACTTATGGAAAAAAGTATCCAAAATAATCCTCTTATCTCTGAATTAGCAAACAAAAATAACTAAGTATGATTCTCATTAGTTATTTGCACTACAAAAAAAGTACCTAGGTACTGAAATATTAAAGAAGATAGATTTGAGATAAGCAAAATACAAGGTAAATCGAATGATTCGGGTTTATTCAATTTATGCCGTCGCGAGGTTTAAAGGCCCGGGCACATTGTGGGTGCGGCAGGAGCGCAGCGTGATGCCATCTGTTGTTTTCTATTGGAATTCGTAACAGACGTCATATCAAGCGCGAGTTGCGCTCTGTTTAGCATGGTGGCGTAACTTTTTATTGCACATAAATATAAACTGCACATGACATACTAATTGTTAAGGGATCTCTTCCAGTTAAACTTGAAATAAATAAGAAAAACAGAGCAAAGGGATAGATAGGCAAACAAGTCCCAAAGCAATACAGAAAAAGAACATACTAAGTAAATATAATAAATAAATATACTACATCTACATACTTATACTATAAAATACAAACAGATCGTTACTCATCCAGCCATATTTCTTTATATGACATCCTTCCAGCACAAGACGACACGCTGCGGTCGCGCAGTGTTCCGGGTCAACCACTATAGTTGTTATTATCATAGCACATATCGTCAAAGTACCTGAGGGAGCTAACCTATTTCCTGATCCCCAGAGTGACGGCCCTTTACAAGGAACATGTCGGTTTTGATCAATATTAAAGCTTACCGGTTTCGCTGAGCAATATTACGCCTCTAGAAGATACGGTTTGACGTCACGCCCGTCAGCTCAAACAAGGATGAACTGTTGGTTCCCTAAACAATAGGTGCATAGACCTCAAGACAAATACTAGTAAGATAGGAGTAGGTATTTCACTGTCGAGAAACGAACCCACATCTCTGGTTTCAATACACTACGGGTACTTGGAACCACTGAGCCAACTGGTCGGTGGATAATAAAAAGTCAAGTCAAAAACTACAGGTTGAAAAACACGTTTTTATAGAAACCGAGTGATATAAAATGCTATAAATAAAATATTGTTAATATTGCTTGTTTATTATTATATACATAAGCTGACGCTTTTTCTATTCAGGGTAGGCAGGACCACAGAACGCCACATATTATCTTGGTATTACGCTTTGATGATAATGATGCTGTTTCTTCCTGCAGAACCTGTTGTTTTACTACGAATCGGAGAACAACACGCGGCCCACTGGCGTCCTCCTGCTGGAAGGGTCCTACTGCGAACGGCTCAGCAAACCGCTGGAGCGGACCGCCACGGCGGGCGTACGTGTACCTATATTGTTTTTATAATTCTAAGCCAGCGGCCCTAGCAAGGTTGACATAAGAATAAGTTAAGCCGTCTTATGTCTAGCGTCTCTCTCACACTAGTGCCGACGAAAGAGATAGTCAGAGAGATAAACGGGTTTAACTTATCCCCGTGTCTGACATGCTAGGGCTGCTGGGTTTCTCAAAGTGGGATACGCGTAGTTGGGTCATACACACGTTAAGGTTCAGAAATATCTCCTCTTGTACCCGAAAGTTAAGGACCCTGAGGCCTGATTTTATTACTTGGACTATATCCACATGTAGGACATCAGGCATAGTTTTGGCCTGCATGAAGAAAACGTACAATTAAGCAGTCGTTTTCGTTAACTTTTGGTCACACGAGGGAGAATATTTGTTTCTTGAAGTATGTATTACCCTGTTACGGCTGGCGAACGCGCGAATGTGCCGCCATAGCGTGAATCTTAAATCCATAATCATGAAGATATTGCTTTCAGTGACTGTATTATCATTTATTTAAAACAAAAATGTATTTAATCAATAACAAGTTCTTATTAGAGTGGTTCGCAATTGTCTGCGAAGTTTAATGGGTCTATAAGTTTGATAAATTTCTATATATCGGCGCATTTCTAAGATATGTGTCCAACCCTTCCTCAACGCCGCGAACAACCGGTATATTATAAACAGAACAGCTATGTGATTCCCTAACAAGCGCAGCGGCTGATAAGTGGGTAAACGAAACTATAAATTTAGACTGTAAGGACAAAGTCATTCGGTCTAAATTTGAATGTGACCCTCATTGCTGATCAGCGGAGGCGCACCAGAGCATCACACCAGTGCCTCTTGTTGCAGTTCTGCTTCACCATTTCGTACCGGCGCGAGAGTCAACGGCAGTACGAGCTGCGAGCTGCTTCGGAGGTCGACTGCGTGCACTGGGTCGACGCCATACGAGAAGCCAGGTCAGTATATAAGTATAGCTTATATACTTTGCTAACTAGCTGCAAGATAATTTATAAAATAAAAAAACCGACTTCAAATATCCTTTGAAAAGTTTTTTTTCCATTTTATTTATTATCCTGTGATTAAACGAAACACATTTACTACATCAAGTAACAATAGTATAATACCAATTGCTCATCACCATTTACAAACTGTTGCTATCCACGGTGCAAGGATGTCAATCGTTGAGGAGTTCTCATGGTTCGTCGATTTTATTACATGAATTTTCATAGACATGAGTTTCATCAGAATTTTATACAGCAATTTAATCGCCAACCGTGAAATACTCATCATTTAGGAGTTCCAGTGATCATCTATGGTCTTCATCAACAGTTCCACTCCACCAAAAAATGCTTTTGGAACGTAACTGCTTGAGAATTATTACAGAAAATACTAAAATTGCTATATGCGTGCCTATAATATTTGAAGAGTTCCATCGATTCCTTATAGATCCTCTCAAAAATTAAATGTTTCATATCGGTTCATAAATGAGTATAGTCGTTAAGTTTTCTGAAATTATCAAATTTTCTCAAGTTCGAAGGTACGTATCATGATGCCTACAAACGGGTGGATTTATGATTGTCCGTCGAAATGAGACACGAAGCTATCAAATGCATACAATATTTCATATGAACAAGACAAAGGAGAAACTTCTCGATTCTGTGTAACTAGCGTGAATAAACTACACAAAGCCGAGCATGAAGCTCGCTATTAAAAGGTTCTATTTCACTTTTAACGTATTCAAGATTGAACCTCTTGTTAAAGACAAAGGATCGATTTTAAAGACACAGCCTAGTTGGTAGTGACCCTGCCTCCGAAGCTATCGGTGGTTCGATCCCCGGTAACGGCAAATATTTGTGTGATGCACTTCTTTCCCGAGTCTTGGATGTTTCCTATATATTTAAGTATTTATTTATCTATAAGGATGTATAGTGTATCGTCGTCTAGTACCCATAGCACAAGCCTTTGAGCTTACTTTGAGGCTAGCTTTATTTGTGTATAGATTGTCACCTGTTTTTTACTCTCCTTCTTTAATACGGTTGATTAGCTTTACTTTAAATTAACTAATTAACAAACAATGTCATACAATCTTAGAAGTCAATTTTAACCTAATTCTAATTGTCGTAACGATTTGAAACTTTGCACGTGTATGCAATTTGGATGCCATTACAATAATTTGGTACCATCGATCTGATCTGACCAGGAGCCAGGAGTTGGTTTGTGGAACTCTTCAATGACTACCAGGAAACCTCTCGAATTCGGGCTCATTTGGTTTGGTTTGACGAGTCCATTACATTACCTTGGTGATGAGGGTCTTTTGTACTATTTAGTGCTTCTGACAGAAGCGTGTTTTCAAAAATGGAACCCTTATAGGATTACAGCCAATTTGCTCCGAAACGACTGGACCGATTGAGTTGAAATTTAGTTCACATATGTAAGTCAGTGACCGCAACACGGACGTGTAACGTAAATAAATGAATTTTAAATACGGGGGCCACTTTTGACGGGTTAATTTACAATTTTAAATAAAAGGTTTACCAAACTAAATCATGTGACATACCAAATGAAAGGGCTCATTGTGATAATCTTACATATATATATTTTTATAATTTTAAATTAAATAGCTTTGAAGTAACTTAGGAAAATACACGAAAATTTACCATTCCGTTATCTCCAAAATTACTGGGCCTAATGAAAATAATACAGAACATAGTTCTTTACCTATAGATTACAGGAAAACCTATAAGAAGTCTATGGTATTTAAAGTAACACAGGAAATTTCATATAATCACGGAACCCTCTCCAAGCGAGTTTAACTCGCAGTTGTTAGGTTTATTCGTTTTTTTAAACTATAATTATCTAATTGAGTATATGTATTAAAATTATGGAGACAGATATAAGTATTACGTTTTCTTTTAAAGTTTTCTAGGCTTTAGTTATTGTTCTGAGGTTTCTGTATCACTGAGATCAATGCTGTATAGGCCCAGGTCAGGGTCACGCCCTTAATCCGCGGTCGCCATGGCGACCAGCCCTGGACCCTTGATATCAATATTTCATAATAAGTATCACCAGTTGCGTATTATTTCGTTATTGTGGCCAATACGAATGTGTGTTCGCTAAATTTGAAAGTCGCTAAAATTTAATTAAGCTATTACAAAATAGGCGTGTTTCCTGAAAAATTATAATTAGTCCGTCATTTACATTATAAAAAAATATTGAAGACAATTTTTTATTTTGTCACTTAAACAAAAAATTACGGAGATATAGAGCGTTAAAGTTCCACGTGACGTCACGACTTTGCATATTTTTTACCATTAAGTGACGTAATGAGCCCCCACTCCCGAACTTTGAAGTGCGTTATCTTTGTCAATTTTGATTGATTTGATGAAGCAAAAAATATGTTATCGATATATTTTGATAATCTAACTGACGGACTAATTAGAATTATAATTTTTTTATCCACGAAACATTCCTATTGTGTTTGACGTTTCTTAACTTTTAGGGAATTTTAAATTTAGCTGGCACCGTTTCGATAGGAACCATTTTAATAATTAAAAGAATTTGCTTAGAAGCATCCTTGAGGTGGGTGAATTATCAAAGTGACTTTTTTAGATGTCCGTGTTTATTATAACAAAATCGATTTATAAAATAATAAAAGCGTATTTTTTGTAGATTTATACAGTGACCTTGGCTGGTATTCGGGACTGCTAAGTGATTTACTATATTGCGAATAAGATGCCGCGAATGTGAACGTCAAACACGCACAGAACATCGACACATACGTGGTTTTAGTGACGATATAGTAAATCACTTAGCATTTCCGAATAGAGGCCCTTAAACCTTAAAATTACGAACATTGATCATTTATCATGTACCCTATATTTTTTTGTGTTTTTACATTTTATTTAATTAAGGATCATACCAACCAAATTAAGGTGTAGTCTACTTAACAAGATATCAAGGCTTTATTGTGTAAATAACATCAAATATACCATTATCCCCTATTTCACTTGTTTGAGTAATTTCGTAGTGGTAGAGCCAAACAGTAATCCTCACTAGATGATTACTGTTCGAATGGGCCGGCTCGACCGGGGTAGTACCACACTCTCACAGAGTATCGGCGTAAAGTAATAGCTTGCTATTGCGTTTCGTACGGTGAGTGACGAGATCCGGAGGCCTATTCCCTCATCCCTATCCCATCCCCATTCCCCATCCTCCCTAGACTGGCAACGCATTGGCAGCACCTCTGGTGTTGCAGATGTCCACGGGCAGCGGTGACCACTTTCCATCAGGTGGGCCGTTAGCTCGATTGCCAGTCAATTGACATATAAAAAAAATGATAATCTTGTTTTATCTTTTAAACTAATTTTTATTGTAAGTTTTGGCTATTCTATTCAGCAAAAACAAATAAAATTCAATTACTTTATAATAAAACTTCAAAAAACTTTAACTATGAAAACGTCAGCTGTGCATTTTAATCAACTAATGGCTACGGGCTACGGACTACGGCGTAGCAATGCACTTAGGAAGTTTCGTAGCCATTGTTCGTAGCTCTCGCTAGATAATTATTTTGAGTCCGTGAACAATTAAGTTTTGAAAAATATAATTTTTTAAATAGGGATATTGGTTTATTTAAATAGGGATGATATTATAAAAAAAAGACAAAACCGGACAAGTGCGAGTTAAACTCGCGTGGAGAGGGTTCCGTTCCGTACATGATTATCTGCAATTTACTAGGTTACTTTAAATACCATAGACTTCTTATAGGTTTTCCTGTAATCTATAGGTAAAGAACTATTTTCTGTATTTTTTTCAAAATTTTAGCCCCAGTAGTTTCGGAAAGAAGGGGGGGGGGGGGGGGAATGGTCAATTTTCGCCTATTTTCCTAAATAACTTCCAAACTATTTTACTTAAAATTCAGAAAATATATATTTAAAGTCCTCACAATAAGCTCTTTCATTTGATATGTCACACAATATAGATTGCATAACTTTTTTTTTTAATTTTCTGATTTACCCCCCAAAAGTGGCCCCCATGTTTAAAATTCATATATTTACGTCACGCGTCCGTGTTGCGGTCACCGACTTACATATGTATACTAAATTTCAGCTCAATCGGTCCAGTAGTTTCGGAGCAAATTGGCTGTGACAGACGGACAGACAGACAGACAGACAGACAGACGCACGAGTGATCCTATAAGGGTTTCGTTTTTTCCTTTTGAGTGTCCTTCCTAATGAGTGTGTGTGTGAATTAGTATGTTTGTTACTCCTTCACGCATCAACGGCTGAACGGATCTGGATGAAATTTGTAATCGATATAGCTTATACTCCGGATTGACACATAGGATCCTTTTCATCGCAACCCCATGCGAGCAAAGCCGCGGGCACAGCTAGTATTATAGGCATAGCTGGGCACCGTTAATGAGATAGTTAACTTCGTTAACGTTAAGTGATGCACTTCAGAAGACATAAAGGAAGTTAACGTTAATCGTCAACTCGTGATAGAAATTGCATTTTATATGTCACGTTAGTGATCTATGGAAGTTTAGGCAGGCCATGAAAGAATAATAAAAGTGTCACACCCTACATTAGAGTTTGTAATAATACCTAATTAATTAGAGATCAAATTCTAATGAAAAGCTATCAGACATAAGGCGCATATTCCCCTTTGTATCTTAAAGTTAGCAAACAAATTGTAGGTACTTAATTACCGATTAACGGACTTTGTTTTAACGGAAGTTAATGATTCCGTTAACAATTTTTGCAGCTAAATTTAAAGGTAATCCGTTACTAGAAATGCTAACTTCGTTTAACGATTAACGGATTAACGGTCTTGTGCCCAGCTATGATTTGCATTCAATCTTGCTTGACAATTCCCACTCACGCCTCGATGAGCATTCGATTTCAGCGCGCAAATACCTATCTTTGAAGAGTTTCCGCATAATTAAATCTTTAAAGGATTTTTCAGCACGTATACGAGTAGATGGTTGCTACACCGCTTGGTAATGAATTCGCTCGGTTGGGAAAATATAATGTATTTAATAATAACTATAGCTGTCTCCCGCGGTTTCACCTGCGTGATCTTATTTTGTTCCCAATTTCATGGGTTTGATTATCGTGCAGAACCCTAATGCTGTTTCTAAAATAAAACTTACCTAAGTTATAAAATTACTTCTTATAACATCAGCTATCTGCCAGTGAAAATTCCGTCAAAGTCAGTCCAGCCGTTTCGGAGATTAGCCGGAACAAATCGACAGACAAAATTTAAAAAAACTGTTTTTTTTTATTCTTATAAGTACCGTATGTACCTTATACGTATTTAGTATAAAGCTATTATTTTGAAATAACAGACACTTCAATTTTATTTATTTGTACAGATGTATGGATAATCACACTAATATTATAAATACGAAAGTTTGTGTGTGTATGTGTGTATTATGTTTCTTACTTCTTCACGCTTCATCTTTGCTTTAGGCGAAAGCTAGTGCTATTATAATTATAACTATACAGACACTGCGCATAACCAATATTAGAGTCAACAAACTATAAACGATGGGGTACAAGCAGCCAAAACGCATAATCGTCAACGCACCAATCGCAGCACCGCTTTAAAATACCTCCACTCGGTAGCTTGTTTGGCAGCTTTATTTGCTGTAAGCTAGCAAGCTAAACCCGGCCTCTTTAGCGCGCTATTACACGAATTTTTCGGGCAGTTCAGTTTACGGTGGAAACTGCCTGAAATTAGAGCTCATACACGTCAATGCGATTCTCTTTAGGCCCTAAACTGAACCTGAACTGCATCTCTAATTCATACCACGACATTGTATTTTCATCTATCTATATCTCGTACTTATAATAAATGGCTAACGACGTCGAAAAAATAATGATAGACTTGGCAATTAGGCGATTAGGAGATGCCGAAACACCTTTTAAATTTTTTCTTGTCTGTATGTCTGTCTGTGAAGTCAAGTGAATTAAAAAATCCTTATCTACACCCATATCATAAAACCTCCATAGTGTAATCAAAAACCGTAGGAAATGACCACCATTTTGACAAACAATTAGGAAATACCAGTGCTGCAATGTTATTCCCGTATCGTTTTTAGTATAGAAATGAGATTAAATTTGGAACAGCTGTCAAAACTCAAGTGGGTCTCTATTCTAGTATCCATAGATATTAAAACAGTTATAGATACGAAACGTCAATTCAGTATGTTTTTTTAATATAAACTGCACAACATTTGATCTCGAGTGACATGAGAATAGAGACTTCATTCGTTTGTCTATGATTTTAAAAAAAATGGTCTTGACGGAGGATCGAATTGGCGCCATTATGTTGGTGTTTTGCTGAACGAAAGTAGAATTGTTGTTGAATTGAATTGAAAAAGTTGTTTGTAATTTACATTTTAGTTGAAAATATGAATAGTAGTCTTCTCGGAGTGTGTGTGATGTGAAAATGCGCCGGATATCGGATATATGCAGCCACGATTGCAACAAATAACTTGTTGCCAGAAAATATTGTTTCTGAACCCATCATGGAGGATTTATAATATGTGTGTAGATAAAGTTATGAATGCAACTCTGCATAATTTGGCCTTAAAACACACGTGCGGTCTTATTATAAAACTCGCTAAAAGCTCGTTTCATAAAACCGCACTAGTGTTTTAAGGCCTATCATTATGCAACCGTTGCATAAACTACTATACCTAAACATAGTGAGTTTTAGGTGTTCATGTAGATAATGTATGAAAACTAAAGCTAAAGTGATTAGGTACTTATTTTTATTCACTTCACCCATTATAAGGATTAAGTGCACATTTTGTCCAGGGACCACCTGATCCGAATTTGGTGGTGCTGTGTGCGTGCATTAATGGTAAATATAAAAATATATAAATGTTTAAATTATAAAATCATTCATTTAAAATCTTGAAGGTTTAAAAGCTTACCTGGGAATTAAACTTATTCTACGCCAACCGAGTCGCGGGCACAGCTAGTTTGTAATATATATGGTGAGGTATGAAATAGCGACACAGTGCAGCTTGGGCCTAAAAAGAATCGCATTTAGAGAACGTGGTCACCCCCCTGGTGTGTGTCAATAACTGTGTTTGGTGCGCCAATACTTTCGCCATCAAACGTAAAGGATTAACGTCAGCCGTGACCCAGAAGCTTGCACTTGCAGCGGTGCGCGCGTGCCGACGCGCCAAGGTCATGCAAAGAAACAAATGTGAGTGCTATAGTTGTTTCTTTACGTATCCAGGATTATCTCCAGATAAAGGAACTCTTCAACGGTCAACAGCACAGACACGAAATTTACTGTACGCATTTTATTGCAATATTAAATTACAATTTTTACCAAAAACTTATTAAGATTTGGTAATTGATGATGGGTAAGATGATCTAAAATTACGTAGGTACCTTCATTAACTCTTCGATATTTTAATTATATGCAAATAATAATCTGGTTAATTAGTTGGTTCAAAATCCTACAGCCTTAAATACGCTATTTTGCCAAATTTTAGCTCGTATTTATTTATAATTAATTTACAATAATAAGCTTACAGTTTGGAAACCAACACACCTACTATGTTAAATACAATTTTCAAAAAGCCAAAATAATATAAAAATAACAACACACACAACATTACAACGAGCATAGCAACATATTTATTTATTTACTAGCTGGTGCCCGCGACTTCGTCTGCGAAGAATAATGATTTAAGTAACCTATGTACTTTTAAACCTTCCCTAGACCTCCACGAACATTTCAAGACTAAGATAAGATAAATCCGTTCAGCCGTTCTCGAGTTTTAGTGAGACTAACGAACAGCAATTCATTTTTATATATATAGATAGCATAGCAACATATTGATTTATCTATATGCACGAAATAAGTAAAAATTAAGGAAATTAAAAAAAAAATCCGTATAAATCGTCAGGTATTTTGGGAAAAAACACGGTTTATCCTATTTCTGGGAATATTCATTTCATTCAGAGATGCGTTTAACGTGTTAAAAAATCGTAATGCAGGATGTCTTAATTTCCGACGCTTCGACGTCGTTTATCCAAATTGATAACACGTAGAGATTTGAGAAATCAAAGCGCAGTATCGTAACATTGAACAGGTTAGGTAAAGGAAATCCTGGGATTTGCCCCGGACGGCTCACAGGGTCGCGGCCTTGATCTATTAACACGCATCTTAAATGCATTAACTGCTTGTTGCTTGGTTTACAGTTCAATGCTGTTAGTATACATCCTATCCTAGTAATGGGGCCAATTGGAAAGTGTGTTCTCTAAAAAGTCGCTAAACTGGAAGTAAGAAACGTCAAACTCGTATTATAGTGGTAGAGCCAAACAGTAATCCTCACATGATGATTACTGTTCGAATGGGCCGGCTCGACCGGGGCAGTACCACACTCTCACAGAATATCGGCGTAAACTAATAGCTTGCTATTGCGTTTCGTACGGTGGGTGACGAGATCCGGAGGCCTCATCCCCATCCCATCCCCATTCCCCATCCTCCCTAGACTGGCAACGCAGTGGCAGCACCTCTAGTGTTGTAAATGTCCATAGGCGGCGGTGACCACTTTCCATCAGGTGGGCCGTCAGCTCGTTTGTCAGTCAATTGACATAAAAAAACTCGTTTATGACAGCATAGCTCTACACAAAAATTTAACAAATAAAAAAACCGACTTCAAAATCCCTTTGAAAAGTATGAAATAATAATTGGCCTTCGTGAGTAAATTACCTAGAAACGTCAGTTATATTGTTGATTAAGTGATACATTAAATACATCGAAATCGGTGCCAAGTAAATGAACACAGTATGAGGGATGGATTACCTAATTTACCTGCCACCGACTTCGATATATTTAATGTATCACTTAATCAACAACATATCTGACGTTTCTAGGTAATTTACTTACGAAGGCCAACTATTATTTCTTACTTTTCAAAGGTTTTTGTAGTCGGTTTTTTTATTTGTAAAAATTTTATTATTTCACTTTTTTTAGTGTTTATCATATGTGATTTAACGACACACATATAATACATCAAGTAACAATAGCATAATGCCAATTACTCATCACCCTATACAAAATTTTGATATCCAAGGTGCAAGGACGTCAATCGTTGAGGAGTTCTCCTGGTTCTTCGCCACCGGTTCTATTTTAGAATTCTAATGAGTATAAGTTGCTTCCCAACCTTATACAGAAATCTAATCACTAACCGTGAAATACTTACCACTGAGGAGTTCCGGCGGTCATCCGTGGACTTCATCATCAATTCCAAGTCCCCAAATTATGTTTTTGAAACGCAAGTGCTTGAGTTATTAAAGAAAATATCAAAATTTCTATATGTGTGCCTATAACATTTGAGGAGTTCCTTCGATTCCTTATAGATCCTCTCATCAGGCCTCGACTTCGATAACAACGGGACCAATTTGGAGAAATACTCTATCGATTAAAAAAAGAATCATGCAAATCGGTCTAGTCATCTCCGAGTAATCGGTAAACATAAATATAAAAAAATTAAAAAAAAAATGAAAAAAAAAATATACGGGTCGAATTGGTCCTTCCGGAGTTTGACGTTTCTTATTTTAAGTTTAGGGTGTTTTAAATATAGGCGACGCCCTTTCAAATTGCACCCAATGTTATCCTAACTAATTATAAATGCGAAAGTAACGCTGTTTGTTACGTGTTCGCGCCTAAAACGCTAAACCAATTTTGATGAGTTTTGGAATAGAGATAGATTGGACGTTGGACAAGAATATAAGCTACTTAAATAATTATTCTACGCAGACGAAGTCGCGGGCACCAACTAGTATAGAATCCTATAATATTATAAATGCGAAAGTTTGGATGGATGTATGTTTGTTACTCAGTCACGCCAGAATGGTTGAAAGGATCAGGGTGGAATTTGGCACATGGATAGATTATGCCCTGTATTTTTTTGGGTTCCGTAGCCAAATGGCAAAAAACGGAGCCCTTATAGATTCGTCATGTCTGTCTGTCTGTCTGTCTCTCTGTCTATCTGTCCGTCTGTCTGTCTGTCCGTCCGTATGTCACAGCCACTTTTCTCCGAAACTATAAGAACTACGCTGTTGAAACTTGGTACGTAGATGTATTCTGTGAACCGCATTAAGATTTTCACACAAAAATGGAAAAAAAACAATACATTTTTGGGGTTCCCCATACTTAGAACTGAAATTCAACATTTTTTTTTCATCAAACCTATACGTGTATCTTTGGATAGGTCTTCAAAAATGGTATTGAGGTTTCTTATATATTTTTTTTCTAAACTGAATAGTTTGCGCGAGAGACACTTCCAAAGTGGTAAAATGTGTGTCCTCCCCCCTGTAACTTCTAAAATAACAGAATGATAAAACTAAAAAAAATATATGATGTACATTACCATGTAAACTTCCACCGAAAATTGGTTTGAACGAGATCTAGTAAGTAGTTTTTTTTTAATACGTCATAAATCACGGAACCCTTCATGGGCGAGTCCGACTCGCACTTGGTCGCTTTTTTTACTTCCTGAAGAAATAACTTTAACGGAATTCCACGTAGAAGAAGTCGCGGGCAGAAGCTAGTGGGTTACTAATTATACATTTCAAAGATTTGACGACGCGGTTGGCGTAGTTGGGAGTGACCCTGCCTCCGAAGCTAGCGGTCCCGGGTTCGATCCCCGGTAAGGGCAAATATTTGTGTGATAAACACGAATGTTTGTTCCATAGTCTTGTTTTCTATGTATACCTGTAAAGAGCCACCGAAATGATCCGAATACGCCACGTTATGGTGTTCAAAACACCGAGTACAAAAACGTTTATCAACTTATAGAAACATTCCTATACGTGCTTTATTTCTAAACAGTTATAAACGTTTCATGAACACCAAGTGGGAGCACTTTTAAGGGTTCCGTATGTCAAAAGAAAAGAAAGGAACCCTTATACGATCACTTCGTTGTTCGTCTGTCTGTCTGTGTCAATACCTTTTTCTCAGGAACGGGTAGGTATCAAGTTGAAATTAATATCAAATACTCAAATCTGCAATTCCTTGGAGCTGTGAAAAAATTAACCTTCTGAGTCAACGCAATCAAAAGATACCGCATATTTTGGTATTCGCTAGGGAATCAAAACCTACCGGGTACTTCCCGTTGTTTAAGAATCATGAAATTCGGCAAGAAGAAATATCTTATAGCACACATAAAGAGAAAAATCCGAACACCGTAAATTTGTAGTTACATCACAAGAAATAAAAGTTAAACGGAATAAACCCTCACAAAGTCGTATCACACGCACCAGTTGCACAGAGATAGGAGCTTGCGGGAGTAATTTTTTGTCTTAGTTCATAGGTACGTGCATTGTAAATGGTAGCCCGGTTGTTGAAAGTATCTTTATTTTCATTGTTAAGGGTTCCGTACCTACAAGATACTGTCTGTTTTTCGTAGGTACGTACGGGACCCTCGGCGCGCGAGTCGGACTCACACGACCGGTTTTTTAACACAAATGAAACATATCAAGCGGAGCGAAGGCGGGCGACACTTCCTGCATGCCGACGCCTCATTACGCTGTAATGAACGCGAGGCGTTTATCCTTGACGACATTTTTCTTTGTTATTAACATTGCTCATGTTCCGAGTGATGGAATTCTTTGTCGGGAACATGCGTATTTATAATACGTTTTTTTTTAAAGCAGGAGATGGAGTGATTACATACATACATAATCGAATATCTGTTCTCTATACTATATTTTGTAGTTTTTCATATTCTAATACCTTTACACGAGCAATTCTTGTAAAAGTATATGTAATCTGAATCTCGGAAATGTCTCCAACGATTTTCATGACACTTAGTATGCAGGGGGTTTCGGGGGCAATAAATCGATCTGGTTAGGTTTCCTTTTTAGAAAAAGTCGTTATCCGTTTTATCCGTGTTTTCAGGCAATGAAAAACTGCTACAATATCACAACAATATCATTAGCTCACTAGGTATTTAATAGCTAAGGTGGGAAATCGGGCGGTCCCGAAACCAGAAGACTCCGGTTCGAGCCCAGATGATAAATTGTTTCCCTTTTTGTTTCAAGATCCTTCTTTTGTGAGAAAAACTATTATTCAACGCATAAAATTCATCTATCTAAATATAATTTCCAAAAAACACGATTTACCAAAAAAGCACCCAGGGAGGTACTTGTTGATTATTCAACAATCGATTTATTTTTTATCAGTAGTATAATTTTCACAGAGTAGTATAATTTTTATTAGTTTTTATATATGATGTGAATTTTGTACAATGTCGTGTAACAAGATTCATAGAAGGTTGTCAAACGCCAGCGGCTTCTTAACCACACCCTATTGCTGATGTCTTAGTTCTTACGACAAACATACAAAAGTCTAATATTGCTTGATTCACACGGTATCATATAATTGTGCGCGGTGAATTCGGTGGTGCTGCGGTCTCATACCGCACGATGCGGGAGGGCAATTTTTCAATTATAACAGTGTCACTTAAATGGGCGTCAAGCATACGTCATGGATGGTGGTTGTCATATGACTGAACCTGCGATGGTGTCAAATTCGCGGTCTGACACCTCAAAAGTAAGCATCGCGAAAATTGCTTTGAGCATCCTTACTTTATATTTCAATGGTGTGGAATATCAAGAATTTATTTTCACCAGAGAGTTAAATTGATCGTTATCCGTGCCTCTCCCCGGCTCCCGTTACTTGCCCGGGGAAAAATCTATTTCTGAACTCGTTATAAATGCAACATGTGAAGTATCCCACATGAGGGAGCATGAATTACAGTCCGACTTCTGTTTGTAATGAAAATTAAAATTAAAATGAAAATATTTATTGTGCAAGTAGGCCACATGGGCTCTTTCACATGTCTGAATCTACCAGCGCCTCGAAAGGTGACATCTGCTGAGAAGAAACGCCACAAGAAACTCAGCAGTAAGTCTTTTTTCAACTTTGACCTTAGAGTTTTATCTAAAAACGAACACAAAAATTGAAACAAACAAACCTAATGGGTACAAATAAATTCTAATACATAACTAATAAGGGAGATGTATAGTCTCCGCGTCTGGACAAGTTTAGTGACTTAGAGATGTATAAAGCCTCTAAGGGTCATAATAATATAAATAATAATACAAACAAAGAAACATCTAAATTGCTTAATCTAGGTTAAATGGAGGTATATATATGACAATGGTAATCTTCTTGGGGATAGCCCGAATTGCAGCAATAAATTGCAGAGAAACTAGCCCGCTTATAATAAATAATAATAATAATAAAGACATTTATTCAGCACACATTTGACACAGACATAACAAGGATAACAAAGTAAACAATGAACATAAAAACCTGTGCCGAACGGCGCCAAAGAGGGTGCCACTCAGCGTCATGCCGTGGCGAGCCTCGGCGCTGATTTTCAGTGGCCCCTTGGTGACAGCACGAGCGACAGAGAACAATACGTTTGTATGGCAACACTTGAGCAAGTCAACCATTGAATGTTAAATTGTAACAAGCCACTGCCTAAATTAATTGATAATTTCTGATATTAGGCGCATGTTAATAAAATTAATAAGTTTAAAGCACAATAAACAGCCGTATCAGTATTTAAAATCAAAAGTAGTAAAATAATAAGTAGTTGACTGCTGTCCGAGTTATACCGCGGCGCCAACCTAATACATCGACTTCCGCAAAAACCGACAACAGCCAAGAACTATAAAATAATTATCCTAATCTTATACAGTTTTAAAAAGTATAAAAAAAACGTTTACGAGCCCCTTTTGAACGCCACAATCGGCTGTAGGTGACAGCAGATTTCCGTGCCCCTGACGCCATGGCATGCTGTTTTCCATACATTTTGTCGGCTAAAGACGTCACTCGTCGTCAGAGGCGGGCTTTCTCGCACCCACCCGTGGCGTTCAAAAGGTTAAGCCACTTTTGTTGAAGAAAAAACATCGTGAAGAAAACTGACGCAAACCCTCGTCCAGACCTCATAACGAAAGGACTTCAGGGCCATTCGTAGGGTTAATTGGCAAAACAACAGGATAGCCAACATTAAAATTATTAACTACAATCTCTGTCGGCCATCTTCTTGTGATGAATTATTCGAATCACACAAAGATACTTTTACGGCTAAGATTGTCGCTACTAACAAACAGTTGCTTGCAGTTAGTATGGAGTTAATTTAGTTCCACTTTTGGCCACCGAATCTGTTTAAGTTGTTCTGGGGAAACGGACATCGTCTCGTTATGCAACCATTAATCAAGCTAGTGCGTGTGTAAAATAAATTACTTTCAAATTAGGAACATTTCTTTTTAAAACGTACTGGCTACAATTAAAATCTCACATTTTAATTGTAACTGGCTACATAGACTTAGGTAGAGTTCGAGGTGTTGTTTTTATGAAACTTAGAGCCAAATTCACAATGGCTACTCAAATTGATCTTTAATTAAACTGACGTTTGAGTGAACTTTATGTATAGGTTGACAACTAGTTGAGGGATATTTACCTATTTAATCTCTACTCAAATGTTTAAGTGGCGTTTGTGAATTCGGCCATTAGTAATCTTATGACTAATGGATAAATTCAGAAAGGCCACCCAAATTGATCTTTAATTAAAGTGACTTTTGAGTACCATTTTTGCATAGGATGACAAGTAGTTGAGGAACATTTAACTATTTAATCTCTACTCAAATGCTTAAGTGGCGTTTCTGAATTCGGCCATAAATGAGCCATTGTATGCTATTAGTTTCTCGGATATGCTAACGATTTGTATTCAAATATTTTTTTAATTTTCAAGTTTATCTAAAAAGGTGTCATCCCTAAAAATTACCCCGAACCCTCATCTCTCAACACGTCTCCCAAATCTCAACACGTTGTCTCCAGTTTCAACAAGCTGCTCCTCCAGAAGGAAGAGCTAGAGCAGAAGCAGCTCCATCTCCTGCAGGTGGTGGAAAGCGAGAGAACCTCACGCTGGCAGTACGCCCAGCAGTGCGATGAGCTCAGCAGCGAGGTCAAGAAGTTGAGGACAGAGGTCAGTGGATTTTGGACGGTTGGATCTCTAGGATTTTTTTACTTTATATTAACAAGTGACAACAAACATTGAATATATTAACATTGCATTTAACTACATAGATAAATTCGACGCCTCGTATCACTAGTCAGTAGCCTTCAGCGGCCCCAGCATGTCAGACACTCAGTTAAACCCGTTCATCTCTGACTATTTCTTTCGTCGGCACTAGTGTGAGAGAGACGCATTGAGAGATAAGACGGTTTAACTTATCCTCGTGTCAACCTTGCAAGGCCGATGGTAGCCCATTACATTCGTAATTTCCTCTAAACAAAGAATGTCCTCACTAATAAGTGTAGGTATGTTCACAGCTGTGCACGATCAAGAAAGTGCACGAACCGGCAGCGCGCGCAGATTCTGAGGTCAGCTCCTCATCAGGACATTCGCCGGACATCGACCCTGCTGAGCTCAGGAAGATCAAGAAGGTTCAGGTACGATATACCATGGCAGTACCTATACTGTCCTAGGGGTCAATATTATTCGGACCTGAAGTAGTTGCCGAGGTCTTTTGTATGCAGTTTGAAGCTTTTGAAGCGCTTAATTGAGAAGATCTTTGGTCCTTTGCAATCATTCTTTCTGACATTTCGTAATTGAAGGAACCTATAGGTAATTGTAGGGCTGAAGTTGGTATGCTCAGTTAATTTGGAGTCTATTTGGTTTAAAATAAGGTATTTATTATAAGTAATATTCACAGAGCTTCTTCCGAGGATGGCTGTGCCGTAGGCGATGGAAGCAGATCGTCGACCAGTACATCAAGAGCCCCCACGCAGAGAGCATGCGCAAAAGAAATAGGTACACTTACAATGTTTATTTAAGGAGTTGTTGTAACTTGGTGCTAACTTGGCAACTGTTTTCAGTTTGGTCTTCAAAATGGTGGAGGCGGAAGAGGAATATCTGGAGCAGATGGAAATTCTAGTGAGTATTCAATTAAATTAAGTAATAAGGTGTTCAAAAACTATAAATTTCAGAAGGGTTAAATTTATTGGTTACTATAATTTAGGTAACCTGCTTCCTCCGGCCCTTCAAAATGGCGGCCAGCTCTAAAAAGCCTCCCTGCACCCACGAGGACGTGAACTCCATCTTCCTGAACAGCGAGACGGTTCTGTTCCTGCATCAGATCTTCTTCAAGGGCCTGACTTCTCGCATGGAGTCCTGGCCGACACTCGTTCTAGGTGAGATGCCATGGATTTTGGCAGTAGCTGCATGAAGGTGGCTAAATGACTGTGTGAAGAACAGACAAATAAGTTATTTGAAATCATCGGTCGTCAACATAAAAAAGGAGAAAGTAGATAAATAAAAACTCTTGCAACGGGACTTAATGTAATCAAGACCAATATTTTCGAAATTTGCATGCTGCTAGCATTTTGAAAATCAAAATGATGAGATAAAATAGATCAAAAATAGTGTGAATCACTTCAAATAACTTCACACCAATGAGTCATTTAGTCTACCATTGATTAAGGAAAGTCTATCGTCCTCCTTACACAGTGCGTTACGCCCATGCGTTCCCAAGTGCCGTGCGGGAAACTTTAATTAATGTTTTTGACATCTAAATGTTGAAAACACTAAAACTTAAGGCCATTTTCTACCAGATGCTCTTCGAAGAAATATTACCAAGGTTCGTGCGAGCGTTTATACGTTTTCTAATATGAAACTGTTATAATGCATTTACAACATTGACAAGCATCAGGAAATAGCCTTGTTTGTAGGACTAATTTACGATTGATATATGGTAATGATATTTATAGAAAGCTGTTGGTAGAATAGAAAGGCAAGGTTAATGTTATGGTAATATTTATTTATCAGGAGTAATTCAAAAAATCTTTAGATGACTTTAAAAAGATTGTAGCAACTTTTGAATTTTTTCAATCGCCTCATCCTAATAAGCGTCATCTGGTGATATTTTGACTACAAAATCTTCTTTGCGACGAAGTTAATATCATTTCAGTGGTAGAATTGCTAGCCAGTTATTTAGATAAATATAATATACAATGGGCGGATCTTACCGTCTGCATTATGTAGAAATTACTAAGCTTGGTATAAAAGATTAGTTAGTTATGTTTATGTAGCATAGAAGAATAGATAAGTAGGTAGAAAATTAAACATAGATGATAGACATTAGATTATATAACATAGAGCAGCATGGCAAACCATTAGCCCCAAAGAGAACCTTGAATACCGAGAGATATTGTAATAATTACTAATCCAACCCTATTCCAGATTATTTGCCGAAGTAGGTTTCCACGAACAGATGATTAGTAGTTACGTAGGCTAGTAATGGGAAAGTTCATCAAGTATGTGTTTTTATTTTATGCAGGTTCGGTTCTCAAATATTCGTTTATATTTATTTTATATAGCAAGATCAAAGGAAAATTAATTCCAGAAATATGGTTCCCTTTGCTATTTGCACGTTTGCAGTGAACCTTACGCCTTATTAAGACCAAACGTTTTATCTTTCATGCCTAAAAGGACATTTAGCAAAAGAGTCGTATCACAAGTTATTTAATCACCAAACTGTATCCAATCTCTTTTCCAGTAAGAATCCAAATCTTTAATGTCTAACCCAAAAACCTGACCCAAAATCCAAATGTCGAACGAACCTTTACCGAATCCGTAGTGGTAACCTAGCTGGCATGGCATTCGGTGTCGTCGTAGCTTTCCGCCCTGGTGAACTGTCAACCAAACAATCAGACGGTAGGCGTGTCTACAGGGGACCTGTTCGACATGCTCCTGCCGATGCTGACGATATACCAGGAGTACGTGAGGAACCATCACTACTCGTTGCAAGTGCTGACGGAGTGTAAGCAGAGCCAGCCGTTCGCAACGCTTCTGGCGAGGTTGGAGAGCAAGCCTGCTTGCCAGGGACGCTCGTTGGAGACGTTTTTGACATATCCTATGCATCAGGTTGGTTTTATAAAAGAGTGAGAAGAATGGAAATCTTGATTTAGCTAAATGGTTTCATGGTATTTCTTATAAGGCTCGCATATAAAAGTGTAGCTCTAGTCTAGATTCCTGATTATTCAAAAGATTTTTGGGAAATACCTAAATATTGTGAAACAATAATATTGAATCAATTAGTGTTCGGTTGCGTTATTATCTACTTATAACACTAACTCAAGGCTGTATAACAATTTTGTCTGTCTAACCGGCAGATCGACTGACGAAAAGATATAAATAATAATGCAAAAAAACAATTAACGTATTATATTGCTATAGTTTTCTATGAAATTAATATTATCGATGATGATGATGAAGAAGAAGATGATAATAATGATGATGATTGTTCAGATCCCGCGCTACATCATAACGCTGCACGAGCTGCTGGCACACACGCCGCACGACCACGTGGAGCGGCGCAGCCTGCAGCACGCGCGTGCGCAGCTTGAGGAGCTGTCGCGCCAAATGCACGACGAGGTGAGAGCAACTGTTCCTAATTTAGGTTGAATTCAAGTGCTTCTAATCGAAAGTGCTCGAAGCGTCGAGAAATATTTACGATTTAAACACGCGAGTTAATCCAAGGGAATAGATTTGGTTCTTCATAGCTATATTATTTAGACACATTGATTTAACAACTGTGCCAATCTAGCTCGGGTGGGTTATGATTTCATTTGCATGAAACCATGAACTGGCCTTTCTCAACATAAATACCGTTATCAGATGAACTGATGATATAGATATACTAATCTATCTTTAGGTGAGTGAAACGGAAAATCTGCGAAAGAACCTTGCTGTTGAGCGCATGATCATCGAAGGCTGCGATATTCTGCTGGACGTCAACCAAGTCTTCATCAGGCAAGGTATCACTCACACTTAAATCTCACTATTATACTTATTCCATATCTAGTAACCCCTCATTATCCACACTATGATGATATTATAATGTTGATAATAGTTTGTATATTCCTTCAACGTCCTCTAGATCGTAAATTGCACGCTAAATAAATTCTTCAAGTTATAGTAGTATTATACTTATTACTATCTCAACATCTCATTATTGCCTTTCTCCAGGAACAATATCGCAAGTGGTAGGCAAAGGCCGGCGGGCATCACTGCAGGCTCGCCAAGCGTTCCTGTTCAGCAACTATCTGCTGCTCAGCACTAGAGCTACGGGAGGACGGCTACATCTGCCGCCCACTGGCCGCCTGCCACTGCATGATGCTTTACTGGTCGAGGATCCAAGCAGCCATGATGATGATGGTGAGTTGTCTTGACTATCATGAGACACTTTGGGCTTAAGAATCTCTAAGCCAAGATGGGACTTTATTACAACGCAGAATGTAGAATGTGTGACGAAAATGAGCTGTGATGCCCTCACCAGACTAAGAATAAAAATCCTTGGCAACGGCTAGCTAGAACCAAAGTAAGGCTAGTGCTTTGGTACTTCACTGCGCTACCAAACTTACCAAAGAGTAGGATGGATGGAGATGGAACATGCCTTAGGCTAAATACTCATAGAGGGGTAATTAATTACACAGTAGATCCATAGAGTCCGAAAGGTGCACGCTAAGATAAGATAGGATAAGGCGGGCTTGATTTAGGATTCCAGACTTCGTTATCGTTCGACAACCAAAGTCGCGCAACCACAATCGATAATTGAAACTCAAGTTATATTTGCTATTTCAGACTCATCATCCGTTTGCTCGTCTCCTGGTGGAGACGCTTATCAGGGGAAAGACTTCAAAATACTCGTCGAAGTCAAAGGAGAACAGATTTGCGCTCATTTAGGTAAGTTCCTAAAGATTTAACAATTAAATTTAAGTAGCAAAAGTCTCTTCTATATAATACTCTACGAGTACCTAACTGTGTCTGTAATAAATGGTATCAATATTAATGAATAAGTACATATTGAAAATGAAAATGAAAATATTTATTTTGCAAGTAGGCCACATGGGCTCTTTTACATGTCTGAAGCTAACAGCACTTCGAAAGGTGACATCTGCTGAGAAGAAACGCTGCAAGAACTTCAGCAGTACCTAAGTCTTTTTTTCCAACTTTTTCATTAGAGTTTTAACTAAAACTAACACATAAAAAGGACAGCATACATACATACATAGCATCACGCCCGAAATCCCTAATGGGGTGGGCAGAGACACAAGACTACTTGTTGCCACGTTCGATTAATAAGTCCTAAGATGAGCAGCATACAAGGGCAGCAAAATAGATGATAGATGACGTGCCACGGTAGTAGCAAGCAGATAACCTAACTACTGACCTCGCCAATGAAAGTACTAATAAATTATATGTTCAAACAGTGGCTGCAACCATCGAAGAGAAAGCAGCATGGACGTCCGAGCTCGCGCAGTGTATGGAGAGCGCGGCGCTGACGGAACTGCTCCGGGCGTGCGGCTCGTGCGGCGCGGCGTCGGCGTCGCTGCCGGCCTGTCGCTCCGACCGCGCGCTGTTCACTGACGACGTCGATATCCGGTTCAGCAGGTCAGTATACTCTTATGTCTATGCCGCATATGAAGTGGTAGCTGCTGAAGAAAATACGGCGTAGGCGAACTGGACAGAGCTGTTTCTTGTCGACGTCGATATAATGGTTCAGTTACAGTCAGACATAGAAGAAACATTTAGTATAGATGAGTCAAGTTCCCGAAAATATCCACAGAATTTCATGGCATATACTAGGTCTACATAATTCTATCAAATCCATGTAAATTGCTGCAGTCGTTTATGGACGACCTCACTTAAAAGTATTACTAATCAAAGGCATTCTTGTAACAAAACATTGCTTTCTCCTTTTTACCAGAACTCTGAACTCCTGCAAGGTGCCACAGATCAGGTCAGCGACACCGCAACGACTGCTGCAAAGACTTACTGGTGAGAAATAAAACAAACCTCAATAATAAACTTACCGCATTCAGTTTTTATGACGGTACGATTATTCAAAAGACTATTAAGAAATAAATAATTACATTCAAATTTCGAGTTTAATTATAATATAGGTTATTACGGCCCGCCTTATGTACCACTAACACATTTGACCCAAAGAAAAAAAAAGATTGAGTATAGCTACCCTAAGAGTTCGCCAGTGATCTTTGGGGACAGACGGGCAAACCAGCTGCCACAGATTGAATCTTGAAAATGTAAATCTTAAATCCATAATTAACAGCAAAAATTTTATTTTTAAAGTGGTTCACAGTCACCTGGAAACAATAGGGAACGTGGGGATGTAAGTTTCAGAAACCCTATAATAAACTATTTGTATTCTTAAAACTGTGGCTATATTCACGGGGGTTTCACTTCGCACTTTAGGTACGCTCGGCCGTCAGACAGCTTGGAGCTGTAACTAAATCGCAAGAAGTCTCATAGTAGGTTGTCAAATGCCAGCGCCATGGCTTAACCACACCCTATTGCTGATGTCTTAGTTCTTACGACATACTTACATACAAAAGTGTAATATTGCTTGATTCACACGCTATCATATCATTGTGCGCGGTGGGGTCGGTGGGGCTGCGGTCTCACACAGTACGATGCGGGAGGGCAGATTCGCGTTCGACCTCAAAAGTAAGCATTGCGAAAATTGCTTTGAACAGTTCCTTACTATATGTTTCAATGAGGTCGCTGCTCGTTCGCTCGCTGGCCGATTCGCGTATCATCAAGTAGTCTAGTGTTTCGTGTTGTTGGATCACGTGGATAAAAAACTGGCAACCCTCCCTAGCGTACACAAAAGAGAAAGTTTTATGATACGGAGAGAGAAGGCATGAGTAGGTATATTTTCGTACCTCGGTTTTGTTAGACAGGGGTTCTTCTGTACGTACCTACGTATTATATTCTGTGCCATAGTTAACCTTAAATATTTCAGATCTCCGCTTCTTATCGGTGGACTTCCTGAATACGTTCCTGCTGACGTACCGCGTGTTCACGGACGGCGTGACAGTCCTGGAAGCCCTGAAGCAGGTGTTCTACGAGCAGTCGCAGCAGGAGCTGGAGCTAGCGCCGCCGCCTGATGCTACCAGGAAGACCAGTGCAGCCAGCTCTGTTTCCGGTAAGGGATTTGTAAAAGTCTTGCTATTTTTGATGCCGCTTTAAACATTCATAACTTTAATAACCATTAATTAGTATACCATACCATACCATCTTAGGACTAATTAATCGAACGTGGCCACAAATAGTCTTGTGGCTCTGCCCACCCCATTAGGGATTTCGGGCGTGATAATATGTATGTATGTATTTAATTAGTATGGTCCGCTGCCGAGAACTGCTGTGCCAATTTTTAGCAGATTGAAAGGAATTCCTTGTAGCCCTTCAGCTTTTCGTGAGTGATTTATATCATTTAGATAATCTTTTATATTCAGGATACGGATCCGAATTCAGCGATCGGGACTGGCAATCGCGCTTCTGGAAGACTTCTAGAAAAAGTAAGGAATCAAATTTAATTCAAAATAAAATATCTTTATTCTCCATATATACTAAATAATAGAGATAAAATTGAAAAAGTACGAGTCAGATACTAATGATCGAATTCATAATTTTGACGTAAATGTTTCTGCACACCAGTGTGGGAGCAACCTTAGTGGAGTTTGTGTTATCCGCCATAACGAAAAATAATTTGTGAAGAAAATGTCGTTGCTTTTAGGTGAAGATGAGGAAAAACTGTCTCCTTACTTGATGGCTCCATCGCGCAGGACTTCGTCGATAAGTGTATGCAAGGTATTCAAACTATAAACCACACCTCAATAGTTTATCGTTTATTACGCCAGCGATAAGGGAGAGCATAGTGTTTACCTAGTTACTTATCATAATCATCACTTTTAACGGTCACATTGCGGGCGCGGCCGGAGCGCGCCATGACCGCAGCGTGATGCCATCTGTTGTTGTATAATGGAAATCGTTAGAGAAGTCACATAGATCACGCGGACGCTGCGCTCGTCTGAGCTTGGCCCGACGTGATATGACTTTAAATCGAAGACTATAGATGCGGTCACGGTGCGGCCCCGCCGCACTCCTATTGCGCTCGCAATGTGACCATGCCTTTACACACCAAAAATAAATAGCGACAGCACTAGAAATGTGCGCGTGCATATATATTTAATGTGGTATTCAACAAAGAATATTTGTATTGTTTTGTGCATCTGCGAAATAATTACAACGTTGTATGAAGTCCCCACGCGTGGGAAGCTCCTTTCATTAAAAGGGGAGCCCTCACCCAACAGTGGGAAGTATATGATGATTATGAGATGATCTTTTATTCACGCTTACTGGAGGAGGAAGATAAGGACAACAGTCATTTGACCATCCCCAAGATAATGGCTACCTCATCCAGCAATGAGACGCTGAAAGGTACTTCATTTAGGGTTAACCACTATCCCGTCTTCTATCTTCTGCTGTATATAAAGTCGAAATATAGCTCGTCACATGTAAAATAAAGCGAGCGAGCTAGCCATATAAAATAATGGCCATAGTAAAAAAAAAATATGGCCGTCAGCGCTCTTTTTACATGTGGCCAGGTATACCAATAGACTCGCGTATAAATTAATCATCAAAAGTGAAATTTCGAAGAAGAAGTAGGTCTCTTTTAGTGTGTAGGCGAGCCGAGCACTAAGAAACGATTTTTCGAGATTCAACCCCTGAAGTTGAAAAGGGGGTTCCAGGTGTGCATGGAAATGCCGCGGGCGAAGCTGTGGTGGAGCCGCTAGGATTATTATTAAACTGTCACATCAACTTATCTAAATATCTCTACGAACTTTTCCTAAAGTTATGTTTTTTGTAGAGCAGGCCAGCTAGAATGGTATTTATGAGACAAATAGGTTAAAATTGTAAAATAACGGCACTGCCATTTTGTTTTATATAGAGACACGCGTTCCTAGCCGTACATTCATGGAAAAAGCATGTACCTAATAAATTCCTAAATATTTGCATCAATATTTTTTCTAGGAGCCATACTATTTCCGTTTCTTCTCGATGTCCAAACGACGCTCATAAACCTCATTTTAGCTTCGTTCGGACGTAAATAATGTTTTTAATGAGTTACCCTTCCATTTATATTCAAATATGCAATTCGCGTTTTACTGTCACCAAAATCATCAGCCATAGTCGCCACACTTGGCCGGCGAGTTGGCGATGCAGTTGGTCATGATACTACTCGAAGGACGCCGCTGCCCATTCTTCAGTTGTTACCACTCCACATGTCACGTCACCACAATGGTATGCAGTAGTGTAACTACGAACAGCGTCTCCATTAACAGAGTTCTATAACTTTTATGCGTTAGGTAGGTACATAGTTACCTTAACGCATATTGTTTCTGGTTCTGTTATAATAACTTGCTTATTGCATTTATTTGCGTCCAGGTACTTCACCCTCCTCCCCCGGCGGCATAAGCTCAGTAACTTTAGTCGGAACTTCAAAGAAATCCGGATCGGAACCATCAGAACCAAGATCTGAACCATCTGCCCAGAAATCCCCGACCAAAGATAATGATGCAGCCGCCGCTATCATGAAGGTTGAAAGCATAGAGCTGATTGACCAAAGTGATGAGGATATAAAGTATAAAGAGGAGGAACCGGAGAAAGTCAAGAAAGATGAGAAGTTCAAGATATCGCAGAGGTTTTCTGAGGTACGTACTAAGTATCCCTTACTCTGGAACCGTAGCCTATAGCTTTCAGTGAGGAAGAAGTTGGAAATACTGGGAAATTTTTGACAAACGCTGTCAAACTTGAGTTTCGGGAACATTAAGGACCGGGACATATAAAATGGTGAGTGAGTCCATCGCTCTGTACTGACCAAAATGTTGTGGTAGTAACATTTTATATTGGTACTTTTTAGCCGTTAATTTATATAAATGCCTTTCGAGGTCCCCTTGGCAGCAGTAAACGAGTTGAACGATTTAAAATGTCAATCATGTTCCTATGTCAATCGATATTTACCAAGAAGTTCTCATAATGACAAGTTTTGTACTTTGCTCAAAAGCAAACCGGTATAGCACGCTTATTCAGGACACCTTTTCTACATCACAGTTTGTATCGTATTTGTTACCGTAAATAAAGTTTATTATAAATAAGTATGGTGTGCAGCGCGTGCGCAGCATGACGCAGAGCCCGCGGCGGCTGCAGGCGGCGGCGGGCGCGGGCGGGGCCGGGGGCGCGGGGGCCGCGGGCTCGGCGCTGTCGGCGTCGGAGGCGCGCCGGCGCTCCGAGGGCGCGCGCGCCGCCGCCGCCGACGAAGCGCGCCGCGCCTCCGACACCGGCCGCTACACGCCCGGGAGGTCAGTCAGGTGGAATCTGATTCTCGTCGTGTAGTTACCATGTCGTCCATATACAATACCGTGACTTTCACCAGTGAACGTCGCTTCACCAACGCGTCGATCAACAGCGAGCGACGCCGTTACTGGGGCGGGTCTGAACCGCGGTCCTCCGTCACTTCACAGGTGTCACAAGTCCAGGTAATGAACGTTATGAAAATTAAAATGGAAATATGGTAATTAAAATATTTATAATACCGGCTTTTTCACATGTCTTAATCTAACGCGCTTCAAAAGATGGGATCTACTCAACAAATTCAGTATTCTTAATCACTTAATAGTTCTTTAGGACTCACTTACTTAATTTCGAACAATATAGGTTAATCTAAATGAAAAAAAATCTCTAGCAGAGAAGTTACTTTTATTGATCCAAACACAAACCATGTATCCAATAGACTCCGCATAGGGGAGCGACCCCCGCTGCGAGCATTAGAGGCAAAAAGCCAGGCGCGGGGAGCGCATAACCTCGAACGCACCAATCACAGCGCTCTATAATTCCCCGCGCCCCGCAAGTTTGGCAGCTTTATTTGCTAGAAAAATAAAAAACCCTTTCAAAAACCCTTTGAAAAGTAAGAAATAATAGTTGGCTTTCGTAAGTAAATTACCTAGAAACGCCAGATTTATTGTTGTTTAAGTGATAAATTAAATATATCGAAGTCGGTGGCAAGTAAATTAGCAAATCCATCCCTCATAGATACCGTGTTCATTTACATGACACTGATATCGATGTATTTAATGTATCACTTAATCAACAGTATATCTGACGTTTCTCGGTAATTTACTTACGAAAGCCAGTGATTATTTCTTACTTTTCAAAGGGTTTTTGAGGCCGGTTTTTTTTGTTAAATTTTTGGCAACAATGATCAATAGATCTCTGATAACAAACACTGGTCAACAAAAGTGTTGCCCTCACATTTTTTGTCTCATTTAACGATACTTTTTAGAACTATCGACGTGAAACCAGCCAATCCAAGGCCGGTGTGGTTATCACTTCGTTTCGGCAGTCTCACAGGAGGTAAGACCGATTGATTCTCTTTTTTATATTTACTAATATCATCTCTCTTATCATAACTTTATCGATAACTGTGTAGCACAAATTGAGAGCTTATTAAAATCTCAATGTTGTGGCATGTGTCAGATTTTATAGTAAGATTTGTAACACGATTTTTATATCGACGCTCTTGCACGTTCGAGGATTATAACGGGAGCCGTGACCATACACGAAACAAAATTTTGTAGATAAAAAATGTTTAATATTAATTGGTATTCGTTTAACAGCTTTGGGAAAGACCCGTTGTGGTGAGTGGTTGAGAGGTAACTTGTAGAGCGCAGACTTCTAGAGCTGCTGTAGAGGACGGTTTTAATTCGCTTGTCCTAGAGTTTTTAGAGTTTTTTTCCCTTTTTGACATATTTATGTGTGGTCCTCGATGTAGACATGCCCAATGCCCATGGGATCACTGACCCACGACACTTCGAACAAGACTCACCACACGTTCTACTCCGCTATGAAATTTATTACACTTTGTCCGAAGTAATTTATTAATTATATTCCTTGACTCAGGAATTATTTTCACTCGTTTCTTATCACCTTTCTAAACATAATCACTATTATTATTATTACAACCATCACTTAATCCAAACAGACAGGAACAAACACAATTTAGACCCTTAAATACTCTTGTAAAAAATATGTCATTTTAAATAAGTAGAAGTTGGGTTCTGTTTGAATTTTCTCATGTATATTTGTTGATGCAAATGCCTGAAAGTTAATCTTTGATATATTTGAATCATTCCATTCATTCATCCAAAATTATAAAACGCTCTAAGGGATGTTTCCTGGGAAAAAAAATATCTAATTAAGCCGTCAGTTAGATTATCAAATATATTGAACACATATTTTTTGCTTTATCAAATCAATCAAAATTGACAAAGATAACGCGCATCAAATTTCAGGAGTGGGGGCTCATGACGTCACTTAATGGTAAAAAGTGTCCAAAGTAGTGACGTCACGCGGAACTTCAACGCACTATATCCTCGTCATTTTTTGTTTAATTGACAAAAGAAATATACGTTTTTAATCGTTTTTGATAATTTAAATGACGGACTAAATAATTTTTTTCAGGAAACTAGCCTATTGAAAATTATAATTTTCCCTAAGAAGAAATTAAGGACATCAATTATTTGCATGCATGTTATTATTTATTTTTACTATTTCTACCTACTTGGCATTTTCTCTATGCATGGTCGTAGTTAGTTCATTAGTATTATGTCTATTCGTATTTTATTTTTATCTTTAACCCAAATAACTATAATATTCTCTTAACCTTTTATAAAAGCCACCAGCGCCTCTATTCGGGAACGTGCAAGCGATATTGTTGCGGCTCGCTAGCGACATTTGCATCCCGTTCTTACGCATTAGGCATCGTGCGGAAGATTGAAATGAGAATCACCCTAGCGCGTCGCTACAATATCGCTTGGACATTTTCGAATAGAGATCCAGAATACGGAACCTCTTGTTCTTCCACTTCTTTATGCCCTATTCAAAGAACATTTTATTCTGTTCTATCTCTTTCATCACCATATCGAAATTGAAGCATCGGCAGACTAAATGACTAGCGCTCAGAAATAAATATCTTCCAGTATTCTTTGCGTTATAGGCCAACCTATCATTAAGGCTATGTCCGCACAGACATGCAGTTTGCTTAGCGCCTAGAGCCTAATGCTTTGCATCCTTGGTTTGCGTAGTGGGTCGCTAGGTGCCTTGGTCATTTGCTTGTCGGCAAGTTGATGAGATGTCACTTTCAAAAATAGTTCTAAAACTACTACTTACAGAAAATTCATCTTTAAAATATACCATTTCACGGCCTTATCCATCATGTTGGGTTCATGACAAAAAGACTCCTCTAATGTTTGTTCCCATAGTTTTTTAAGTCAACTGCATTTTTATGGAGTTCATTAGCTGGATTCCACAGAGGTTTTCTTTTAAAAACTGATGCAATTAATATTTCATATATTTTTGTCTAAAATGCCTCGCGCCTCGTGACAAAAAACCAAGTTTGTTTACTTCGATACACTAGCTAGGCGCCAAGCGCGCAGTGCGGTCAGTCGCGAACATTCTGGAACGTTCATTTTACTAATCTACTCGCTAGGCGACTCCCTAGGCTCAAGGCGCTAAGCAAGACGCCTGTCTGTGCGGACGTACCCTTAATCTGACCAGGGATGTGATATTATAACTTGCCGGGCAAAGACTATGCGGCGAGGTTTACTATACGGCAGGCGAGTTTTCGTCGGCGAGAAATGCTCCGTGGTGTGATTCTCATACGTATGCAGCGGCTGATCAGTGGATTAACGAAACTTTTAATTTAGACTGCAAGGACAAAGTTATTCCGTCTAAATTTGAGCGCATCGCTGATCAGCTGCTACGCACTTTAGAGGATCACATTTCGTTAGATAATCACATAGTAAACACGCCAGTCATTCGGCTTGCATAGCACTATCCATTCCTTCATCCACAGGATCTTCATTTGTTTGATCTGTGTGTAGGAGCAGTACATCGACTGCTGCCGTTGCATTTGCTGTCGCCACGTCAGCATCGTCCAACCCAAGATCACCACCGACGACGTCGCCGCCTCAGACCAGACGGGACTCTGTGATATCTACTGCTGCTACTATGAGAGTATTAAATGTGTTAAGGTGAGTGATTAGGCTATCACTGGTGCTAAGCAAAGACCAATTGGAGGAGAAATAACCATGTCGAGTGTCAACTTCAGTGACAATGTAAAAGTCCCGGAAGTGGTACATTACAAATCAAAAGTAATGAATTAACTCTGACATCGGCCACATGTTGTCTTACTCAGAGTCAAGTACTTAATGAACGATTAATAAATTAAAAATATGTTCCTTAGCGAAAATGTAGTGTGGAAATTTTGTTTAACCATTTCTTATCATCACCAGATTAAATATAAAAATATTTTTTAACGGACGTAGGCTGAACAAGGCCCCAGTGTCGAAAAAATTAAGGGTAGCGTTTGTTATATCGACGAGAAAGTTTCAAAGTTGCGAATCGTTCACGTGAGAAATTATTGTAATACCTCATTTACATGCAGCCACTGCCACTGCTGCTCACGCTGCCAGAAATAATTCCCGCATTTTACTTTCGAAGGCAGTGGGTGTTAACATGCTTCCTGACTCACTGCGCGCCAGGCAATGAGTAGCAGCAGCAGGAGCAGGACAAGTAACCCATTTAAATACTCGCGCTACCCACTTCGGCTGCATGTAAATGAGGCATAAGAATATTCTTAATCTTGTATGAGAGTTAGAATGTTGCTAAGCAATGCTAGTTAAGAGTACATTGCATAATTTCAAATTTTACTTAGTTAACTGATGAATAAAACCAAAAGAACGGTTTATTTTACATGAAATAAAAATAATTGTCATACTTGAGACCTCACCTTTACGCTCCAGGCACTGGATTTCCAAGCACTCTTCCGACTTTTGGTCGGACGAGCGTCTCCGCGGGCTGACCATGGACTTTCTGAAAGATATCGAGGGCAGTCCCGGCTTGCTGCCCGCCGAGCACAAGGCCGCTGCCCAGCTGCTTCGGCTGCTGGAGCGTTCCCCTGACAGAACTGTGGACTTGAAGGCGTTGTTAGCTCCACCGCCAGTAAGTTGCTGGGATTATTGACAGACAGGAATCATTCACATAAGCGGAGAGTTTACCGGGAGATGTGCACATTGACTGTCGAGCGCGGTGAAAAGAAATAATTATGAACTAAGTAACAGTAAAAGTCCGAGCTGCTAGGTAGAGGGCTTTTTTTAACGCCAAGCATGTCGGAGAAGTAACAAAAATTTCAAGTTTAGGTGAAACTAATGAAGGATTTTTTACCCTGTGTACCCTGACGAATATATCCGAAGATGGCGTTGAAAATATTAAAAGCATTACATTCATTGCTGTATCGCTCGTGTAACATGCATTGTTATCACATTTGCGAGGCTAAAAAGATAAAAAATTGAAAGGATATTAATTTATTGCAAAATATCAACAGAGTAATAGCAACAATTTATATTACTCTGTTGATACATTTTTATCAAACTTGCTTGTAATAACTCCTACAAAATCTGTAACAGCCCCGGGTGGTACTTAAGATCTACCGACGGTCCGATATTCAAACTGCAACGAATTATGAGCAAATGTAAACTCCATGTCAAATAACCATGTTAATTTTGTATGATGTTTCAGGTGCCAACTAAGGAGAGCGTTGAGACGCTCTCAGCGCTTGAAATCGCTGAGCAGATGACATACCTGGACTACCAGATCTTCAGCTCCATTCACAGCGAGTAAGCAATACATCACTTCAATCATATAATTCATGGCAACATTGTATATTTAATAAGGATACCCTAATAACAAATGGATGATAAGAATTTTCGGTGAAGAATTTATACGTACGACGAGCATTTTATGCTCTAAGTGTATAAAGCCCGTAATCTGCACTGGGCTGCTGTAGGGCCTACTGTCCAATCCCTCTCCCTATGAGGAAGGCCTATGCCTAACAGTGGGACGTATATAGACCGATGATGATGAGGGGACGATATTTCAAAGTGCCATTTTATTGGACTAAATACTCGTATTTGTGATTAGGCCAGACATATCCTTTGATTTAAGCGATCTTGGGATTTGTATATTGCTCAAAATCTCTGAACTAGTTCTAGATCAAAACACATAATATTACAGGGAGTTCCTGGGCCAAGCCTGGACAAAAGCAGACAAAGCGGATCGCGCGCCGCACATTCTGTTGATGACGTCACACTTCAACCACATCTCCAATCTCGTGATCTCTGAGATCCTCAAGAAATACACTCTAGCTGGTAAGAACATAATTTCAACACTTTGACGTTCCGTTATCAGATATTGAAGTCATGTGTGGCATAACCAAGCCCGAGAGCAAAATTCTGCAGAAAACATCTGTTCCTGATTACCTTATTTTTATAGAAATAATAATATAATAAGGTAACGAAAAAGATCCTACATTATACGAAGTAAATATAAAAAATAAATTTTGGTGTGTCAAGAAGTTTTATATTAACCTTTTGGCCGCCAAGCATGTCTGTGAAGTAACACGAATTTCAACTTTAAGTCAGGGTCATGAAGGACTTTTTTGCCCTGTATACGCTGTCACGCATAGTCGACAACGGCGGCCAAAAGATTAATTACTGTTTTGTTGATTTTGTTCTCAGTAGTTCTCAGTAATTTCCAAGAACATAGCCACACTTTTGGGAACATTCTGCAAAGTGCGCATTGCTTCCAAATAGGATAATAACTAGAAATATTCGGTGGAGCGACGACTGGCGTCAAATAGCTAGCAGAGAGATTAACATGCTTTGAACCAACGATAATTTTAACGACCTCGAAACCTATCAGTATGACTACGAGTAAGAAGGGTGTAAGAGTATGTTTATCAAATAAATATTATGAGAAATTGGAAATTATAATCAGCGTCAGACTCCTCGTTGATTGCTTTGGCTGGTGTGATAGATATGTAATATACTATAGACTGATTAAATGATGAGGTCCCCTATAAAACGACACCAGGTCGCGTGGCGGCCATAGAGAAATGGGCAGCGGTGGCAGACATAGCGCGGTGCCTGCACAACTTTAACGGGGTGCTGCAGGTATGCGCAGCACTCTCCAACACTTCAGTCTACAGGCTCAAGAAGACCTGGGAGAAGGTGTCCAAGACTGTGAGTAGATCAAATGAACCTGAACTGTTTAATAATTTAGGTAATCTTAGAAAGTAAAACCGATATGAAAGGGTCTACCTGTGGCGTTATATAAATTATACAAATCGGATGTCTAAAGTTCGTTGGAAAGTAACAATTCAGTTCCCGGCGAAACTTAAAAACTAAGGCCTGATTTGGTAATGTACGATTATCAGACGTTCAATTTGTGTAATTAAAGAAAAAGAAGTTTACGGTCATCGTAATCCACTCAACCCATGCTTTCGGTCATGAGGTGGTAACCTAGCGTTCTACCTGACAGAAATCAAGAAACACACTGTTTGCTAAATATTAACGTAGGGAATGGTCACGGTCGCGAATTTATTTTCTTCTGTCAGTTGATCCTATCTTACTTTATTTTTCATCCTAAATGCAGAAGTTTGAACCTTGTTAAAATTGTTTCAGAGCAAGCAAACTATGGAGAAAATGCAGACAATCATATCATCGGAGTGTCGCTTCCGTATTCTGCGAGATGCCCTCCACAGGTCTGTTCACTTCTGCATGAGCTCCTGCTTAACAAGTTCTCAGTGGTATATCTGCTGGACTGGCTTTAATTGACTGCCTGACTATAGTAACAAATTATAAGATTTTTCTATGGAACGGTAGCTTAACCCTCAATAGTACATTCTAGTAGATTATTTAGACATAAACAACATAAAACCTTCAATTTTTACTTCTGAGTCACGTGACTTTAACCGGTCACGACTTATGACGTTTGCGTAGGTCGGTTGCGTTCCGAATCGTGCTGCCCACTGCTGCTTAATCGTTTTGATCACCGTGAGTTTTATTCGGACCGCACCCATATATATTTGTTTGAAGTTTACGACCGGGCTTAGTAAGTTGACGTCAAGCGCGACCGCTGACATTAAGATAGCGATTGAGCGGAAAATTTAAAAATGAAAAATATTACTAGTGATTTTTGCTTGAAAATGTGAAAAATTCATTACGAAAATATTTTTAAATAATCTAAAAGGAGCTAATAACCATCCAAAAATATTATTTATATAATGGTCAAGAACCGAATTCCCGCCGCAGACAGAAACTTGTTCTTGTGTAGAGGCTGGCCCCCAATCTCGGTGCATTCGAGATAATCTCACAGTCGAGCTTAAACGTCAGTGCATACAGACGTTTGACACAACTGTATGAATCTGACGTTTAATCTCGCAATCGATATTATCTCGAATGCAGCGAGAATTGGGGGCCTGGTCATTTATGAATTCATGGACTTACAATAAAGGTATTCTTTAGTTTAATGTGACATTTAGAAATAATCTTGAGCATTTTACCTGTACTTAGATTTGTATAAAACTGTAGACATCATTGTTAACTTATATGTGTACTGCTTTGAAAAAATGATACCTCACCGAGTTTCTTGACGGCTCTTCTCAGTAGAGGGTTTTTTTCCGACCCGGTGGTAGATTCATTCACCTTCTTAAGAGCTTGTAAATGCCTAAATTGAATAAAGATAGTTTGACTTTGATTTTACTTTCAGATGCGACCCGCCATGTATCCCTTACCTGGGTATGTACCTGTCCGACCTTTCCTTCATCGACGAAGGCACCACCAACTACACTCCCGACGGCCTCCTCAACTTCTCCAAGATGCGGATGGTAAGTCTCATTATAGCCAAAACAGCCGCTCAATTACGCAACACCAAGTGGTATCGCTTTCGCGAAAAGTAAACCAATTGTGCCCTTATTTACACAGAGTTAAGACTAAATTGGTTTGCATTTCGAGCCAAACCGATACCAATTGTGCTGCGTAATTGAGCTGCCGGGTAAGAAATAAAACATCATGTTGTAGTGGGAGTTTACTTGCTCTGAACAGATGCATTAAGGTGTCAACGTTATCTATTTTATTAGACCTCCACAACACACAGCTACGTCATGTAAAAGCACGTATACTTTTGATTTTCGCGGTGTAATTAAAAACCGTTTGATTTTATTAAAATTTGATAGGCTATGTAACTTTTATTTGTAAATATACTGAAACTATAAATAACAATGTTGCAGATTGCTCACGTGATTCGAGAAATAAGAAATTTCCAGCAAACGCCGTACAAGATAGATCACATCCCAAAGGTAGGCATTGTAACGTAAGAGAAGATAATGGTTGCAAGAGTCTGCATTTTAAATCGTATCATTTAATTTTTGACGATATCTTCCAATCCGGACTAGGTCTCTCTTATGGTGAGACAAAGCATGTACTTACTATATAAATGATCGCTGCCTCATATTTGCCGAAATAAGTTACCTTTACAGCCCACGAAAAATCACTCTGTATAATTACCTCAGGTCGTAAATCAAACCTAAAAATTAATAGATTTATACTACTACTACTATTATATCTTGAATACGTAAAAGATTTTTTTTGGTTTCTACTTATTAATGTTGGGAATGAAAAGCATGGTTTGTAAAAACTATGAGTTTTACGCTCCTTGTTTGGAGGAAATCTGTGTTTTGTGCTATATTAATGTTGGGTGTTTAATTACAGTTCTTAAAAACTATGAACGCCCCTTTTTTAAAAGCACGGTTTAGTTTTTGCACTGCAGTCATGTTTAGGGTAAAGATTTTGAGATTATAGTGCCTCATTTTACTAAAAAACTGTGTTTAGAGACGTAAGAAAGTCGGGCGTAAAGGTATTTTTATGGCAATTCAGCTATGTGGACTATACAGATCGATAGAAAATGAAAAACTGAGTCAGGTAGTGTGATCAGTGGGTTTACGCCCAAAATGTGCTTTACGCCCTTTGAGCCGCAAGGTATCGAATGTATGTTTAATTATTTTTTATTTTTTTATTTAGTTTACAGATACTCGGTAACATCAGATAGGTACATAGTAGAAAATTACAAAAATATTACTCAATTGTAGTTAAAAAGATTCGCGAGTAACAGTAAACAACCCTCCGTACCAGTTTCAAACTGTATGACGGCAGGTGGAGCCCCTCCTCCTCAAGCAAAATTTCACAGCAAATGTGTCTTATTGTAGAAAAATAAGTGGAGTGAAGAATAAAGAATACATTAACTAAACTAGCCTATTATAATGTTGTGCAGGTGTGCGACTTCCTGCTGGACCGCGGGCTGGTGATCCCGGAGGAGCGGCAGTACACGCTGTCGCTGGAGCTGGAGCCGCGCGCGGCGCGAGGGTCCAGCGCGGGGCTGCCGGCGCACGCGCACGCCGCGCCCGCCTCGCCCGCCTCCTAGCGCCGGCGCCGCGCGTCCCTCGCCGCGCTCGCGCCGCTGCGGCCCGAGCGCTAGGGCGCGCGACCCCGCCTCGGCCTCGTCGGATATGATAGTGTCAATCTGAAACCGATGGCTTAGACTCGACTGAGCGAATCTACGTCGGCTGAGTAGGCGTTCGAGACTCACTTGGCACGACGTACGTGGACTTGTGGAATTAAGGATAAGCGTTACCGATAGAACGTCTGGAGTTAACGATAGGAAGTGATGTGTTAGTGCGTTGTTTAGCAACATTCGGGCAACTCAAGTGCAGGATTATGCGTTCCCTCTTTCGCACGCACTGTGCGCGTGACAGTACGTATTTTATTTGTGCGCGAGGGACAGAGACGAGTAAAGATCATTTCTTGCGACGCGACTGCACTTTAGCGAGTAAAGGTTATCGTACTCATAGCACCTTGGCTCATCAACTCGCAGTCAACTCGACGCAGAGGCGGCTGAGCCCCTAAAGTGTCGGCGCGGCTACTGCTGGGTGTCGGCGCGCTGACGGCGGGGTGAGCGCGCATCATTACATCTAGCGCGGGAATCACAGGCGGGCTGCGTGCCGTCCCCGCGCTGTTGGTAAGACCGCGAGCTGCCCACAAATCTCATGCGAACACGAGCTTGTCCCGAGGCAAGACGAAGATGCTATTACGATTACTGTGCATTCAAATATAAATATTAATACAAAAAGAACTGAGTTGAGGAGATATTGGTGGTGCCAAGCTGATTTGATTGCGATAGCTCTAAGAGACTCCCCCCACACTAGAGTCTTTCGAACCTCAGCGTCTTGTCAGCGTCTGTGCGGCGTCGACGCGAATATCAAACAAATGTCTGTCTGTTACGTTAAGATTGCGAACTGCGAGCTGCGAGTGAGTTTCTGTAAGAAAAGTGCAAAGTCTTTGCGTGGAGATGGACCTTCAGTACTAATCAATTGAGGGCCAATATTTTTATTGTAGTCATGATCAAGATCTATAATTATAGAATTTATAGCAGAATTTTTGCCGTCGAAAGCGGCAAAACGCCGAATAATTGTTGTGTAAGAGTTTTTTATTGAAAAAAAAAAGATTTATTTAAAAGAGAGGTTTTCTTTGGTTTCGCGCAATTGGGTTAAAAGGGAACCCATGAATAGATTGAAGCTTTTTAAGGAGGAGTTTGTGAATATGAATGAAATATTCAAATAATTATCATGAAATTCTACGTTTAGATAAATCAGTCTGTTGCATTGTTAGTCGATGATAACAAGGAAGCGCAATTTTTTTTTTTTTCAAAAAATTTGTCTATATATCGATATAAAGCCGAGATATAACTTTTAATAACTGCTCTAATGCATATCTTCAATGTCTTAAAATATGATATTCCTTACTTTTCTTTGGAACATCTTGTTCTAAATTTCGTGATATTTTTGCCATTATAATATTAAAGCACATTAAAATAACTTTCAAAATACCTACGTTTATTAAATTGTAAATAGGAATTTCTAAATAGGTATACCTATAGGGAATTGGATGGTTATATTATTGTATATGTATATTAAGCTTAAACAGTTATTTACCTTGTGGTCTCTATTTTTGTATAAAAACTTCTTCGTCAATTAGGTAAGCTGTTTATAATATTTAGGTATATAAGAACATATCAAGGCATCGTTTTCAATTCTACAAAATATGACGTAATATTTCCAATTTGAAGTTAATTCAGATTAAAATAATTAAGCTTAAAGTTATTGTTAGAAAAAAAATGAGATAGTAAGAAATACTTCGTCTTTCGGGAATTGGAAATAGTCAAAAGAATTTGGAGATGAACATAACCCTGTTATTAGATAAGCTTGAAAATATAATTTGAAAACGCGCGTGACATGTAAGTCATTTAACTTTTAATGTCATATTGACAACGGCACAATATAATTTAGGCCGTCGTCAATATGACATTAATAGTACACATACACAATGTGATAAAAGAAAATGGCACCTGCGTAACTTAACTCTGGCTATTCACCGAGCTATTTGCAAATATCACCAATATTTAATATTTGTTATTTTTACTAATCGCTGCTTTAGTAGAACACAACTCAAACTTAAATGGTCTCCGATTAGAGGCTTTAATTGAATAGTATTAAGCCTTTAAAAGAATAGAGTTTCATTTCGAGTTGTGCCACTGTCCAACTAAAGCAGCGACATGTGTTGAATTAGCGTTAACATTTTCTAATTACCAGAAATCTACTTACTTTGTTGTATTTGCCACCTTGATTCCAGCTTTGTTAAGTTTGGCGCCATCTATGATACATTTACTGTACTAAAAATAATTTGTTTCTTGGGACCCCATATGACAACGGCAAAAAGCATCGTCGAATCGTCGAGGTCATATTCAACTAATGTAATGTCAAGGCCAACTTACACGTCACGCACTATTGTGATTATATATCATAATCGTCGTCGAGTTAGTCTATTTGTTAATCATGCCTATATGAAAGTTAGTAAGTTAAATATCGTCATATAGACTGCTTATAGTCTCGTCGTGTTCCCATTTTTCCATGCTTGTTGATACATAATTAGGTGTTTTATAAGCCGGGTTTTATATCCGTTAGACCAAATCCCAGATTAGCCACGTCATTCTCTAAAGTGTACAGCGGCTGTTCAGTATTGACATTTGAATGACTTCGTATTTTCAGTCTAAATCAGTGTTATTCAACCTCCTTGAGAACGTGACCCTTTTACAAGTAAAAGAAAGCTTGCGACCCCCATAAGTCCCATGACCGTATTAGTACTATGTAACTGGTTTCACCGTTAGTTCTTTTTGAAGAGAAGCCAGAAGTTTCATAACAAATGATACAAAGCCTTAACAAGGAAAGTGAGAAAGTTGGACTGAAAGTGAACCTTTCCAAGACCAAAGTAATGACCAATTCGACGAAGTCAGATATAACCGTGAATGGAGTGAACCTAGAGCTTGTAAACGAATATACCTTCCTAGGCCAGCTTATTTATCCAAAAGACCTAATAGCAAAGGAAATAAATACAGGGATCGCCAATGGTTGAAAGAAATTCTGGTCACTTAAGGAAATCATGAAGTCACAGGACCTGGGCATGGCACTGAAAGAAAAACTTTCAACACATGCATCCTTCCATGCTTAACTAACTTACGGATGCGAAATATGGGCTCTCACCAAATCTTTAAGAGACAAACTTGCCAAATGCCAAAGAGCAATAGAACGCAGCATAACAAGCTCAAAACGTCGGGACAGAGTCAGACATACTGACATCAGGATTTAAACCAAATAAACCGATATCCTACTACGTATTGACCAACAAAAGTGGAGTGGACCGGACATGATTCGTGACAACGAAGGAAAATGGTGCAAAGCAGTTTCAGAGTTGTACACAAGAGATGGAAAAAGAAGCCGTGGAAGACAGTGTCTAAGATGGGAGGATGACATAAAAATGACTGCCGGCTCAAGGTGGAGACGAGTAACTCAGGACAGACCACAGTGGAAACTGTTAGAAGGCCTATGCGAAGAGGCACACTGAGATTAGAGATATTTTAAAAGTTATGTTATCATTGTGTTCGTTATCTCTAATCCCAGAATCCTCTGCTGCACTGGGAGAGAAGAAATAGCATAGAATGCGTGCTCCTGGCATGTCGTAAAAGTCGACTAAGGGACGGGTCCTCTCCAACATGGTGGACTATCTGTATAGGCGATGGCCTGATCACCTGTCACCATACGGTTTATCATACCATCTTAGGACTAATTAATCGAACGTGGCCACAAGTAGTCTTGTGGCTCTACCCACCCCATTAGGGATTTCGGGCGTGATGCTATGTATGTATGTATGTAATCCCGGAATAAAGGGCTTTATTATTATTATTATTTAGGTCTAAATGAACAGTTTCGTTTATGTGCTAATCGGCCGCTGCGCACTTTAAAGAACACCACAGTAATATTTAACAAATGTATTTATATACTGAGTATATATTCGACACAGGTCTTAGTGATATATTGTAGAAAACGATTATCACTATGGTAAAGAAGAGAAATTAGTTTTTTTTTTCACTTTATTTTCAATTCAAATTTCGCAAAGTAAACAACTGATTCGTTTACTGTACCATTTAGACCATGTGGAATGGAAGCCGCGGTATACTCGATAATTTTACTAACATATATTTATTAAAGGAAGCCTTTTATTGCTTGTTTCGAGAGGTTAAATATTAAAATGGAAAACAGTTTATAAAAAATTACTTAATTCAAAATATCAAACTTCAAAATTACACATACAATTCGCTCCACGTAAGTTTGCGTTTGTGAAGTTATCTACAGTTAAACGTTTCGACGGAGATAGCGCGGAATGTAGCCTGTTCCTGCGCCATACACTTGAAGCTAACTTCATAGACTTTCGTGGTGCGAATTGTAAAATCCTCTATATCTATTAAAAAAGGGTCATTAGCAAATGAAAATTTTATGATGTAACCTAGTGTGATTTCAAGTGAGAGTAGATACGTCTTTAAGTCTTTTTCTACAACCTTTTTCTATGTCATTTAATGTTAGTGTTAAAACGTAGCGTTAAGGTAGTTTGGCGGTCGTTTTTGTCCTTAAACTCGAACAATCCTGATCGAATTAATGGTATATTTTGTCATAAATAAAATATCCGGCAATGATACTAATAAGTATTTGACCAGCACTGTATTCTAGTGGTCAAATTGGTGTTCAAATACTTTTAAACTTCGATTGAGGCCCCAGTAATGTTTGTATCTTTTCCGGAATTTAAAATAAAAGGAGCCGCATGCGGGCTGCCAGGAATAATGTCACTATTAATATTTCGATTCGAAATATTATAATGTAAGAGAACCTAATCGCTTTAGGTCCTTTTCTATTTCGACAGACACTTTCGAGGATTAAATTAACAGCATAGCCAAGCATGAAAGTTGTAGGTTTAATTAGAATAGATAAATGGTAAAGTGACTATTAAGTTCTTATTATAAAATATGTAGTAGATGGAAGAAGAGATCACACGTTGTGAAAACCTGAAATAGTTATTAAATAAATAGGGGAAGTTGTCTATGAATTAAGAGGTTTTGGGCTTAATTTATAATAAGCAATTGTTGTAGGTACTTCTAGAATAATTAAGAAATGGTTGTTTATTAAAACATTTCTCAGCTCGTAAAACATGATTCTGTGCCCTTTCCGGTGAATATGGACGCAATTGTTACTCTGGAAAATTGGACAAACTATAATCATGCGATATACGTGTATGATTGTATATAAGTAACTATAATAATAAGGCGAGTACAAATCATATATCATATATAGGTATGTTTTTAAATCAAAGCAAAATAATTGAGCTGTAACTTCATATTCTAATGGCGACAATTCTAAATCGGAACAGTCGACGTTTGTTATTTGGTTTTTATATAATAAGAAAAGATTATGTACGGACATAATAATATAGTGGAAGATATAGTACCTATAGCGTTACTGTTGTATCTTTTTCTTCTGGAGAGGGTGCTTTATCATGAATGGCGCTCTACGTGGATCATCCACTTCACCATCCCACAACCACTTATTATTATGCACAATATTTAAATTATTAACACGTTAGAAGGCTGTCACTGTATCTCGTGTAAGTATTGACAATCTATTAGTAAGTACCATAAATAATATTTCTTCATGTATTTCTTTATAAAAACATTGTCTTCCCTTGTAATTTAAATCCTTTATCTTTTAAGTATTAATTGTTATTATAAGTACCTAATTAGTTTTTATTGTGAAGAGTATTTTTCATTATCAAATAAATTATTATTCAACTTTTATTACCCATTAGGTAAAACTTTAATAATATTGAAAAAACTACGCTTCGATTTTAAAATCTCTTATGAATATCCTAAATAATTAACAGTAAGAATTTTTTGATAAAGTAATTTTGAAAATATAAGCAAGTCTTGATCTACCTCTTCCCTTAAATTCTAAATATTTAATTAACTTATTATGGGGTCTTTAAACTGCGCTCAAAATCTTAATTATTTTAATGAACTCTGTAGTGGTAAATGAATGTTTGAATTAATTTATTATATCCGATATTTTTTAAATAAAATCAATGATAGTGACAAAGGGTGGGTGCTTGCAGAGTTATATTGGAAAGAGTATTTTTTGTATGTAATGTTAGGAGATTTCTTTTGGTGTTCTGATGTAATGAATGTTTATTGTTAAGCTGATGTAAGCATTAAAATAAGATGTTTATTTAGAATCTCTATCGGAATATTTGATAAGTTTCAATTCAAGAACGCTGAATGGCAATTGTATTGTTTTATCAACATTATTAACAAAAGTAATTCCATGAAAATTTCAAGAAGTTCTTACGTCCATGATATTTGTACTCCATTAAGATGTGCAACATTAGTTTCTAAGTCTTTGCATATCCAGTACGCTTGTACCGAACATTGGATACATTCCTTGTTACAGTGGCGAAGCGTCAAATATTTCTTAAGGGAAGCCGGAAGAATTAGAACCGTACAGGCGAGTCTGACATTTAGTTAGAGTAACATGGACTTCACTAACAGCTAGCCGTAGCTTTCTAGCTTGGTAAAGCCGTCAGGAATGGGCTTGTAGGCAGGCTTCGCCACTGCCTTGTTATGAAATCTATCCATTGTTAGTTAATAATTCCAATAACAATTTTACTGAAGTTTCACTGTTGACAATGATGTTAGTGATATTGACAATACTCATTTTCAAAGTTGTGGTTATATTTCTGGATGTATTTGTAACAGATACAGTATTTCATCATTATAATCAACGTGTTATATTTATACTCATCAATATCAGTGTGTACAAATATGTATATCTACCTACATATCTTGCAATTTAATTTAGGAGTTTGCCTTGCATAAAGGGACTCCTTTTAATAATACATTTTAGTTATTATATTATGTTTTAAGGTTTTTAGTTTTATGTTCATTGTTCTAGGTTTTAATTTGTATTTTAAGTTTATTTATATTGATACCTTATTTATTCCTTAATAAATCTATATAAAATTTAGGAGTTTATAATGATTTCGTTTTCTGTAATTCGTCATTTCAATTTAAGTTGATTATTTTTTAACCTTGTTTATACACTCAAAATAAGATCTACCTTAATAAAACAATTGATAGTAACCGATTTCAGAATCACAGGTAAAAATCCTTACAGTCCTAGTTATACTCGTAGTTGAGCCTCAAATGATTCGTCTATTGATTATGATAAAGTTACACCCTGTGAGGTTGACACTGACGTGGTATTTATTAAATTAATATTTCAAATACTGAAAAACGTACAGTGCCTAAACCAAGGGGAATCCTTCTTAGTGATAACTATCTTATCAAAAGAGAATTGGGACAAAGTCATTTGCGGCATTTCGTGATAACTGATTAGAATTACATTGGCAGAGAAACTTGTAACATCAAAAGATGAACATTGGACATTTCATCCCGAATTGCACAGTTTCCGAGTAAAACGTAATAAAAAAAGTCACACAAACGCTAGAATTATTGCTTGTCCATTTGTAAAAAATGCATCCAAGGTGATTTTGAGTCTATTCTAAATAGATATTTTATCACGTCGATATAGCAAAAGCTACAATTTTCCTGTTACATATAAAGATAATGATATATGTACCTTCTAATCAGGAAAGCCCTGGTATAATCAATACCGCTAATGAGTTTTATATAAGCTGATATCAGACTGTAGTGTTTATGGTTCAGAAGCTTCAAAATAAACGGTCTACTGGGGCCATTAATTCAAGCAATACTATCTCCTGGGCAATGGCATTCCACCTTCAGTCGCGTTGAAGTGAAATCCCATTAATAATAATAATTTAAAAAAAAAATCTTTTTCACAATTACACTCTGCACCCATCTCGTTTTCATGGCCTGAAAACCGTTTATTTTTAGGTTACTGAGTCCATATTCTCAATGTTATAATGGGTAACAGAAAATCAAATGACCAACATTTTGTGAGTTAAACTGATATAACCATAGAGATATAATTTCTATTTTGTAAATAGTCTCAGGTTATTTATTATGTACTCTTGGGCCTTACTGTTGAAATAGTTCGGCACGAATAAACCCTGTTTATTTATTTTTAGAACTAGTAAGCTGGGGCAGATAGTCGAACACTCGGGTATATTAAAACTATGACTCATTTTCTTACTCAGAGGCTTAGTTCGTCTTTATTTCACTATTATCATAGATCCTGTTATGCTACATAGTCAAAATCATATTTTACTAATAGATGAGACACGTATGCAGCGCATAATGACGTCTAGACTCTTGAATTTGCATGGAAAAAGAGGACTGAGAAACACGTACGCGTACGTTGCGTATGATAAGTGTGTTTCTAAGTGATCTGTTTTCATGCAAATTCCAGAGTCTATACGTGGCGTACGTGGGCTCAGTTTGTCCCTACCTTTACTTTTACCGTGACTAAAAAAGCGTACGTAAAAAGCGGATAATTCTCACAAAGCGTTGGAGCCGCCCGTCCTCACCGTCCCCTTAAATTTAAAAGAACTGTAACTTTTTTATTGCTATTTGAATGCAATGAATCAAAGATTATGATTAATCTTTTCAAAATCTATTCGTAAAAAATCCCATCAAAACTATTTTAGAAGTTCTCCTATGATAACTATGCAAATATCTTAAAACAACCATTTTCTTTGTAAATAATAATATTTATTGTACAGACACGTCGTTAGTACAGGTACAGATTTATTATAAGGATTATTGCCCCAGCTTTTCTGTTTTCGTGGCCAGCCCATGTACCTCCTGTTGTTGTTGTTGACTTGATCTATCATATTGTTGTTTCCTTCAATAAAGTTGTCATGGTATAAAGTTGCAATGTGTTTTATTCCCGTTTACGCTGGGTTTTATAGTATATGTCCGTTACACCAAATTCGTATGAGTAATGCCAAAAACAATAGGCGTGTTTCCTGAAAAATTCTAATTAGTCCGTCATTACATTATAAAAAAATATTGAACTCGTATTTTTTCTTTTGTTTATTAAACAAAAAATTACGAAGATATAGTGCGTTGAAGTTCCGCGTGACGTCACGCGTTTGCCCACTTTTTACCTTAAGTGACGTCATGAGCCCCCACTCCCGAACTTTGATGCGCGTTATCTTTGTCAATTTTGATTGATTTTATAAAGCAAAAAATAAGTGTTCAAGTTTTTTTAATAATCTAAATGACGGATAATTAGAATTAAAAAAAAATACCCAGGAACATCGGGCATTGAGACATAATAATTTTATAATCGGATCTTTATAAAAATGTTTTTAACGAAAAAAATGATGCAACATATCACTTAGGATTTGAAAAAGACATTACGTATATTTGTGTAAGTATGGTGTAAGTCGTAGATATGCCAAATTGTCACCACCTGTCACTTTCATGAAGGATAAGGCTAATGATAACGTATTTCAATCATTCATAATGTAAACTGATAAGAAATATATGTATAGTTTTCCCGCCACAGCTTCACTCGCGGTATTTCCCATATATTTTGTACCCACTTAGAGGTAGATTTTCGTAAAATCCTCTTTCGTATTGTATGTTTAGATAGATACTTAGATAAGAATCTTGAATGCCGAATTTCAAGTTTGCACGTTTCTATTGTTCCTGAGAGCGAGTGAAACAAACGAAGCGACATTCAGTATTTCGATTTTATATTATAGAGAAAATATAATGGAGTTGATACAATTTATTGAAATGAAAAAATGCAGTTAACCCCTTCTTGAATTGACCCCCTTCAATTGAAAAAAATGCCCTCCCGCGTCGTGTGAGACCGCAGCACCACCGACCACACCGTCCACAATGATATGATAGCGTGTGAATCAAGCTATATTACACTTTTGTGTGTATATTGTAAGAACTAAGACATCAGCAATCGGGTGCGAGTAAGCCATGACGCTGGCAATTGACCAACTTCTATGAGACTTGTTACACGAAATTGTACTGATAGTCATATCTTTTGAGATCTTTGATAAAAATGTTGATGTTGCTGTCACTCAAAACCATCAACCTAGATTATGATTAAGTATGAGGTGTGTCATGCAAAGGAAATTAACTCGCAACGTGTAATAGTTTATGGTTCTAATTGATTACTCAAATACTGGGTCCATCCAATTCGAAACGTTATCCACATAAGTTAAAATTTCCTTAACTTAGAATAAAAGTCTATTAAGTTAAGTGACTTAAAATTTAGCGAACACTTTCGAATTGGCTCAAATGTCATAGAAAAAGAAAAAAAAACTGTTAATTTTAATATTTTTTACCGATCAACTTCAAGAATGTTTAGTTTTGTAGCTCTTGTTAAGAAATTAAAAAATATATATGTTTTAGAGTATTCATAACATAACAAATATTTGATATAATCTCTTTAACTATAATCAATAAAAAAATCTAAAACCTATTAACATATATTTTGCCCTACCTAGCTGATATCTACACATATTAATAACATCGTAAAAGGTAAAAAGTCTGTAGGTACTTGCATTGAGGATAGCAATGAGAAAAGGCTTTGGGAAGCTTCAGAATGAGCAACACAACACATCCCAATGGTTTTTGAATTTCATATTAAATTTGTTTGTCTGATTGTATGTGCGCGATAAACTTTTCAACTGCTGGACGGATTTCAATGCGGTTTTCGATATTATATTAAAGGTAACTTCAGGCAGGACGAAGGCTGTAGAACCATTTGAAAATAAAACTCTAAGGGAGTAAAAGCAGGGGTTGAAGTTAGTATGTAAAAATAACTTTCCCTAATTTCTTCAAATTATGTACCTATTGAAACCCTTCTTCTACAATAGAAAATGAATGTTTGTTTTTTCGTTAGTTCTCCTCCGTTACACCTATGCACTCCTTTAGGAGGTTTAGCCTATGCGTGGTGAATTCAGTGTTGCCAATTTAGCGACTTTGTCGCTAGATATGGCGACTTTTGATTAAGTGCTAGCGACAAAAAAAGATTTAACGACAAAAGTGGTGAGTTTTGGAGTACGTGCAAAACAAAACAGTTTTAGGTCCAGGACCATGATTCTCGCTGAATTGGAATCACTACATAGTATAAAACAAAGTCGCTGTCGCTGTCTGTCTGTCTCTATGTATGCTTAAATCTTTAAAACTACGCAACGGATTTTGAAGCGGTTTTTTTTAATAGATAGAGTGATTCAAGAGGAAGGTTTATATGTATAATACATGCATAATATTGTAGAGAAACATTGATAAAATTAGAGGTTTCTAATGTGATGTCGTAAATAAACACATTTTATTGCGCTTACATTGCAAACGCTGGCTGAACCCCACGACATAAATCAAAAAAATGTACTACAGTATACTACACCCTAAAAAGGTCAACAAAAAAGTCCGCGATGGTATATGTCTATCTCTTAAGGATAACCCACAATAACCATTTTTTATCCTTTACATTTTACGGGAACAAATGGCTTATTTATGAAGTCATTTTAAGCAATACAGTATTAATCCTTATCCAATTAAGTACCTTAAATACATTCTCCATTTAATATAGATCAATATGGCTATTTACAGCATGTAGTTTAAATGAATATTTCCGAAGATATAACAGAGAGGCGGTACCGCCCTGCCGTGCGCGTGCCTATAAAAAACGTGCTTTTCGGCGCGACAACTTACTCGTACGTTACGATAAATAAAAAAATATATATTAGAAATTGTACGTTGCAAAACGTGCTTTCCAGCGCGACATTCTTTTCGAAATTGTATGTTTGTTCTTCAAAACGTAGTTAGGATTATGTCTAACTAAACAAAACATGTTTGTATTGGCTAATGACAAAAAAGCTGTAAACGTTGTTTATAAGGACATTCTGTAGTAGGTAGGTATATTTAGTATCAGCATTGCACCCGTGCGAAGCCGGGGCGGGTCGCTAGTTTCAAAATAAAGTCACATGTGAGATTAGACCAGATTCATACAGTGGTGTTAAAGAACTGTATGCACTGACGTTTAATCTCACATGACATTATCTCGAATACACCGAGTATTGAGGCTCAGCAATACTTAAATAGTTTTTGTTAACTCGACACAGAGTTAAACATTAGTATTTTTATATTTATTTAAGTAAATTTTAATTAAATTCTCGCCACTAGCCATCCCAGAACAAAATCCCGAGTCTCGTAGAATCAGACGTTCTAGCGACTTTTCATGTTGAGTCTAGGGACTTAAATTTATAAGAGTTGGCAACACTGGGTGAGTTGTCGTACGCACGCACGGGAAATATCGTCACAAAAAACGATACAAAATTGCAACGCCTACCGGGCACAGCTAATCACAATATAAAATTGACAAAAGCGGTTAGCTAAACGTACTCAGCGGCTGATCAGCGGATAAACGAAACTATTAACTTAGACTGTAAGAACAAAGTCATTCGGTTCAAAATTGAACGTGTTCCGCGCTGAACAGCGGCTGCACAGCCGTTGGACGCTTCAATATGTCGACTGATGTGTACAAGCAATACAGTGCTTTATTCCAATGCGATAACTTTGACAGTCTATAGAGAATAGACCATGATTGATTGCGTGGTATTTTGGATCTGGCGCCTCATTCCGGAACGCTAAGTGATTCTGTAGCGACTCGTAAGCCAGATTTCTCATCTCGCTCTTACGCATTACGCTTCATGCGGCAGAGTGGGATGAGAAATCTGGCTTACGAGTCGCTACAGAATCACTTAGCGTTCCCGAATAGAGGCGCTGTTCGTTCAGTCAATTTAGTTTACCGCCGCGGCTGCCGGCGTGATGACGTGCCGGTGTAACAGTTTTATTTATATTAATGACTAAAGTTACCCTAACACGTTTTATATAAATAGATGCACGTGTCCGGTGTTTACTGACGTGTGTCTGGATAGCGTCTTCTAGTGATTATAGTGAATATTTTGTGTATTTTCTAAATTCGTCGATACTTGTTATCATTTAGGTGAGGTTTGATTCATAATTTGGGATTGCGTTGACTAGGCCTATATGATTACAAATGCAATTGCTATTAAATGTATTTCTGTCTCGGTTGCTAGAGTTGAACAGTATGCAATTGCATGCTATGGTTTTTTCGTATAGTGAGATTCTAATGTAACAGAAGTGTTTTAAAACTTCTGATTTCACGTAAACATGATCTAAAGTTGTTACAGAATTTAATGGACTAGGTACATTTGATATTAATTAATTTGTTACTTAGCCGGTTGTTCCTTAAAAAGAAACGCATTATCAAAATGTACTTGCCTATATTTAATTTATGATCTGGCACTATGCCAGAAACCTACGGGCCTACCTATATATATACCTACTTGAAATTCTACAGTTTAACGAGGAGGTAATTAAGTGCGGGTAGGTACCTGCTGGGTCCGAAAAATGATCATTATAACACTGACCTGTTATAATCTATTAACATTATTACTTGTTATGTTAAATTTAGTTGTTTATGAAAATTTGTTTCCTTTAACGTACCTACAAGCATGATGGCCGCAGCTATAAATCAGTTAATGAACCATTAGACTTTCCTTTTTCTAAATTTAGATACATACGTACAATCTTCATGAATATAATTATTCGTTTAATAACTGACTATTGGCCCGACTCAGACAGAGTCAGATAATGAACGATTAACATGTTCCTTAGTGAAGATTTCGTATGGAAATGTTGAAAAAGGAACAACTTAATGATTCATTAATTCACTATATACCTATAAGTAAGGCTATAAGAGGTAAATTGGAGTATAGTCCGGCCGTTCTATCTATCTATACATATAATATAAAAATCTCGTGTGTCACGGTGTTTGTGGTCGCACTCCTCCGAAATGACTCGACCGATTTTTATGAATTTTTAATGTATAGGTATTTGGTAGGTATGGGAATAGGTATGTGTTAAAGTATATTTCATACCGCTAGGCGATTAGGGTGTCCACGAGGATGAAGTCGCGGGCAGAAGCTAGTAATGATTATAAAAATCTATTGATTCATTTAACAGAGACTAAAAATCCGGAATATCTGAGTTAATGAAACCTAATAATGCATAAAACGCCACTTGAATGCTTTGCTTGAACCTTCTTATGTAAAAACAGTTTTTCCGCTTTATAGGCAACTAAATAACATAATGCAAGCAACTATAGCTTCTTTGCCTACGCGATAGGAACTTTAATCCGTTACTTACTCCAGTGTTTTGTTTCCAATTCGTTCTTAGCCGACGAGCGCGGAAGTTCAAGGTCGAGAGATAGCAATAACATTAAATCACGCTTGGTTTTTCAATTCGATGAGTAATTTGATCATAAATGCCGTATTTCTGGGTAATTATGAATACAAAATTTGTCTTTCCTGTATCCAAAACTATCACGTTTATGATACAGGCCAACTTATTGTTTTTACATGCGACATAGAATTACAAACCATAGAAGGATAGTTTACTTACATACAAGTCATAGGTACCTACAACCGCCCTGACAAAAGTGAAGCAATGAACCGAGATGCGTTCGGTGCGCTTTGACATTTAATTTTGACACTACGGAGCGTTCCAGCGTTTGAAGCCATAAATGGCTCAGATTTTGTTGCTTCAAATTGTGCGCGCGGACTGTTTCTATTGCATTTTTATTCTAAGGCATGCGGTTTACGGCAAATAAAAATAACCGAACGTGCGAGGTTTTTTTTTAAATTTTTGGCTCAGTAGCTTTGGAGATAAGGGTGAGGGGATATTTTTGGTTACTTTCCTAAATAACTTCCAAACTATTCAACTTAAAATAAAAATAAAAAATTAAGATTCTCACAATGAGCCCTTTCATTTGATATGCCACATGATAGGTATAGTTTGCAAAACTATTTTTTTAATATCCTAATTTACCCCCCAAAAGTGGCGCTTATGTTACATTACCTATGTGTACCAAATTTCAACTCATTCGGTCCAGTAGTTTCCAATCAAATTGACTGTGACAGACGGACAGACAGACAGACACACGAGTGATCATATAAGGGTTCCGTTTTGTCCTTTTGAGGTGCGGAACCGTAAAATCCGAGGTTTTGTTTTTGAAATCGGGAGAGAAAAATTTGCACCCAAGAATAATCTCATATAGTGCAGGCGCCGACAGTTAGGTACCTACGTTCGTTTGTAGTAAAGTCCCTAAGTACCTATACAGAATGCGGATCCTTTTGGTCGACAGCTGTTTTGTAAAACGCACTACCTGAGACGTGACTATAAAAAATGGGATGAGTTAGTTTCTGAGGGTTGAAGGAAGCGGATTTAAACGGATTTTAGTTTAAGCATCTGAGATAAAAATAGCTTGTCCTCATAGCTGGGCACAAGACCGTTAATCCGTTAATCGACAATTAACGAAGTTAACATTTCGAGTAACGGTTTAACTATTAAGTTAACTTTAAAAATTGTTAAAGGACTCATTAACTTCCGTTAAACCAATTAAAGTTCGTTATCGTATCCGTATCCTTTATAAACATCAATATATCGTTATCGTATATATTGATGTTTATAAAGGGGAATCTCTAAATAATTAGGTATTATTACAAACTCTAATGTTACATTACACCCTTCTTTTATAATTTTTTTATGTCCTGGCTGTCCATGCAAACGTTATTTTTACAAGCAAATCACAAACGCAATGACATAAAAAATGAAATTTCTACCACGAGTTAACGATTAACGTTAACTTGCGTTAAATTTACCGAAATGTTACGCTTTAACACTTTTTTAGTAACGGACTAGCGATTAACGAAGTTAACTATTTGATTACCGGTGCCCAGCTATGCTTGTCCTTTTCCGGCTTTCTAACTATCGCAATGCAAAAAATAAAAACAATCAAACTTTGACTCAGAAGTTGGTTTAGATATTTGCATAAGATTATTGCTATCAATATATTGGTCATACTTTTGATGATATCAATGTTAACGTAATATGTCTCTTTTCCAGATCTCGTATACACTTTTAGTAGCTATATGTTACAAACTAATTGTATAGCAAAATGGTGGAAGATCGTGGAACTAGTGAAGAAAATGGGAAACTTATTATTACAAACAATGAAAAAACTGAACCAGAAAGCATATCGGATAAAGTGAAAGATTTAAATAAAATCAATTCACTTAAATCAAATGGAAGTGATGTAATAGCCGAGTACACTAAAATAAATGGTGATGAATCGCCAATAGAAAGAGTAAAGTTCTTCGGAATCGAAGATAATGACAGCATTTGTTCGGACGATTCAAGTGATGAAAAACTTCCGCCGATCCCTGACGGAGGGTGGGGTTGGGTAGTTGTGGTAGCAGCTTTCTTAGTCGCAGCATGTGCTGATGGCTTGGCATTTTCGTTTGGTCTACTACACGAAGAATTTACAGTGTATTTTAAATCAACCCAGTCTACAACGTCTTTAATAGGAAGTTTGTTCATGGCTACTCCTTTATTAGCAGGACCGATCATGAGCGCATTGGTGGATCGATATGGATGTAGAAAAATGACCATTCTTGCAGGAATTCTGTCAACCATAGGCTTTCTCCTCGCTGCTGTTAGTAACTCGATCGCAATGCTATGTTTGACATTCGGGTTCCTCAGTGGACTTGCGATGGGTATTTTTTACGTAACTGCGGTCGTATCAGTTGCCTTTTGGTTTGATAAAAGAAGAAACTTAGCGGTATCCTTAGCTTCCTGTGGTATGGGTTTCGGTACCTTATTATACTCGCCTTTGACGAGTTATTATCTAGAAATATCTGATTGGCGAAACACAGTAGTTATATTAGCTGGTACTTTGTTAAACACGTGCGTGTGCGGAGCGTTGATGAGGAACCCTGACTGGCTAGAGATTAAGATGAGAAGAGAAAGGAAGATGTCAAAAATTAGATCGAGAAGGTCGTCGAGTGCGGGGTCATTGGGTTCAAGATCTGTTGGAGGGGAGTCCGTGTTTGTTGGTGCAGAGGAGCTGAAGTATTTGTTGGAGAGTGGGAAGAGTCCGGAGTACATACTGTCAGCGTTGGCGACGTCGATAGCGGAGGCGGAGCAGTTGGAGGCTACCACGCAGATGAACGCAGAGCAGTCCTTTAAGCGGATGCATTCTGCTATACATTTGCCTACTTTCATGCAGCAACATGAAAAGGTAAGGTTATTTATAATTATCACAAAAATCGTCATTGTTCTAACTTGAATTCAGACCTTAACTTTTGACCTATATTACTCATATAATTATTTATTTTAGGTACCCGTCGAGGTAATAGAAAATCTTATGGCAAATAAGAACCTGTACAACATTTTACTGCAAAACTACCCAGACATCTTAATCAGACGGAAATCTGAAGTGTATCTGGCAGTAGAACCCGAAACGGCAGGTGTTAAACTTGAACCAGCTCAATTTCCCGCAGCTGTTAAAATAAAGAAACCTAGGACAGAATCAGATACTAAAAAGTCTGAAGAAAAACTGCATGAAAAACATAAGAAAGAAGTAAAAAAAACTGATTCCAAAAACCTAAATGAGAGTAATACAAAATTAGTCCAGGATAAGCTTAAACATAAAGCTCATACACCACACAGGGCTGTTAACAACGTTCAGATGAGCTGGATTTCAAGACAGTTGACGACAGATCACAACTACTTAAGGGAAATGCCGTTGTACAGAAATACGCTGATGCATAGAGGTGCTATGCTCAACATACCGAGGTATAAACTTCGGGCATCCTCCCTCCCTGATATGTACAGAAACTCCATGTCGACCCTTGCTTCTGAATCGGATGATGAGATGGTAAGTTCGTCATTGTTTTATTCATTTATTTATCACTAAGAGGCATTCTGCCTGTCTAGTCTAGTTGGTTCTTTAGATATAATTTTCTTAAAAATAATTATTTGATTCATCGTTCTTTCGTTAACATCCGTAAGAGGCAGAATTTTGATAACATCTTTAGTTTTTTTAAACTGTGTAAAAATTAATACATTTTTCGTATCTATTTAATAAAAATAATTGTAAAATTTTCTATACAATTCGTAAATCTATTTAAAAAATCGTAACGAAATGGTAAATGAAATTAAAAGTTGCTGACGTAGGCATGTTGACTATATACCAGCTATTTGAGCAACACTCATCTGCTACTGAACCATAATGAAATGACCAATCATATTCAATTCAAGTCCTCAACTAGTTTGTTAATACGCGGCTAGCGCAAACGATTCAATTCTTTATAATTAACGTCCCCTCATCGGCGCGTGAACTGCGGCTCTTCTTACATCACTTCAGTTTCAATACAGCGATATAATGTTCAGAGTTGTTGCCACAATATCAATGGCATTACTTACAGTATATCTCAAATAGTTTGTACATAGTTAACTGCTTACGTCAGCAACTTGTTTTACCATGTCTTTATGATTTTGATAATAGATTTTCTAATCGTATTATAGAAAATTATACTATTATTTTCAATAATTAAGGAATCATTATTCGCTTAAGGCCGGGGCAAACCAAACGTGGTTGCGGCGCGTTTGCGGCGCGAACGCGGGTCCGCGCCGTTGTCGAACGGCGCGGGCGGATATACTATGCCACACCGCGGCGGCGCGGGACCGCCGCGGTCCCGCGGCTACTTTGGTGTGGCATGGTAAGTCCGCCCGCGCCGTTCGACAACGGCGCGGACCCGCGTTCGCGCCGCAAACGCGCCGCAACCGCGTTTGGTGTGCCTGGGCCTTTAGATATCTAAATTAACACAATTAATTAAGAAATGTCTGTATTTTATTGAAAAATCAACAAAATGGTATAAATTGAAAGTCGCCGCCGTGATGCCGTTAACTATGTACCAACTATGCGAGAAATACTCATTAGCGTTGTTATTTGAGTTGTACCTATCAAGTGTCCCGCCTATTGTTCCCTAACTTTATTTTGTTAGTGTATGCTTTTCTGTTCTTTTTGTGGTGTTCAATAAAGAGTATTGTATAGTATTACGAGTATATCAATAATTTTTGCACATTTATATAACTTTAATTAACCATCCTTTTACCTACGTAAGTACGATAATACCAAATATAAACTCCCTTTTTGTTATTATTTACCTAGAAATGTATTCAGCAACCGCTTTTTATATTTCAGAGATGGTACCACTGCCTTTGGGGGGCCTGGAAAACGGCGTTTGACTTCAGAATGTTTACGGAGTTCCACTTCCTCATGTTCAACCTGTCGTCTCTGATCCTGTCCGTGTGGTTCATCGTGCCTTACTTCTTCCTTAAGACTTACATGACGGCACACAATGTCGAGGGCGGGGCTCTCATGATCAGCATCATCGGCGTCGCCAGCAGCATTGGGATTGTAAGAATTCGCTTCCACAGTGACATTATTTAGAGCAAGATCTACACCGGGAACGGAGGTAATGGCAGTATTAATAGACTGCGCTCACTCTAATGCGCAAATCGCTTCATTTAGTATCAGACTCGTCGTCGAGTCTTTGTCCGGCAAAATTGAGTAGCAGATGTAAAATAAAATCATTTCATTATTTTTCATTGTATTGTTTAACATATACTTTTATAAATATACTTTTTAGATTTAGTTTAGTTTGTAATTTCGTTTCTTAAAAAATATAGTTATATTCCTTCATAAATTGATTTTTAAGTGATTCATTACAATTATTTATAGGTATACTTGAGACGCCGGAATCCGATTGTTTGCCACTCAAGGGTCAAAATGTTAACCTGAGCGAGTCTTACGAGCATAGACTGCTTATTTAAAGAAAAATCCATACCTCAAAGGGTGAAATAGGGAATACAACATTTATTAACGGCAGTTTGTATAGCTTGATGTATTTTACGTATCTACGCGATTTACGCCTAAACCTCTGAACCGAGTTTAATGGGTATGGAGGTAGTTTAAGCCCTAGGGAAGGACATAAGCTACTTATTTTTAAGATAAACAACCTTTAAAAGGGTGAAATACGGACTAAAAAATTAACTAACGGCAAGTTCGTGCGTGGAATATGAGAGACCGTAATTTGAGGGAAAATATTCTAAATTTAGAAATCAGTAGCATTAAAATACACAGGTAATATTTTAAAGATACATCGCCATGCGAGATTAAGTTACGGGTCTTATGGCTGAATTCAGTAACGCCACTTAAGCATTTGACTGTATATTAAGTAGTTAAATATCCCTCAACTAGTTGTCAATTTATACAGAAACGTCACTGAAACGTCACTTTAATTAAAACTCAATTTGAGTGGCCTTTCTGAATTCGGCCATTAATCTATATAACATAAAACCAGAACGAGATAAAAAACGAAGGTAGAAGCGAAACGGCCTTACAAAATTTTAAGAACCTAGTTAACACAAGGTTTAACACGTTTCTCGAATACAACGCATCATGGGAGAAAACGATTTTTTTTCTACATTCGGGAATAGAACAATGTCATAAAAAGTACCACTTTATTTTATCAACAATCAGCTAAAGAAAATTTGTCATTTCACTAACCTCGGCCATTGTCGGGAACTCTCGGCTCCTCGCTAGATATCGCCAAGTTCGACTACCCTAAAGGCCCGGGCACACCAAACGCGGTTGCGGCGCGTTTGCGGCGCGAACGCGGGCGGCGGCGTCAACGCGTTTCGAACGCGGGCCCGCGTTGCTCACGCCCCGCGCCGCTTTCGCGCCGCGTTCGCCCCGCCTCGCGCCGCGTAATACAACTTCGCGTGCTCGCGCACGCGCCGCCGCCGCTTCGCGCACACCCCACGCCGCCGCCGCTTCGCATACGCCCCGCACCGCTTTCGCGACGCGTTCGGTGTGCCTCTGGACATGGCGGCGGTATTAAATACAACTTCGCGTGCCCGCGTTCGCACCGCAAACGCGCCGCAACCGCCGGTTTGGTGTGCCCGGGCCTTAATTATTTGACGCTGACAAGTCTGTTTATGTTGGTATGCAACTTCATTAGTGTTTTTTTACTCGAAGTGAAAGTAGAAGTGACATTTGCGAGGGCGTAGCCGATATCCCTCGTTACTAAGGAAAACAATATCCTCTTAAATTATGAAAAGACTTCATAAGGAAAACTGTTCGCAGAATAATAAGTTAATCAGACGTCCATTGTCCTCTCGTAGTAGTTTTACATCATAATGAAATAATATAAAATATTATTGTTATATCACAATGACACAACTGAACAAATAACTATAGCTTAGTAATTATTTTATGCTTTGGCTTGTATCACAATACGTGCGGATTTTATTTAGATTAAAATAAATTTAAAAACTAAAGTCTGTTCGCCAAGAGTAAAAAAAAAACAGGGCGTCTGAAATCATTACAAATAGCGGCCCGCTAATTATTTTTACCGATAATGATAAGAGCTTAAAACGAAAAACTATATTCTTTTCATAGAATATTATTATTGAATAGCCTGTATATATATCCCAGTGCTGGCATATCATCGGACGACGACCATGACGAAGTCGCAGAGTCGGAGGAAGAATCACAGTCGGTGACGTTTATTATGAAACGTTCTATTGCTTCGTCTACCCTGCCATCAATTTGTAAAAATCTATCATTTTCTTTTACCGTATAGTACCGCCCGCCCGACGCGGCACTGCTTGACAACAACTGCGTGCTTAGTACCATGAAACTCGTGCGCGTGGCGATAAGCGACGCCCCTGATACAGTTTGCGATAGTTTAGCGACAGTCGCTATTTCAAAACGATAACATAATACATATTTATCAACTCTCGGCGAACAGACTTTAATCGACCGGCACCTAATATTATGGCAAGTGAGATTAGTGACGGTTAACAGCTGCTTTGAAACGAATTTATCTATACTTCGTTTTTTAGAATAAGAAATAATGTACAGTTGAGGTCAAAAATATCTAAGCGGACAAAGTGGTAAACAATATGAGAACACGACTTTATTGTCAAGGGCGTAAGAGCGTGCAGATATATTTGCCTCTTTGGTAACGTATACATATATGTTTATGACCTCGACTTTACACAATCTTGACGAGTTATTTTGTGCAAGTAGGCTATTTTAAAATAAGAGCCGCTAACATAAATATTACAATGAAATTTATATAATTTTAGTATAACGTATTTGTTAAATATTATTATTATATTTTATAAAAGCACTTTGTGATAAAAAAGCTTTTCAAGATTGTTTACATTATTTCTCATTCTAAAAAAACGAAATATAGTATAGTGATACAGCTGAAATGGAAATCCATACTAAATATCATAAATGCGAAAGTAACTCTGTCGGTCTGTTACGCTTTCACGGTTACTGAACCGATGTTTGATGAAATTTGGAATGGTTTGGTATATGCAGATTTCAATGCTGTGAATCTAAAAAAAATTGAATCTATATTTTTACATTACCTCAAAAATCCATTTTTCCCAATGTATATAATGCCTTTCTGCGGACTCGCTAATACATCTATAATTCTATACCACGACGCACAAATTTGATGGTCCATATGTAACTGTTCGCAGATAGTCCTGGGTTGGGCTGGCGACAAGCCGTGGATCAACGTGACGAAGACGTACGCGGTGTGCCTCGTCGTGTGCGGCTTATCAGTGGCCGCTTACCCGCTCTTCATCACCAACTACTGGGCGCTGACGGTGGTCTCGGCCGTATTCGGCCTGTCGTTCGCCAGCACTTACTCGTACACGCCGGCCATCCTGATGGAGTTGATGCCCCTTGACCATTTCACGGTGGCTTATGGCATGAATCTGCTGACTCTTGGCATCGGGCATTTAATCGGACCACCTATTGCTGGTAAGTTGAAAAAATCTTATAGAACAATTGCAAATCATTTTCCTAACAATCCTAGCTAGATTACTAGTAAAGCCAAATACCGAGTATTCAAAAATCCTGGATTTGATAATAATGTTTACTCAACTACATACATAAACTTTTAATTTATATAAACATTACCTCCAGTTTTACAAACATTGCTAGTTAGAAAAGTATAGGATTCATTTTTTTAGCTACATAGTTGTTCCAAATTAACGTTTTGCTCTGCAACTTGTTATATCTTATGTCTATAAGAGTCCCAGGGTCAGGCGAAGGCCTCTCCCTCGGCCTTCACCTATTCTTAGCAATCTCTCTCCATTATCTGCGAAATACGTCGAATATATTAAAGGTGCCCTGCACCAAAATCTTAAAGATTTAGGTCTAATTTGGACCGACAGTTCCATAAATTTTGACACAACTAATCCGTACTTGATTTATCTTTTTGGTGCAAATTACACTAAAATTATACCCTCATTTTCCAGGTCTAATATTCGACCTGACGGGTTCCTGGGACCTCACTTTCTACGTGGGAGGCATCTGGGTGGTCATATCTGGCGTGTGTGTGGTTGTGATCGCGTACACACGCGACGTACGCGTGTGTGGGAGCGCGCCGCTACTCAAAGAGGTCGAAGAGGCGGAGAAAAGGAGTGACAGCGCTGTCGACGCGTAGTACTCTACTGTGTTGTTAGTAATTACTGGAAAATAGCTCTTATTGCGTAGAGCGGAAGTCACTGCCAATAAAGGGTTAGGAATGTTTATGATAAGTTGTTCGCTATTGGCTAAGGGAAATTAGCTGACAGCGTTCATTGTTCCATGAATGGGATCATCATCAATCTACGCCCCACTGCTGGGTACAGGGTCTTCTTTTATCAGAAGGAATGACCAGTAATTCCCACGCGAACCTAGTGCAGATTGCGGACTTCACATGCGTTATGAATTGGGTAGTTGACTATAGTAACAAATATTAAAATATTTCTGTGGAATGATAGCTTAACCCTCAACAATACATATAGAAGAGGGGTTATGTAAAAATAAATCAAGATTATTTATATTTTAATAATTTAAAAACTTCATGTTTTACTTCAAAGTCACGTGACTTAAACCAGTTATCACGACGCATAACATCAAGCGATTGGGTGCGTTCCGAATCGCGCTCACAGTGCCAGATTGCGCTCGCGCTAGTACCGATTTATCGGGTCGTGCATTGCCTGGTCGTACATTATTAGCTCCCTCTTCATTACATTTATAACAACCTGGGTATTTTTGTTTGTTTCTTTCAGTTAAATGACGTCACATGCGAGAGTCGACAGTGGATAGCGTTTTGGCGGAAAATTTAAAAAAGCTTAATAGTTTTAGCGTGTTCTACTTGAAAATGAGGAAATTTAATTACGAAAATATTTCACATTTAAGGCCCGGGCACACCAAACGCGGTTGCGGCGCGTTTGCGGCGGGAACGCGGGTCCGCGCCGTTGTCGAACAGCGCGAGCGAATTTACCATGCCACACCAAAGTAGCCGCGGGACCGCGGCGGTCCCGCGCCGCCGCGGTGTGGCATGGTATATTCGCCCGCCCCGTTCGACAACGGCGCGGACCCGCGTTCGCGCCGCAAACGCGCCGCAACCGCGTTTGATTTGCCCCGGCTTTTAAATCTAGATAACAAGCAGCCTGAAGTATTGTTTGAAAACCAGTCAATAACCGAATTACTGCGGAAATATCGTAAGGAAGTGAAGTCCCAATGGGCTGGGCCCGTGTGGGAAGTACTACCCAACCCAGTCCCTCACCATGAGAGGGCCTTGTGCCCAGTAGTGGTATGTATATAAGCTGATGATGATGAAGTATTAAATATAATTGACATGATACTTACTTAGTTATTGAAAAAGCATTTTTGGGGTCAGCATATACTCGTATCGCTTTTGATACAAAGATTTGAATTTTGAAATTGAAAATCAAAGTGTTTCCATTTCCATCATTGGGTAATTCTACGCATCTAAAGGATGCCACACACCGGAACGCGGAACATAAACCGAGCGTGTCGGAAACCGGCCTGCGCAAAGCAGTCACAGGAACTAAAACCCCACGCGGATTGATTTGAAAGCTTCCATTTTAGTTCTTGTAACTACTTACGCGGGCCCCGCTTCCAACCCGCTCTGCTTCCGTTCCGCATTTCGTGTGTAAGAAGCCTTAACTCAAATTCAAATAATTTTGGCTACTACCGACAGGTAACTTTGGGCGGGTTTTAATCGTCCGTGAACGTCTTGACACATGTAACGAAAGGTTATAATTTATTTGACGCTAGTCGTTTTTATATTGTAAAACGGCGTCTCTATAACATAGTTATGTATATTTTAAATAATAATGCTAATTGACTGAACTGATTTGTAACATATCTATCTACTCGTGAACTAGAACTTTTCAACATTTGATGAAGTGACTAAAAATTAAGTATTTATGTACTAACAATTCGTACCACGTAAGTTTGCATCTGTGAAGTTAGCTGCTAGAACCGTCGCAGTTATCGTTTTTACATATCAAAGGGGTTTGACACGTAGCACAGCGGCATGTGTCCGACTCCACGGCTTGAAGCTAACTTCACAGACGTGGTGCAATTGTTACACAAAGTGATTTTTAAAGAGTTTACCTAAATATAAAATGTATGATTTGTTCACTTCAGTCGTTGACTACGCGATATTGTACATCGTACTATATCGCTTTGCTTTGTTTAGGTATAACTTCGCAAAATGTACAGAAAACCAAAAAATGGGACTTTTCGTTACTACTTATAGTACAAATTATTCAATTGACCTTTCGCGCTGTAATTATGCAGCTTTTATTAGAATGTGGCCTCAACCAAAGTGACGGCTCAGGCCATACCATTAGAATCGTGCTATCTCTTTCGCACTTTCATGCTCTTACGTATCGTGACTAACATCTGCAGGGTCGCATAGTGCAGGAAATAAAGGAATGTTTTATTGCCCGAGTCGTCACTTTGGTTGACGGGCACTAAGTGTGGCGTGACGCGCAGCCGTCAGTACCGCGCGCAGAAATTAGTTGAAATACCTATCTGTTTTGATCAGTTTTTGTATACTTAGAACAATGTCGGATATAGTTCCTTCTGCAGTAAATGTATCAACGTGGACAAGCATAATTACTTAACATTTTCACTGTCAAAGAACTCGGCTCACGGGTATTCTGAGAAATTGCTCATATGCCGAACAACGCACGAGTTCTTGCTATATAAATAGAGGAAATAATGTGGGCCCCAACGGCCTTGGCAAGGTTGACATGTGGATAACTTTACCCCGTTTTATCTGTTTCGTCGGCACTATTGTGAGAGAGACGCATTTAGAAATAAGACGGTAAACTTATACTCTTGCCAACCTTGCTAGGGCTACTGGAGTGGCAGTGTAAGTGTTAAATTATTCTTAGCTGTGTATTGTATTAGCTAAATTACCTACATTAAAATGTAAGTTGACTGCCTTAGCCATATTTCGTCAATAAGGAAATAAATAATTTGAAATTTACTGTACCTTTATTGAAACCAAAATAAACACAATTACTGTCATTCGATAGATCTAATCGATCCGATTGATCGATCGATGCTAGGTTTGGGGTTTGACCGCGAATTTCTAGGGGTCGATAAGATAGCCTTTGGAGTTATCTGAACACGTCTATTAAAACTATACAGAATGATGTTGCAAAACCATTGTTATGTAAATGGATACATCTCATCTAGGTTAAATCCAAAATGAAAATTCAACGTATTTATTTTGCAAGTAGGCCACACGGGCTCTTTCACATGTCTGAAGCTACCAGCGCTTCGAAAGGTGACATCTGCTGAGAAGAAACGCCGCAAGAAACTCAGTAGTTAACGTCTTTCAACCGAATGTTACAAAGAAAAAACTAAGACATAAAGTGAAACAGACAAACCTAATGGGCAAAAAAATACTTATATAAGAAATTAATAATAACGGAGATGATATTCTCCAGGTCAAAATCTTAATAAGAGGTCACAGACATATACAGCAAAAGATGCATATTTCTGCAGAGCAGCGCCTCTATTCGGGAACGCTAAGTGATTCTGTAGCGATTCGTAAGCGAGATTTCTCATCCCTATCTTCCGCACGACACGTAATGCGTAAGAGCGAGATGAGAAATCTCGCTCACGAATCGCTACATAATCACTCAGCGTTCCCGAATAGAGGCGCTGGAATTTAGAAATCCGCTTCGTATTCATTTTACATTTACCTACTTTCATATAAAATAATTAACTTTGACAGATTACTGCTTAAACTAATGGGGCTTGTAAACGGGCTAGTTTTTGGGCAATTTATTGCTTAAATTTAGGCTATTCCCATAAAGATTACATATTACATCACTACCGGGAATACAAAGTTCAAGTTAAGTTTAAGTTACGTTTGGGGATAGCCAAATTACAGCAATAAATTTCCAAGAAAATTGCTGCCTAATTTGAAAGCAACTTTAGCAAGTATGACAATTAAGTACTGGTTGTAAGGTGACAAATACAGGGGCTATCTTGATCAAGTAAATTAGTTACGTACAGTTTTTTAACATCGGAGTAACTGCGTTTTATTGGTCGTCTCCAACTGAGCCGAATACATTGGTTTTGCATTACGATTTCAAAGTCACCTGGAATAAAACAGTACCCACTTGCCGTCGCGCGCCTAAAACTTTTTAATAGCAAAGCCATTACTCCTGTTAACGGCATGTTTTTGTCGAGGCAGGCGCCTGCGGCCTTAACATGAATGACACAAAGATAAATTAAACCCGTTTAGCTATATGACTATCTCTTTCGTCGGCACTAGTGTGAGTGAGACGCACTTAGGGATAAAACGGTCTATCTTATCTTTGTGTCATTCATGTTAGGGCCGCTGCCCCATGGACCAAATATCCTAAAGACACTGCTCAGCCTAACTTTTACTAACAAATAAAGCTGCCATACTTACGGGGCGAGCGGGGTTTTTAGAGCGCTGTGATTAGTGCGTTCGAGGTTATGCGCTCCCTGCGTCTGCTTTTTGCCTGTATTGCTGGCAGCGGGGGTTGCTCCGCTATGCGGAATCTATAGGAAACGCCCTACGCCCTGTGCCGTGACAGTACCGGACGCAACTTACCAACTTAGAAGCCTGTAAGTAAATTTATATGCTTATGTTGTAGCGCGACACGCTGCGCTTAATAAAATCTGCCTCGCGGTCCGAGGGTCCTCGACTCGGCTTCGCGCGTCTCAGTGGTTTATGCATAACTCGGACGCAACATAAAAATCTTGCCGATTTGTGCAGGTTTCCTAATGATGTTTTTAGGGTTCCGTAACTCAAAAGTAAAAACCGGCCAAGAGCGAGTCGGACTCGCGCACGAAGGATTCCGTACCATTAATATTTATTTTATTTTAATTTAATTTTTGAAGTTAATATGTATCTAAATATTATGTGGATATTTCAAGCGTTTACCTGTTACCGTTATCATTATCGAGGAAAAACGAGCAAAAAAAAATCACGTTTGTTGTATGGGGTTAAATATTTGTTTTATTCTGTTTTTTAGTATTTGTTGTTCTAGCGGCAACAGAAATACATCATCTGTGAAAATTTCAAGTGTCTAACTATCACGGTTCATGAGATACAGCCTGGAGACAGACGGACAGACGGACAGCGGAGCCTTAGTGATTGGGTCCCGTTTTTACCATTTTGGTACGGAACCCTTAAAACGGAACCCTTATAAATAGAATCACTCGTATCTGTCTATCTGTCTGTCCGTCTGTCACAGCCAATTTGCTCCGAAACTACTGGACCGATTGAGTTGAAATTTGTTTGTCTGCAACACGAACGTGTAACGTAAATAAATGAATTTTAAACATGGCAGCCACTCTTGGGAGTGAGTGAAATTAGAAAATTAAAAAAAAAATTGAAGTTATTTAGGAAAATTGACCATTCCCCCCGCCTTATCTCCGAACCAAGTGGGCCTAAAATTCAAAAAAAATACCGAAAATAATTTTCACCTATAGATTCCAGGAAAACCTATAAGAAGTCTATGGTATTTACAGTAACATACGAAATTTAATATAATCATGGAACCCTCTCCACGCGAGATTAACTCGCACCTGTCCGGTTTTTTGCACATGATTTCTAACAAACGCAAGCCAATGCAGAGGTGCGGTCCAACCACTCTACTACCAGTGCATTTTATATTTATCTGTATACCCAGTGCAAAATATTGGCTCGTTCTTACATAATTTGTACGAACTACAAATATTTTTCAGACACTAAGTCAATATCATTATCAATCTGTGTCAACTGTCGGCACAAGGTATTTTCCTTCCATTTATTTGCAGTACTAATTCAGAAGTTCTGTTTGCCTTCTTAATGTTAAAGTAAGTACCTACTAGATTTTGTGCGCAACATCGTTCGCCTGGAATTCGTTTATCGCTATGCCCTAACATGCCATCTCTATGACTATCTCTTTCGTCGGCACTAGTGTGAGAGAGATGCACTTAGAGATAAACGGTTCTAATTTATCTTTGTGCCATGCGATGCATGTCACAAAGATAAATTAGAACCGTTTATCTCTATGACTATCTCTTTCGTCGGCACTAGTGTGAGAGAGACGCACTTAGAGGAAACGGTTCTAATTTATCTTTGTGCCATGCGATACATGTCAGGGCCGCAGGAACTGTGCATTTTCCGAGATAAAAGAAGATGTCCTTCTCTGGCGTTCGGAATGAATAAATAAATAACCAGCAGCCCTAGCATGCCAGACACGAGGATAAGTTAAACCCGTTTATCTCTCTGACTATCTCTTTCATCGGCACTAGTGTGAGAGAGACGCACTTAGAGATAAGACAGTTTAACTTATCCTTGTGTCAACCTTGCTAGCCGCAGGCAATCTTTTACACAAATCGACCAAGTCCCAAAGTAAGCTCTAAAGGCTTGTGTTATGGGTACTAGACGATAAATAAATACTTGAATACATAGGAAGCATCCAAGACAACATAATCGTGCCCATCACACAAATGTTTGCCCTTACCGGGGATCGAACGCGAGACCGTTAGCTTCAGAGGCAGGGTCACTACCAACTAGGCTAACCGTGTCGTCGTCACTATGTTAAAACGTTACACCGTTTATAGTTCTCTATTTAAGGGGCTAAAATCCTCAAAAAGATTACATCACTAATAGGAACAATAATACATTGTGCATCTAGGGCCGTAAGAAGGGGATAACTAACGACTCGAGTTTGTTATCCCCTTACTGCCCGTGATGCACACAATGTTTTTCATCACATTTGCGAGGAAATGAAATAAAAATTAGCCAAAAAAAGTATATATATTAATTTTATTTCCATTTTACATCGTGAATTACCATCAGGTGGGTGTTCATAAACTGAGCGTACGTTGCGATCAGCCCGGGGCAGCTCCGCCGACCTGGCGCACTTAACTGCCCGCAGGAGTTCGAAACCATACAAAATCCATAACGCCCTAGGGAGTTATGGATTTTGTATGGTTTATAGCTCCCGCTGACGGCGGGGCTTAGTGGGGAGTTAAATCGGCTATAGTTGCTCTATACGCTTGCGTATAATAACACCCTTTCCGAGCAAGTGTGATGAAAAAAGTTTGAATGTAAACTTTTGAAGATAGCCCGAATTGGAGCAATAAATTGCCGAAAAACTAGGCCGTTTACGAGCCCCTTAAGATAAGAATGAGGGTGTTTGAATGGGGGGGTAAGGACGGGTGGTTTAGCCCCGTAGGAATTACCGCTAACCTCTTTAGTTTTTTTTTAGGAAACAATTACGTTTAATTAATCAAACAAGAAGTCAATCTCAACAATAATGTATTTCTTAATAATTAAAATAGATTATATGGCAAAGGCGCATACACTTGTGCGTTATAAATAAGACGATGTTAAACATTGAACCAGTTATAGAATTATAATTACATTATATTTTAATGTTTACCCAAACTGATTACTTTTTAGACGATTGCCGCTCGTAAAATGCTCGGCAGTCCAATAAGTTTGGTCAGGCCTTAGATAAAATTGTTAGAAAACCGGATTATTTAAATATAATACAGGTAAATTACTGTATAAATCCCGAATTACATATTTTTATAATTAATCAAACTGTACAAGTAAACTGTAGACAAAATATTTCGATTCGTTTTTGGATGGCAATTTCATTGCGTAAGTTCGTTTTTATGTACATTTGACTAAAATTTTATAACTAACATTATAAATCAATACAGGATGACTTTGAAGACGTAGTGACAAGTGAAGGCAAGTGAAGCTTCAGGGCGAGTGTACACCACTATGCCTTCCACTTTTTTTTTTAATTCTTATATCTAGGACAATGAGACATTGTTCTAGTCCCAAACTAAGACTGATTGTATAATTTATTTTGCTAAAATGTGAAATGCTCTGAATTTTTATTGAAATATAATGATGACTTCTTAATTTTAAATTGTACTGTTAGCTTACGAAATATTCTACGCCGCTCTGAGGCAGGTTATGAAGATGTCTAAATTGAAATAACCTAAGACCTATATAACGCATAGCCTTGCAATACAATTGCATTACATATATTTGATTTGATTTGAAGATACCCTGTGCTATGACTACTAGACCACAATATGAATACTAGTTCAGTGGGTCCAATTCGAAACGGTGTCTTCTTAATTTAAAATTCCCTAAACTTAAAAAAAAGACACGTCAAACTCGATTTCGTATGGCGCAAAACTGTCAAAATGGAGTTTGAAGTTTCTTATTTTAAGTTTAGTAACTTAAATTCAGCGAATTTTTGAATTGGCCCCAGTATCTATCTAAACCGCCATGATTCCAGTACAAACATTAGTCACACACAGTTTGCACATAGCGGGGCTCGAATCCGCAACCCCTAGCATAAATGACGGTTGCACTAACTGCCGCTGCACCGTCAAGTAAATCAAACATTTACAAAATGACGTGTAACAATCTGCCATTCGAATTGGCATTCAGCGAGACCTCGTTGCATTTACTAAAAACCCAGACAAACTGCTTCTATAGCGCATGCAAAGAAATAAACATACATTCAGCTACAAATAATCAAATTCGTCATTCCGATGACATCCACTTTCATACATCAGTTAACTAGGCTGTATATCCCCAAGACCTTTGCTTTAAATTAAAAAAATCTATACGTCAACAGCGCTTTCGCTTCTTTTCTCCGCCTCTTCGGCCTCTTTGAGTAGCTGCGCGCTCCCACACATACGCATGTCGCGTGTGTACGCGATCACACCCACACACACGCCAGAAATGACGAGCCACAAGCCTCCAACGTAGAAGGTGAGGTCCCATGTACCTGTCACGTCGAATAGCATGCCTGAAACAATTAGAAGACCGTTACAGCACACCACAAATAAAAAGTATTTGAATACATCGTCAACTAGCTTTTTCCAAAATTCAATATTCAAAATGTTATACGTAGTCAGATTTAAACTTTCATGAGACATTATTAAGAGGAGTGTGAATCTATAGCTTTTCATACAAAATCCAATAACGATTTCCGGCCCTTAAATGTTAACCGATGTTGACCATTTTTTCACAGGTTGTCAGTCAGAACAAAAATCTAGGTCTATACATTTTGATTTTTTCACTATAATCAATAATATCAGTTTTATTCTTGTTTAATACAAAACTATTTTCAGCGATTTTTTGACTTTGTTGATCTTTCTTTAATCAATATTCAAAAACGTATGGACCTAGATTTTGTTCTGACTGACAAACTATCAAAATTTTGTCAAAATCGCTTAACATTTAAGGGATGAAAATCGTTACCACCTTTTGTATAAAAAGCAGTAGGTTCACACTCCTCTTAATTACTGAGAAGAAGCGCAGCATAAACTCAGCAGAAAATCATCTTTCAAATAATACATTAATTTTACATCATATTGAAATTTAAACAAAGTTAAATATAAACATGACAAAGTAATAAAGCAATAAGTAAATGATAAGCTCAGATATTTTTTCCCCTTTGGTAATGTATATATATATTTAAGACCTCGACTGTACATGGATAAGTACAGATATTAATAATCATCCTTGTACGAATGTTAAATAAATAATAAGAGGACAAATATTACTGAAATAGCAAATGCTAAACCAAAGTCAACTCCGCTATACTTCATTGGATACATTTGCAATTATGCTATCACTGTTATCAATTTATGTATGTTTAGCACGTTTTACGCTTCACCGGCTAAACATACTGAATTTACACTCAATCGTGAAGAGTTGATGCAATCCTTGACAATTTATTTAAATAAAAAAGGCTCGATCAGTAAGGAGGTATATCCATGCATGGTGCCAATCCTAGCGAATGTTGAAGCACCGCGCAAACAAACAACAATGGACTCAACTGAATAGGAGGCAATTAGTTATTATTAACGTCGACCTACACGTTCCTCATTATTATTGAAATCCATAAAAGTCATAAACATGAACATAGTTCCAATAATTCGTTAACATAAATTATGACTTTTATGGTCAAATTCAGAAAGGCCACTCAAATTGAGCTTTAGTTAAAGTGACGCTTCAGTGACGTTTCTGTATAGGTTGACAAGTAGTTGATGGACATTTACCTACTTAATATCTAGTGAGACTAGTAGAGACTTTTTAAAAACACTTTTTACTCTAAGACACTTGAATTAACTTGTCCAGGCGCGGAGACATACAACTCCCTTATTAGTAATTTGTTATTATGATTAATTTAATTTGTGCCCATTAGGTTTGTTTGTTGCACTTTTTTGTGTTAGTTTTAGTTAAAAATCGAGTGTTACAGTTGAAAAAAGACTTACTGCTGAGTTTCTTGCGGCGTTTCTTCTGAGCAGATGTCACCTTTCGAAGCGCTGGTAGATATAGACATGTGAGGCCTAAGTAGGTACTTGCAAAATATATATTTTCATTTTCATTTATTTTTAATTTAACGCCGCAGCTACTCTCTCCTCTTTAAAAAGGTTGCATGTAATGAGAATATCGATAATTACTTAAAATACAGGAAAACTTACCACCAATAGGCGGCCCGATCAAATGCCCGATTCCCTGACTCAGCAGTATCAGTCCATACGCCACCGTGAAATGGTCGATGGGCATCAACTCCATCAGGATGGCCGGAGTGTAAGAATACGAGCTGGCGAACGACAGGCCGAACACGGCGGAGACCACCGTCAGCGCCCAGTAGTTGGTGATGAAGAGCGGGTAGGCGGCCACGGACAGGCCGCACACGACGAGGCAGACCGCGTACGTCTTCGTCACGTTGATCCACGGCTGGTCTCCCGCCCAGCCCAGGACTACCTGCAGACAAGTTTTACTTTAGAATGGTGTTAATATACGTACATAACATTAGAAATAGATAAGAATTCCAAAATTACATCAAAGTTATTTAAATTGGACTAATCTAAAAGTTATAGCGTAACACAACTATTGTTTGTAGGTAATGCCTTCAATTACCAAGTAAGAAATATTTGTTAACGATTAACTACTTATATGAGTAAATATTGCATATAATGGTTGTCGAAAAAAGGTAAATGACCCTACTTGTTGATTAGGAAAAAAGCCTTGGCATTGCGAAAGTCGACACTCCACTCCTGTGATAACTATCTCATATATTTACTAATAAAAATCATATAATAATAAATAATAACGGGATTGCGTAACTAATAGCAATTAAACTATTGGCTAAGGTAACTAATAAAATATAATTAGCCTCGTATGGGCCACTATTCACTTAATTAAATTATCAATACATATAAAACAGTACCGTGGCTCACTTATAGACAACGCACAGCCTAAACGGGTAGTCCTAGGGGTTTGAAATTTGGAGGAGATATTCCTCGAGTACCCTAAAAGGTGCACTAAGGAGCAATTTTTTTAAATTCCATCCCTAAAGGGGTGAAAAGGGGTGATAAAGTTTGTATGGAAAATACCGCGGGCGAAGCTGTGGCGGGTCCACTAATTTTATATAAGAACGAATAGGTAAGGTACTCAATAGTATAAAAATCATACTTATCTCGCTCTTTTTCACTATCAAACTATTCGAAAATGAAAGGGACAAACTGAACGACAAAAAGTCAAAAATAAAAACTAAACCCGACTGGCGATGTAAAAGCATTTTGTTCCAAGCGTGATGTACCCTTAGAATTCTTATAACACTCACATGTTCTCTACCAATCATATGATACACCATTTCTAAAAATCGGTCCCGTAGTTCAGGAGCTAAAGTGGAAAATCAGACTTTTGGTCACATACATACGTAATTACGTAGACTGTTAAACTTCGCTTCGCGCATTAAATATTAAAGTATTAAATTAGTTTGGGGACGCATTTGATATGTGTGTAGTGTGAGTGATGTGGAAAAGTATGAATGTGTGCGTGTTTTATGTGTATGTTTTAAATATGTTACACTAAAGGAAGTAAAGGAACACAACATCACTACAGCGACAAATGTATACCCAAAGTGATTCAGCTATATCCCCAGGACCTTGAGAAATGTGACCGTTCTTTTATAAACCAGGTTTTCACACACGCTTAAGGAGTTTATTCAAACAACAAAATAATGTGAATAAACTAAGTTTAAACTGAACAAACTAAATGAATTAAAATAAAACTATTTTTCAGATTAAATCACTATGTATAATTTAAAAATAATTTTCTACCTTTTGAGGCCCGATTTATGATCAATGGTAGACGAAAAAAATGTGTATCCGGTCACTTAACCAAAAAAGTGTAATTTTTACAACTTTTAATATGGCAGGCATTTTAATTCCTGTTAAACCCTACTTTTCAGGATTTTCACAAATCTAACCTAACCTGACCTAACTACGTTAAAAATGACAATCTGGAAAAGTTTGGCTTTAGCAGGAAAAGAAAACTTGCTAAATGATTTTTTTTAAATGACACTACTTTTGCGAACCGTTAAGTTGCCAATCATTATCTAACCAAACAGTTTATCTTGTACAGATACTGATATCTTATACAACTTATTTCAATGTTCTAACGTTACGTTAATTTGTCACACTAATTGACAATTAAAGAGAGATTTTTTCTGTTAGAGCTACGAGTAGTTGAAACTTTTGAAATGAATAATCATGGCGGTCATAGTTATTTCTTGAAGCACAATCTACGGTATGTGACGAGATCCTAAGGCCCATTCTCTCATCGCCTATTCACCCACCCTCCTGCCCCGTAGACCGGTAACGCATCACTTTTCATCAGGTAAGCCATCTGCCTGTTAGCCTTTATATGGCAATTCAAAAAAGGCTATGCTGTCGGTAAATTTTCCTGATTTTGACCCACACTACTCCTGCTTTTAATGATCTCCACTTCTTTGCTAATCTTCACCTATTACAGCAATGCGTTTTATGTACAGTGCATAGAGATTTTATATTCAGAAAGAGAAATCAATTCAGCCACCAAAACAATTCGGGAAAATTACATAAATCAAAAAGATACTTAGAGAAGACATTGAAATTAAAGCTAGAGCCAGTTTATTCGCTGACCCTAAAAAAAGAATTTGATCAATATGATTAGGATGAAAATATAGCTAACACTTACAATCCCAATGCTGCTGGCGACGCCGATGATGCTGATCATGAGCGCGCCGCCCTCAACATCGTGCGCCGTCATGTACGACTTGAGGAAGAAGTATGGCACGATGAACCACACGGACAGGATAAGAGATGACAGGTTGAACATGAGGAAGTGGAACTCCGTGAACATTCTAAAGTCGAATGTAGACTTGATGGTGTCCCAAACGCGGTGGTACCATTTCTGGAAAGAGTTTATTCGAGACAGTTTGAAAAAAAAAACAAGCCATTAGTATTAGACACTAGTACGGGTATTTTGAAATAATATAGCATGCAGTTATTGTAGGGAGCCTCGTGCATAATATGATGATTACTTAATGCATACATAGTTTAATGCTTCGTATAATATTTTTGTCGATTACAGATGTACCTCACAATGTACCTCACATGTACCTCATAAGTTTGATTAAATTAATAAAAAAATGAAAACAATTCTCAAAACAACTACCCACCCATACCTGATACTCGTAATGGTGATAGTTGTATACATTACAATACAATATCGTTTGAAAACAAAAACGTTGCAATGGAAACCGTTTTTAAATGTGAAAAATAATCAGTCAAAAACAAGGGAAGATTTTAGGTTCTTGAAGATGAAGACATAATGACTTACCATCTCATCATCTGACAAAGAAGCGAGAGACCACATGGAGTTCCTATAGATGTCAGGGAGAGAGGACGCCCGAAGTTTGTACCTCGGTATATTTAGCATAGCGCCTCTATGCATGAGCGTATTTCTGTACAACGGCATATCTCTCAGATAATGATGATCTGTTGATATCTGCCTCGAGAACCAGCCCATTTGCTGGACGTTCGTAACATCTCTGTGTGAAGCATGGGGCTTATGTTTAGATTTATCCTGAACTAATTTTGTATCAATTTCATTTGGGTCTTTTGATTCAGCATTTATTCCTTCTTTCTTTTGTTCCTCGTTTTGTTTATCTTCTACTTTGTTAACCTCGGATTCCGTTCTAGGTTTCTTAATTTTAACGGTGACAGGCAATTGGGCTGGTTCATTCTTAACGTCTGCTGGTTCTACAGTCAAATTTACTTCAGATTTTCGCCTTGCTAAGACGCCAGGATAATTTTGTACTAAAATATTATAAAGTCTTTTGTTGGTCATTAACTTTTCTATTACTTCGGCTGGCACCTGAAAATAAAACAGCTATATTATAAACGATCCACGCTTATGTGCTGCAATATAGTTCAGGATTTCGCTAAAGGCGCAACTAGTGGGTTTAGCATGTTGTGTAGTTAGTTATTTAAAATAATCAGTAATTTAGCCTCTAGAGTATTTATCTGATGAATAATCCTTACCTTTTCATTCTGTTGTATAAATGTAGGCAAATGTATAGCAGAATGCATCCGCTTGAACGACTGTTCCGCGTTCATCTGCGTGGTAGCCTCCAACTGTTCCGCCTCCGCTATTGACGTCGCTAACGTCGATAGGATATACTCCGGACTCTTCCCACTCTTCAACAAAGCCTTCAGTTCCTCCGGACTTAGAAACACGGACTCTCCTCCAATGGATCTCGAACCCACAGAACTGTTACTTGATGACCTCCCCGATCTCGATTTCGACATCTTCCTGACTTTTTTCATCTTAATCTCCAGCCATTCAGGGTTTCTCATCAAAGCTCCGCACACGCACATATTCAATAAAGTTCCAGCTAATAAAACTACAGTGTTGCGCCAGTCATATATTTCTAGAAAATAATTAGTCATCGGTGAGTATACCAAGGTGCCAAATCCTATACCACAGGAAGCTAGGGATACTGCTAAATTTCTTCTTTTATCAAACCAGAAGGCTACTGATACAACAGCCGTTACGTATAATATACCCATCGCAAGTCCACTCAGGAACCCAAACGTCAAACAGAGCATTCCCACAGAGTCACTCACTGAGGCGAGCAAGAAGCCTAAGGTTGAAAGGACTCCTGCTATCATGGTCATTATTCTACATCCATATCGATCTACTAACGCGCTCATGATCGGTCCTGCTAGTAATGGAGTAGCTATGAATAAACTTCCTATCAAAGACGTTTTGGACTGTGTTGTTTCAAAGTAAACTGTGAATTCTTCGTGTAGTAACCCAAAGGAAAATGCCAAGCCATCTGCACAGGCTGATACTAGGAACGCTGCTACGACAACTACCCAACCCCATCCTCCGTCAGGGATTGGAGGTAATTTTTCATCACTAGAATCGTCTGAACAAATGCTGTCATTGTCTTCGATTCCAACGAATTTTACTCTTTCAACTGGCGATTCGTCACCACCTGTCTTAGTGTACTGTGCTACAATATCACTGCCATTTGATTTTATTGAATTTATTTTGTTTAAGTCCTTCTTTTCATCCAGTTTGCTTATATCTTCGATTGTATCCATACTCTTATCAATTGATTTCCCATTTTCCTGACTAATTTCATAATGTTCTACCATTTTCTAAGACACGAGAGTTTTCTGATTGCGATTGTAGATGAACGCGATCTGAAAAGAAACAATAGAGTGTTCATTTCGTTTCGAGTGGTTTGGTATAAAATTATTGATAACCTATTTTGAATATTAACTAAGTTGTAGGTTACAAAAGTTATAATTACAGGCTTACAGTGGAGCAAAGCGTCAACTATGTTAGAAAAATACATTTAAGACACAAGAGATAACTAAATACGTCACATAAGCAACTTATATTAAGAGGACTGTGAACCAACGGCAAAAATCGTCCTTTCATACAAAAGGCAATAACGATTTTCACCCTTTAAATGGCAAACAATCTTTTATAGGTTGTCAGTCAGAACCAAAACTAGGTATTGATTAAAGATCAACAAAGTCAAATAATCGACAAAATTAGTTTTGTATGAGAATACTAAAACGGCAATAAAACCGAATTTATTGATTATAATGAAAAAAAAAAACGTATAGACCTAGGTTTTGTTCTGACTGACAACCTATCAAAAATTGGTCAACTTCGGTTAACATTTAAGGGGTGGAAATCCTTATCGCCTTTTGTATGAAAAGCCGGTTCACACTCCTCTAAAGGCCGGGGCAAACCAAATGCGGTTGCGGCGCGTTTGCGGCGCGAACGCGGGTCCGCGCCGTTCTCGAACGGCGCGGGCGGATATACCATGCCACACCGGGGCGGCGCGGGACCGCCGCGGTCTCGCGGCTACTTTGGTGTGCCATAGTAAATCCGCCCGCGCCGTTCGACAACGGCGCGGACCTGCGTTCGCGCCGCAAACGCGCCGCAACCGCGTTTGGTGTGCCCGGGCCTTAAAACAGGAATGAATGTCAGTTGTCGACATTCATTATTGTTGGCATCCTGGACCCGACCTAGTTGAGCAGCGCAGGCGCGCGAGCTCCGTGCAGTTTGCGCTTTTGCAAATTAGTTCTGTAGTTTGATTCTCTGACGTGCGCAGTGGCTGATCAGTGGATAACGAAACTATCAATGTAGACTGTAAGGACAAAGTCATTCGCTCAAAATTTGAATGTGTCCGGCATTGTTGAATAGCCGCTGCGCAAGTTAGTGAATCACATGAGCGGACTTTAAGCGGTTACATCCAAATAAGTGAGAATTAGTGTTAGATAAAATGTTACCTAAATAAACTGACCCAATGACACAAAAAACCGGACAAGTGCGAGTTAAACCCGCGTGGAGAGGGTTCCGTTCCGTACATGATTATATGGAATTTCTTGTTACGTTAAATACCATAGACTTATAGGTTTTCCTGTAATTTATAGGTAATGAACTATTTTCTGTATTTTTTTCAACATTTTAGGCCCACTAGTATAGCATGTAGTGTATTTATATGTATAGCGCTCCCGTGAGTCACTGACGGTGCTGGCTGAAAATCAGCGCTGCAGGTGTCTTCCACCTCAGCATTATGCTGAGCCAGTGTCCCATTCAGAGCCGCGAGGACACACATACCACGATTTTATTTTTATTGTTTAAATTTTTATTTATGTTACTCTGTGTGTTAGTGAATAAATGTTTCTTTCTTTCTTCTATTTTCCTAAATAACTTCCATACATATGTATGCCAAATTTCAACTCAATCTGTCCAGTAGATTCGAAGCAAATTGGCTGTGACAGACGGACAGACAGATAGACAGACACTCGAGTGATCCTATACGGGTTCCGTTTTTTTCCTTTTGTGGTACGGAATCCTAAAAAACGGTAAATATTTCGTTATGAACCTATCAGTCAAGGCCAGCGCTCCCATGAGCCATGCAAATTACTTATGCCATAATAGTAAATGATGTCACTATCTCTAAGGGAATTTGACCTTGGTAGATGATCAATAGCGTCCAAATTACATATTCTCTAGGAGAATTGCAGTATATTATGTATTTACCTTGTTGTTTCATTATTGACTAAACATAATTACAGAAAGATTAGAAGACTCATTATAATTGTTATTATTTTAATTTTATTTATTACTCAAATATTTACATAGCAAGCACACCAACGCGCTGCAAAATTGAAAGAATAACACGGAAAATAAATAATAGACACGGATACAATACAACAATAAAAAATACGTATACTTAGACATTGTACTATTAAGGCCCGGGCACACCAAACGCGGTTGCGGCGCATCGCGTTTCTAACACGGGCCCGCGCAATTTGTACATGGCACACCGAACGCGGGCGACGGCTTCAACGCGTTTCGAACGCGGGCTCGCGTTGCTCACGCCCCGCGCCGCTTTCGCGCCGCGTTCGCCCCGCTTTCGCGCCGCCTCGGTGTGCCTCTGGACATGGCGGCCATATTAAATACAACTTCGCGTGCCCGCGCCCGCGTCGCCGCCGCTTCGCGCACGCCCCGCGCCGCGTTCACCCCGCTTTCGCGCCGCGTTCGCCCCGCCTCGGTGTGCCTCTGGACATGGCGGCTATATTAAATGCAACTTCGCGTGCCCGCGCACGTGTCGCCGCCGCTTCGCGCACGCCGCGCGCCGCGCTGCCCGAGTTGTCTGCGGCGAAAGCGGCGCGGCGCGGGCGCGAAGCGTTTTATACGCGGGCCCGCGCTACTTTTTGGTGTGGCATGGTAAATGCGCCCGTGCTGTTCTACAACGGCGCGGGCCCGCGTTCGCAGCCGCAAACGCGCCGCAACCGCTTTTGGTGTGCCCGGGCCTTAAAGGTACACTTCCATCCATCGCCTCGCAATATTTCAGACACTCACGGCACGACATAGACTCACCCATTACCTTGCAAACAAATCGTATTCTGTACCGTTGACATTATTACGTATTGTTACTTTGTTACCTATTTGTTTTTTGTTGTTTTACATTTAGATTTACCTTGAAATGACGATCCATAGAGGAGACTCAATATGACATCCTATTTATAGGTATTATTATTTCTTCAATATTGATTAATAAACTGTTAACAATTTTATTATTTTGAATGCTTATAATTATGTACTTGTTTGACGATCTGAATGTAATTTCTTATAATTTGACATGACATGTAATTTAAACTGTATACCTACTTCAGTTGGCTGATTCGATGAGCTATGTCGGTAACTTTGGTTTTCTGTCGGATCACCTCATTGCGGATACGATCTTTCAGAGAAATTCCCAACATAAATACCTACATACATAGATACGGCTCTTGCCGTATGAGTTATTTACTGCACTACATCTTTACTTTAAAGGGCTTCCCGCTCCGAATGACGTTAACTTTGATCCATCCAATAAATAAGCATTTGGTTTTTCTGATTAAGAGTTCAAGGGGAGTCATAGGGTATCGCAATGAGTTATGAATTATATTTAAGTATGTAGCGAGCTATTATGTAAATCATTACGGCAGCAGGCTCGTGCTGGCTGCTATTAAACGAAAACGCATTGTCAACCTTATACTTAACTAGTGGAACCGCCACAGCTTCGCCCGTGGTATTTTCCATACAAAATTTACATACCTACTTTAGGGATGGAATTTCAGAAAATCCCTCCTTAGTGCACCTCTCGAGTACTCGAGGAATGTCTCCTCCAAATTTCAAACGTCTAGGAGCACCCGTTTAGGCAGTGCGTTGTCTATAAGTGAGTCACGGTACTGTTTAATATGTATTGATGTAATTAGGTGCTGGATTTACTGACAATACCTATTGTAGTGTAGTTTGATTTTAGAAAAAACTTTATAATTAGGTATAAGTACAATAGATCGGTTTCCGGCGTCGTATTTAATAACACAAGGATACAGGATGTCTAAAATTATACCTATTATTGCCCGTAGAGAATGATTCTCACAGCGTTTTGATCGTCAGTCTTTACTGACTTCTCATAGTTAATTTCTGACGGACTTCTGACGGAAGTGACGACGAACTGATAGGTATTTCCGTTTCGACATGTCCGACCACTTGGCCCAGTGTTAAGTTCACAAGTAGGTACACGTTGGTTGTCCACATAACATAACGATCCTAAGTAATTAGTGAACAACGCTCATTAATTAAGTATTTACTACTGATAAGTTGAAAACTAGCGTTTTTCAACTTATCAGTAGTAAATACAAATAGCGTTTTTTATTAGACGAAATTTTTCATTTGTAATGTACCTAATTCATTAACCTAATTTGGACTTAACCGTGGAGTTCTCGAGAGCGAAACGGTTGAAGTTCTACTTTTCATTTGAAATGTGTCACAAACGTTCTAAATTTAAATAGGTATAGGTAGGTAATTGCGCTCAGCGTAAGTGCTTAAAACCAATAAACGTACTTTATTTAAATAAGTATAATGAGCTCAGAGTTAACCAAAATGCTGATCACAGAACCTATCTCGTAGATAAAAGTCAAATAAGTATTGCAGCGTTATTGGACTGGACGATATGGATTTACGGTCCGCTTTTATTGCGTGAAATGCCAACTATAATGGGTATAGGTACCTATTAGGTGTAAGGTAAGATGTAAACGTCGCACTATTAAAGCACTCGCCTGCGGCTCGGCTTCGAATGTCTCTCCGTTTGTTATTGCTTTCTTAACACTCTTAATTAAGAGTGCTAACACGGTTTCGAAATTTTTATTTGCCTAATGCAATTTTCAAGTTTATTTCCACTTATTAGAAAATTGAATTACCCATCTTGTAGATCAAGTTAAATTTCATTAAAAATAATCTTAAAAAAATATGGTTTCAAAATCGCATTGTGCAAACGAAACATTACTATGGGAAATGAACGATTCAATTAGGGCAAATGAACTTATTGAAAATAATAGAAAACCGCTAATACAAAAACAAAAAAACAATGTTCCCACATATTACAAACGCACATAAAAACGGTTATGACCACGTCACTCAAGTGAAATTCCACACGCACCGCACAATTCCAAATTTAAAACGATATCAACTTTTTACCGCACGTTAGACTAAGATCACCTTATTCAGCCACTTACCTAATCATAAAGCAACATCACACGTAATGTTTGCTTCAGGTTATTGTGATATTGTTAATCGTAAACGTAAACAAACGGGCGTCGTCGAAGCGTCATCCCGGCGGCGGACGCGGCGGTACACTGACACTGACTGAACTCGAATCTCGAAATTCAAATACTCAATCAAAGCCACTTTACAAATTACATGATAATTCAAGCAAAAATATATTTTATACAAGCGGAATAAGAACTTTAACGTGTATTATTTAAGTAGAGGCTGTAAAGGTAACAATGGGGGACCGGAAAAGATACTCCTTTCAATTTTTCAATCATAGGATCTTACAAAATAAGTACCTTGTTGATTCGAGTTTGCCAACATTAAAACCGGCCAAGTGCGAGTCAGACTCGCGCACGATGGGTTCCGTACCATTATCTATAAAAACGGCAAAAAAAACACGTTTGTTGTATGGGAGCCCCCCTTCAATATTTGTTTTATTTTAATTTAATTATTTATTCTTAAATTTAGTTATATATTCACTACATATTCTGTGAATATTTCAAGCGTCTATCTGTTTCCGTTATCACTATCACTCACTATCTCGAGCAAAATCGAGCAAAAAAATCACGTTTGTTGTATGGGAGCCCCCTTAAATATTTATTTTATTATGGTTTTTAGTATTTCTTATTATAGCGGCAACAGAAATATATCATCTGTAAAAATTTCAACCGTCTAACTATCACGGTTTATGAGATATCTACAGCTTGGTGACAGACGGACGGACGGACAGACGACCAGCGAGCGGAGCCTTAGTAATAGGGTCCCGTTTTTACCCTTTGGGTACGGAACCCTAAAAACCAGTGTTGGAGATTTTTTTCGATGAACTACCGTGCCACATTTCTAACGTTTTATAATTTGAGATAAGAGACGTGAAATTTAAATTTAATAAGATCCCAGGTATCCTAATAAAATTGTAGATAATTTATATCCATACTAAGATTTCGTTGCCAATTAGTGCTCATTTGGTACTAAAAACTATACCGATCCCTGTTTATACTAATAACCAGCCAAGTTCTGTTGTTTTTTGGGGTTCCGTAGACAACCTAGGAATCCGGTATAGTTTTTATGGGAGCCGGAGCCGAACTGGCTTAAGTTCGTATCGCTCCCGCTTCACCATGAGTAGACGCGGCCGCAACACCAACCAAACGCGTTTACGGCGCGTCGCGTTTCGAACGCGGGCGCGCGCGATCTGTAAAACGGCGGGGCGGATATAACATGGCACACCAAACTACCGACCGAGTCTGGTTTGCCCGGGCCTTGAACGCGGCTGCGGGGCTCGAGCAACGCGGGCCCGCGTTCGAAACGCGTTGAAGCCGCCGCCCACCTGCGGTGTGCCGGGTACAAATTGTGCGGGCCCGCGTTCGAAACGCGACGCGCCGAACACGCGTTTGGTTTGCCCGAGCCTTAAAATTGATTTATTTGTTACCACTAGGTTTATTTGTTGCACTTTTGTGTTAGTTTTTAACTGAAAGTTGAAAAAAGACTTACTGCCGAGTTTCTTGCGGCGTTTCTTCTCAGCAGATGTCACCTTTCGAAGCGCTGGTAGATTATGACATGTGAAAGAGCCCATGTGGCCTACTTGCAAAATAAATATTTTCATTTTCATTTTCATTGGTCATACGCATTCTTTAATTTAAGACATTTTTACCAACCGTACTTAGTGTCGCTAGACCCAGACTGACCCAGACTGCGACCCCAGCGACCGACTGGGCGCCAGTCTGTCGTGTGCTATGACTCATAAATAGGGTTGACTACTTTTCTTAAATGGAATAAGGTACATTATGTAACATTGAGATACCAAAAAATAAAGTACCCGCAAATAAAAATAATTTATTTCAGTAACAGTGATCTTATGAATTATCTTAATCAATGTCACATTATACTGAATTTAAAATTAAAAAAAAATGACGACATTCAAGGGAAGCATGCGTTTTGGTCCAGAGTGCCTAGCACACTGGCTTTTATCACGCGCATATAGCATCTGTCGCTTTTTGACTAATAAGCGGGTGCGAAAGGGACGAATGCTTTAATAGTCGTATTAATTATAGACCCATAAGTAAAAAAAATTAAGACAGAACTGTTTAAAGAGGATTTAGACGTAACTTCACGATTTTTTTTTCTATAATATAGATTTCATCAAATCGTGTTTTTGAAATAGGTGGGTTTTATGTAATATCACAGATTACATAATACTGTAATATAAAGAATATGAACATATATTATTTCCCTTTACCAGATTCAATAGTTTTTGTTAAAATACTGTTTGAGTAAAGCCGATTTAGGTCTTGTCAGCGCCTTAAAGTACGGGTAGCAACCCTAGTCAAACTCGTAAAACTTACTGCCAAAATAATATATCAGGTTTAACAGACAGGGGTCATAGTAATAAAGTCCACCAATTTTAATAATTACTGGCACAGCGCTGATATTACAAATATATTTATTGAATCATCTCTTTTTAGATGTAATGTTAATTGGCTACTTGATTATAGTAACAAATATTCATAGCTGGGCACAAGCCCGTTAATCCGCTAATCGTTCATTAACGAAGTTAACATTTCGAGCAACGGATTAATTTTAAAAATTGTTAACGGACTCACTAACTTCCGTTAAAACAATTAAAGTCCGTTAATAGTTAATTAAGTACCTACTATTTGCCAAAAGGACACTGCGTGAACCGTATATATTGATGTTTATAAAGGGGAATATGCACCTTATTCAGTTATGTCAGATAGCTATTGGTTTCGAATTTGATCTGCCTAAAATCATGTCTTGCCTAAAGTTCCATACCAAATTTCTTTTATATATAAATTACTAGCAAAACGACATAAAAATTTCTATCACGAGTTAACGATTAACTTTAACTTCCGTTAAATCTTCCGATATGTAACGCTTTGACATATAACGAAGTTAACTTTTTAGTAACGGATTAGTGATTAACGAAGTTACCTATTTGAATAACGGTGCCCAGCTATGCAAATATTAATAATATTTTTGTGGAACGGTACCGTAACCCGTATTACATTATAGAACAGGATTTAAATAATCTTCTTGTAGAAATAAATCAAGATTATTTATATTTTAAAAATTAAAAATATCATAAGTGATTTTTCCTTGAAAATGTGAAAAATTCATTACGTAAATATATTTATCTACACCCATATCATAAAACCTCCATAGTGTAATCAAAAACCGTAGGAAATGACCCACATTGTGACAACCAATTAGGTAAAACCAGTGCTGCAATGTTATTACAGTATCGATTTTAGTATCGAAATGAGATTAAATTTGGAACAGCACGTCTAGCACGACCTGCCCGCGAGTCGTTTGTCGCTCAGTGCATCCCTTACATACTTGACTAGTTAGACAGAGACGCACTGAGCGACAAACGACTCGCGGGCGTGTCGTGCTAGCGCCCCAGCTGTCAAAACTTAATAATAATAACAATATTAAACAGTTATTGATACGAAATTCAGTATGTTTTTTAATATAAACCGAACGACATTTGATCTCGAGTGACGTGATAATAGAGACTTTATTCGTTTGTCTATGAATTAAAAAAAATGGTCTTGACGGAGGATCGAATTGCCGCCATTATGTTGGTTTTTTGCTGAACGAAAGTAGAATTGTTGTTGAATTGAATAGAAAAAGTTGTTTGTAATTTACATTTTAGTTGAAAATATGAATAGTAGTCTTCTCGGAGTGACTGTGTAATGTGAAAATGCGCGGGATATCGGAAATATGCAGCCACGATTGCAACAAATAACTTGTTGCCAGAAAATATAGTTTCTGAACACATCATGGAGGATTCTGCATAATTTGGCCTTAAAACACACGTGCGATCTTATTATGAAACTCGCTAAAGCTCGTTTCATGAAAACCGCACTAGTTTCTGCCTTTCATTATGCAACCGTTGCATAAACTACTATTGCATAATCTAAACAACAAGCAGCCAAAAATATTTTTTTAAGAAATGGTCTATAACCGAATTGCTATAATTGCTGAACTAGTCCCCGTAGCACAATATTTTTTAGCACTCTCAGACTGCAATGTATGTACCTAAAATTTGGCAAAATATTATGGAGTACTTTATCTTTCCGGAACCGGATATGTTCGTTATAGAGCAAAGTTAAAATTTATCAATTCCCACGCTAAAATGACTCAACTAAAACTAATAATAAAGTTAGGCATTGGGGCCAATTCGAACGTGTTTTCGCTTAATTTGAAATAAGAAACTTCAGATTCGATTTTGATAGCTTGGAGCTATACAAAATCGATTTTGACGTTTCTTATTTTAGGTTTAGCGAAAACACGTTTTACAATGTACAATTTAGCGGACACCGTTTCGAATTAGATCCATTAACTGGTATATGATCCAACATATCCCAGCATTATGACATGGTTCTATGGAGGTCTGGTTCAGCTACAGCTTTATAAGTTACAGTGGTGTAAATTAAAACATTATCCAATTATCCAAAGTACTTTACAAAATTCGCGGCAATTACAAACTATAGTAGAAATGGCTGCTTTCCAAATTGCCACGAACAAAAAACTGAAGTAGTAGTAAATAGTAGTAAATTGTATTATATGGCAACATCAAACGAAACGTCATAACGTCATTGTTGTCAATCAATTCCAAGCTGCATTTCTATTTCTGTTTCAATTAAAACTTAATTCCAAACAAATCATGGCTGATAAACCGCCAGAGGAAGGGTATATATCTGTTGTTGACGAGGAGCCGGAGATTTTCGAGCTTCTCAAATGGGACACGTCGCAAACGCAAAAGCATCATCAACATACACAGCCCGACCATCGGCCCTTAGAAAAGGGGATTTACACTCAATTGAAGGATAAAACTGAGCAGGAGAAAATTCCGGAGAAGAGGTCAAAGCCGGTGGACACAGATCCGTTCGATTTGCCGGACCCGACGTTCATCGACATGTATAGATTGTCGAAAGATTTGGCGCGGGGATTGTGTGAGGAGGTCAAGCCTGTGATGCCTGAATCTACGAAATCTATTGAGTTCTCCGTTGAAAGCAAGGTTTGTTGAGTTGTTTGTCGCATTCATTGTTTCTATAATACTTCAGGCTGCTTTAAATGAAGTTTCTTTTTAATAATGTGCCTAATTAAATGTAAGGGCAGTGCAACATAAGGAAACCGTTTTGCTTAAGTAACTACAACGTAAGGGATGCTGTTACCAAAAATATCCCAATTTTTCAATATTTATTCCTCAAGAACCTTATGGCCAAATTCACAAACAACCCTTAACCAATTGATTGTTTCTTGTCAACCAGCTGTCAACCTATAGATAAATGTCACTTCAATCCAAGATCAATTTAAGTAGCCATTTGAGTACAAAAGGTAGTTGAATCTGTAATTAAAAGACAAAACTGATATGTATGTGCATGATGCACACAGTGCATCAAGAATCTATACAAACCTGTATTATGCGCAATTAACATGTTAAAAATAACCAACTCATAGTCGATTCCATAAAAATAATGACCTAGAAATAATAATGATATTTTGGACACTAATACATTGATTCAGGCCCAAACTAAGACTCCCTGTGCTATGAGTACTTGAGGGTACAAGGGTACTAATACTTATTCAAGGACAAACATTTGTGCTCATAACACAAAGTGTGCCCCAAGTGGGATTATTACCCTTCCTACTTCCCAGGGGGAAAACTACCACTGTACCATCGAGTCCGTAAAGCGAAACAACCATTCTCTTATTAAATTGGTTGCCCTCTTCTAACCTACCATTACTCATGCCCGCAGACATACAATTTGAAGTCGGCCAGCAAACAGCAGACATGGTGATTAAGTTGAATAAGATGTGTGGTGGTGGTGGGATGCATCATAAGTCACTATTTCTATTGATATACTCTGTGATTTAGTTGGCCACTTGAAATTGTAAGTCTACGAGTACGCTAAAACTGAAATAATGTTTATTATAATGAAGATTACAGGACTCTACCGGATGCTAGGAGCACAGAATATTTTTTTGTGGTGATTGTTGATCCTGTCACCAGCAGTGGACATCTTTCGGCTGAAAAGATGATGATAATAAAATATCTGCATTGTATGTAAATATTTTTGTTATTATAAATTAAAACTTGCAGGTCATGGCAGCTCTAGCATTCTTTGCAACGGGGAAATTCCAGAAGTCAATCCATGGGAAGACTGACCCGAACATCACCCAATACTTCGTGTTGACGGCTGTCACTCAGGTGACGGAGGCTTTAAACAGCTCTGCTATCGTGAAGAAATATATTCATTTCCCACATTTGAGAGAAGAGAGAGACAATGTCAAAGCTAGGTTGGTATCATTTAGGTCATTGTAAACATTTAGCAAAAGAATTTTAAGATAAGGAGGTCATTGTCAAAATTTGGTTCCATAAACATTAAAGAAACTGGATAAAGGCTTATCAGTAATCCAAACTGTCTATCTGATAACCAATAAAATAAATTGTTACTTATAAAAGGTTCTATCATCTTAGTGGTTAGGAGTTTTTATTTATTTATTAAAACATCCTTAAACAACTTGCAGTAAAGACCAATGGGCCAGCCATGATAATTGAAACCAGCTATCACAAAATACATAATTACCAAGAACATGTAATATTCCAATTAAATTAATTATTAAAGTTTAAACACAACCATATTTTCATCATTAAATTAGGCTCATTAATGGCTGTTATGTTTACAACATAGTTGTCATGATCATAGGATGAATAAAAAATTAATAAGAGTACTTGAAAAAAGAGTCATCAAAAATAAAGTAAAGTAATAATGTTATGGATAAGAATGGCAATGTTATGGTTAATGGTTTTCCGCCCTGGACATTTTTCATACAAACATGTCACTTTTCCACAGATTGCAATGTTTTTTACCCACTCATGCACTTGCATGTGTTGCATTGTTGTAGGTTCTACATGAAGTACGGTATTCCGAATGTGGTGGGTTGTGTGGAGTGCACTCACGTGCCGATCGCGCGGCCCGACCTCGACCAAAAGCGGCACTTTAACAAGTCCTACCACTCCAAGAAGGTGCAGCTGGTAAGTACCTTTAAGAGCTAAGCCCTTTCACCTCCCGTATCATGATTACCATGAGTTGTATTGAATGAATAAGATAATCTAATCAAAGTAATTATTACATCGCAAAATTCTGTATTATATATGTTTTTATTTTTCAAGTTATAAGCTAATTTTAATATAAGACTGCGATAACAATTCTAACAACCATAATTTAGGTTTAGGCGTCATGTTTTTTTTTTTCACTTGTATTTGTATTCATTGTGGAATCACAGACAGACACTTAATTTGCAATTATTATTTTTCAATTGGTTACGTAAAGTTTTTTGAAAACCGGCATATTATACATTTTTTTGATAGCAGATGTCTCGAATCTAAGATAATGACTGATGGCATTTCCCCCAGTACAGCCGTTTGCTCGGCTGTTTAATTAAATCTTTGCCTTAAGTTAAATAAAGAAAAAGAAAGTGACAGTTCTTCTTCTCTGAGCTGTCACTTTCTTTTTCTTCTGGCAAAGATTTAATCAAAGAGCCGAGCAAACGGTTGTAACGGGGGAAATGTCATCGCAGTAATTAAAAAAAAACTCAATAATCAATATGAAATAAAAATTAATTATCTTTTTACCTTCCCCATTTTATTTATTGTATGCTCCAGGTAATGAACCAACTGTAGATAGTCACTTACGCTTACAGCAAACATAAGCAATGTTTCGTGTTACAGATCTGTGACAGCGATTTAAATATAATAAGCGTGGACGCGAGCCCCGGAGGCCTGCACTCGCACGACGCCATCTTGAACCAGCACGCCGTCAAGAACGACTTCGAGAGTTTGAACAACTCCGGGGAACATTGCTGGCTCATCGGTAAATCCAAAACAATCCAGCCATTTTAGGCGCCCCCTAAAGGCTTACACAACGGGCAGTCCCGCGTAGTTCCATAGAGTTAAAAACATGTATAAAATGAAAATAACTAAAACTTCACATCACGCGAAAAGAGCTCTATTTACGTGACGCGAACTGTACCTACTGTGACATCAAAATTATCATTTTTTACTGACATAACAATTATTATAATGCTGTTAATTTTCTCAAAATAGCTATTAAAGTGAATATATTAGTATACAATAGACATTTCATTTATATTATTAAACAATAGTCAAGCACTTTCTTGCGCGATTGTACACATGCGCAGACACGTTTATACGTGACGCGATTTACATGTAAATTTGCCATTTACAATTCGGTTCTTAACCATGTTTAAAAATATGTTTTTGGCTGCTTGTTAGCATTTAAGGGTATGTAAAAATATTTTCGTAACAATGTTTTTCATATTTAAATTTGCCGCTAAAACGCTATCTATCTTACGCGCTGTGGCGTGTGACGTCAACTTACTAAAACCGGTCGTAAACGTCAAATAAATAGTCATAGTCTGTATGAGGGTGCGGTCCGAATAACACTCACGGTGATCACAACGATTAAGGTGGGCAGCGTGATTCGGAACGGAACCGACCTATGCAACGTCATACGTCGTGACTATTGTTTAAAGTCACATGACTTAGAAGTCAAAACGGCAATTTTTAAGTTATTCAATTCTAAATAATCTTGATTTATTTTTACTTAAATCCTGTCCTATAATGTACTATCGAGGGTTAAGCTATCGTTCCACAGAAATGTATTAATATTTGCTACTATAATCAAGAAGCTAATTACATAACTTTCAATAACTTATTCCAGGTGGGCCACACTACGCTCAGAAACCGTACATAATGGTGCCGATACCGAAGATAACAAAAAAAACCCCCGTCTCACCAGAGAAATATTACTCCGTCATCCACACGCAAACCCACAACGCGATTGTGGAGACCATAAAACAGCTCAAAAGCCGCTGGAAGTGTCTCCAAGCCACCTGCAACAAACAGTTCGACCCTACCATAGTTGGGAACATGGTGGTCGCCTGCTGCATACTCCACAACATGTGCAACCGAAGAGGCCTACCCGTAGTACCTCTAACACCGACCGAAGGCCGTCTCGAAGCGATGAAGCAAAAAGTAGCCAACAGTCCTGTATCAAGAAAGCAAGTTGAGGATCCGAAAGGTGTTCAAGCGAGGCAGATGCTGGTGGAACGGTTATGGAACGAGCGGAGAATCACCCCGGAGTGTGGGAAGAAGAGGAAGAAGGATCGTGTGGAAGCTCCCCAGCCCACGCAGCCTCAGACCCATATACAGCATCACCAGCAGATGATTCAGCACGATCATCACCAAATGCTTCAGGATGATATGAATAAGAGGCCGAGGATTGTGATGAATAATCCTACGTATGGATTGGGCGTGACGTCAGGGTGGGGGCATTTCCCTCCCCATTAACCCTGGGAGCCATTGTCGGGAACCGACGCGCAATAATTTGATGAATATGATGAATCGATAATATTGTCGCTTTAACTATGAATTTCAATCAATATGTGGGCTAATTACATACATTGCTAGACTAGCTTTTTCGTTTCGATATGATAAGATAATTTTATGAGAATTTCTCACAAAGTTACGAGTACATAGTTAACGTTCCTATGTCAGCAACTTTTAATGTTACCATTTCGTTACAATTTTGCTAACCTTTTGAACGCCACAGTCGGCTGTAGCCTACAGCAGACTTCCGTGCTCCTGACGCCACGGCATGCCGTTTTCCATACGTTTTGTCGGCTACAGTCGTCACTGGGCGTCCGGGGCACGCGTTGGCGCATTCAGCCGTGGCTTTCAAAAGGGTAACAGATTTTCTTAAAGTATTGCATACATTTCTTAAATAATTGTATTAGTTAAGAAACTTTAGGTAGAGTTTACTGGGAAACTATTTAAACCATATAAAATGTAAACTAATTATTTATTTAGTAATTAAGCACGTGCATTAAGTCCTACTGGCAAGAGACTACAGCGGCTTGCATTAGCTCATGGAATGGCCGAATTGCATAGCTAAGCATTCCTGTGTCGCTGCAAAACTACACGAAAAACCGGCCAAGTGCAAGTCGGACTCGCGCACGAAGGGTTCCGTACCATTATCTATAAAAACGACAAAAAAGTCACGTTTGTTGTATGGGCCTCCTTAAATATTTATTTTATTCTGTTTTTTAGTATTTGTTGTTATAGCGGCAACTGAAATACATCATGTCTGAAATTTTCAACTGTATAACTATCACGGTTCATGAGATACAGCCTGGAGACAGACGGACAGCGGAGCCTTAGTAATAGGGTCCCGTTTCTACCCTTTGGGTACGTTACCCTAATAATGAGGAAGTTTTCTGAAAAAATCTAATTAGTCCGACAGTTAGATATCAAAAAATATTGAACAAGTATTTTTTGCTTTATCACATCAATCAAAATTGACAAAGATAACGCGCATCAAAGTTCGGGAGTGGGGACTTATGACGTCATAAGTCCCCACTTGTTGGTGCAAATGCAAAGTCGTGACGTCGCGCGAAACTGCAACGCACTATATCCTCGTCATTTTTTGTTTAATCGACAAGAGAAAAAATATGTGTTCAATATTTTTTTATAATGTAAATGACGGCCTAAATAGAATTTTTCAGAAAACTTCGTTATTGTTCCTTAATTATTAACAATTAACATTACATAATCGTACCTAAATGGTAAAATTAACAGTTGCTGAAGAAAGCACTTTAACTATGTACAAACTTTTTGAGAAATACTCTTATTTGATTTTGAATTAAACAACTAGGCGGCGGAAAATGAATTTCTTCAGATGATATTCATGTCCCTCTCGCACTTGCGGCGTAAACCGAACTTTCCCGAAGTGTATTCATTTTCCACCAATTACTAGACAATGCAAATTTAGTTGTCGGTTTTGATGTTGAATGCTGTCACGAAACATGGGTCACTCAATTTTTTTCATCCTCACAATTAAGTGGCGTAAAAAATATAAAAAAAATTACAAAGATACATTACTATTTTGGTGGTATTTATTAGTTAATTAGTAAATCTATGAAAAACTATGGAAGACGCGTTAAAAATGTATAAAACATTTTCAATTTTGTTTTTCAAGAAACGTTATGATCCCAGATTTTTTATGAAAATAGGGGTTAGTCATTAACATTTGATTATTATGCCTTTGTTTTTAGTAGATGCCACATATAATGATCAATTCAACTGTTTATTTGGTTATCAATACATATAAAACAGTACCGTGACTCACTTATAGACAACGCACAGCCTGAACGGGTGCTCCTAGAGGTTTGAAAGGAGGAGACATTCATCGAGTACCCTACAGTTGCACTAAGGAGGGATTTTTTGAATTCCACTTTTAAAGGGGTTAAAAGAGGTGATAGAGATTGTATAGAAAATACCGCGGGCGAAGCTGTGACGGGTCCACTAGTGAAAATATATAGTTTTAATCAAATGCATGTTTCATGGCACATTATAATGAAGAAGTAAAAACTAGTGGACAAAAAAGAAGATTCACCCATATTGACCTCTTGTATATGATAAACATTTCTATTTTATTTTAAATAACTAAGTGAAATGTGGATTTTTTTCTCTAATGTTTGGGTATTAATTGACTTAATTTAATGAAAGGCAGCTCAGAATTGATTGCACATATCGACTGAAGATAATGCATTCGAAAATAAACTTAAATAATTGTAGGAGACAGTACATATCACAATGTGCGTACTGTTAACTGTTCAAAAGTACTTCCTGACTACATAAATAATGTGGCTACCCATTAATGTGTGCGTTTGTATACACTGCCTTAATATACACCTAAAATAAGTACAGTATCGCAGTTTAATAGACTAATTTCAGTTTATTTTTATTAATAAGGCATTTTTCATGAATTTTATACCTTTAAGACGACGAACAAAAAAATATCGATGGATAAATTTATTTGTAATATGTAAAACATTATACTCGGTGACTTTGAATTAGTAAACAGGAACCAATTTATCTTACTGCGTGCAAAATTAAATCTAACTATGCATGTGTTGAATTAATTAATTATTTCCTGAATTATTAAAAAACACCTTCAGTGCCAGCCCAAAAATCAAGTCCCATCCCAGGCGTTACAGAATTGCCTCGATACGAAATTGCTATAGCAAGAACTCGACCAGCGAGTCGTTCGGCGTGGCGACAAAGTAATAGAAAACCCGATATCGGGTTTTCGGCACTGAATGTGTTAATAATAAAGTGATACAACATTATGTATGGTCACCCTACATTTCTTGAGGTGTATACGTGAGTTACGACAAAGAACGTAATAGTGTATATAGGGTGACAATAATTTCTGTTTAAAATTAAATCCTAAATAGAAAAAGGATTCTTAACATCATGTTTGTTTTACGAACTTCTAATTGAAATATAATTGCCATCGATTACTGAGTAAGAAAAAATGGTTTGTGTATACTAATTGAAAGTCACTGTGTATAGAGAATCTTAATTGCCAGACCAAATATAGATATTGTCAAAAGATAAGTTTACTAATGAGTGGCAACTCAATGATTCGCAAACAAAAAATGTGTGCGTATGAAAAAAACAGTCTGCTAACTTATTTCACTGGTCACTGCCTTACTTTTCATGATGTCATAAATCTAACCTAACCTACCTTTTGGCGTATAATATATCCTAAAACGTGAACAATTTCATTTCGAAGTGAAAATTTGTGAAATTGCACATTTTTTGTTTTACTCACCAGATACTTAACCTATTGACCGCCACAGTCGGGTGCAGCCGTCAGCGGATACAGGGTAAAAAGTCCTTCATTACCTTGACTTAAAGTTGAAATTCGTGTTACTTCTCAGACATGCTTGACGGTCAAAAGGTTAAAAGATAATATTACAGACTATATATCCAATAGACTCCGTATTATCGGGCGCTGCCATTATTAGAGACAAAAAGCCATAAGCGGCGGGCCTACAAGCGGGCAAGGGAGCGCATAACCTCCAACGCACCAATCGCAGCACTCTAAGAACCCCGCGCGCCCCGCAATTTTTGACAGCTTTCTTTGATAGAAAAGTTAGGCTAGGTCTTTAGTATATTTGGTCTGTGAGCCGTTTTCATATCGTGCGACGACGCGAATTAATAAAACATCAACATAAGAATTCCTTAACGTTAGACTGATCTAAAGTCAAGCCCAGGATGGGTCGTTGAGGCGAGGCATATGTCCAGCAGTGGACGTCTTTCGACTCAAATGATGCATATATAAAGATAATGTGGATATGAACCACCGGCACCGATATCGGTAACTATTGGGCACAGGGAAAACAAAAGATGTTTCTTACCGTGTGTATCACATATATATTTCAGAACTGTTAAAATTTGATAATGTTAGCGACATAAATTGTTGCTTACTGGAATTACGTGCTATAATTTGTACTTATATAAAAGAAAGTCCAAGAATAAGTCAAATATTCCCTTAGGGAGCCTCTAAACTACCCGACCCGCGGCGCGTAGTTGGGCTTTCCTGACATCGGGCCGTGCAGAGATATAATTTATAGCACCTTAACCTTTTGACCGCCACAGGCATATTATCGTGCCCCTGACGCCACAATATTCCGGTTCCCATACGTTTTGTCGGCTACAGCCGTCATTCGGCGTCCGTGGAACGCTTTTGTCGCATTTAACCGTGGCATTCAAAAGGTTAACGATCTCGGCGCTCTCGGCCCGGATTTTGTGGAAAAGGCAGTATGACTTGGGACTAAAAGTATGAAGATAAGATAAGATACGCTATTCTTAGGTGTACATGACAGTAATAGTTTTACCAAGTAAAAAGCGCCTCGGGCGTCACGGTCATGCATGACAACATTAGATGAAGTTTATGGCTCTGGCGCTCAGGGCGTTGGGTCATACACAATTAGGTTGAAGAATAAAATTGTCCCTCCTATTTCGGAGGTAAAATTTTGTTCCTCGCATTTCCCATAACCCATTGTTCTTTAGTGCCATTTAAAGGTATATTCCCAGTGGTACTGGGACTACTGGGAAATGTCACTGCCAGTGGGCACAGGGATGTTAGTACAGTTGAGAATAGCCCGTATTTAAGGGAGTTATTACGAAACAGCCGCGCCCACACCAACCGCACGCTTCGACACGGGCAGTTTGTATGTGCCTTTAGTTTGCCTCTGCTCGTGCGGTTAGTGAGGACGGCATGTAAGATAAATAAAAACAGAATAATGTTTTAGTGATATATTTTGTTTTTTTTTAAATATAGATGATATCTTAATCTAATAATGTGTTTTTAATAATTATCCAAAATCTTATTTATTGCCTATCTATTACAATCTGCGCGGTGCGGATGACAGCTGTCATGCCAGTACATTTTATAACCTTAAGGCAGCCATTACACGCTCAATCTAGATCGTGATCCGTGATCGTGATCAGTGATCTTGATCCAGATTTACTGTGTAAGGTGTTGGATTAACAACACCTTACACAGTAAATCTGGATCAAGATCACTGATCACGATCTAGATTGAGCGTGTAATGGCTGCCTATAACGCAAAATGTACTGAGATGACAGTTGTCATCCTAATACTACAGCGCACATTGTATAATCAAATTTACATGCTAAAGTACCATACATATCAATAAAAAGTAGCCAATAGTTGTACATACATCCATACTAATATTATAAATGTGAAAGTTCGTCTGTTATGTTTTCACGGTCAAACCGCTGAACCGATTTGGATGAAAATTGGCTACCTACTTGGGTCTCTGGGGAAGGATATAGGATCCGTCATATCCCAGAAAAAAATAGTTTCCGAGGTAAACGCGACAAACGAATTATGCGCGAAGTCGCGGAAAAAAGCTAGTACATAATAAAGTTGTAAATAGACATTTTGTAATTCCTATACAAATTGACACAGACATTTAAAAATATCGTATAAAAATCCATTAAAACCAGAGGTTAAATCGCAGATCTCTTTTGATAGAACAAGTATTTCTCTTTATACTTTGAAGACGTAGTGCAAAGCTGATGTTTCCCGGCTCAGTTTGAGACATATTTATTAATCGCCGAATTCAGAAACGCCACTTAAGCATTTGATTATAGATTAAATAGTTAAATGTCCTTCTACTAGTTGTCATCCTTTTCAAAAACGACAATAAAACGTCACTTTAATCAAAGATTAAATTGAGTGGCCTTTCTGACTTTGGCCATTAATGTAGTTAATTTAATTGATAACAGGGTTGCCAACCTCGAGGTTTTACCCCTATAATTAGGGGCAAAATAAGTGTATTGCGATTTTTTACGGGCAAAACATTCTCAGGGGTTTTTGTGGGAATATAATAACGAACTGAAAATGAGTGCGAAATTGATTATAAGCTTGAAAGATGACAGCATTAATTGCAACTTTCGTGCGATCGCAAAGAAAACCTTTTCAGAATATTTGTTGTTCGTACTTCATCACATTGACAAGAGTATGGTATGGTATGGGTTATCCAGCATGTGGTTAAGGGAGCTTACAAAACAAGCGACTTGCTTTTATGGGTATACCATACCTCCTCGATGAGTTGACAACCCTGGTTGATAAAAAAAATAAGAATAGTCCTAGTATTGTCACCCTTGTTTAACCAATGTCATCTGTCAAACTTGATAATTAGACGTAAATTCAATTCCATTGGAGCGAGGGTGTCCATATTTAAGGAAAAGAATTAGGATCTTATAATAAAAGCGTATTACTTAATTCCAGCTCTACAGAAAAGTACAGGCGTTGCTTTATGCCGCGGACGCCACGATACACATTTCTCTATATTTTGCTGCGGCTTATTTCGTCTTTGGGTTATAAGGGCAAAGGGTTATAAGGGCGACGCACATGACACGAAAATCCGCTGGCGTGTAACGAACAGTGGCGGAGCGTTAGGGTAAGCCGGTGTATCATTTCTATATTTAAACATTATAATAATACTATTACTCATTAAGTATTTTATTTATATAAAAAATGCAATTGTAATTATTATGTTTAATACAAGAAGTAATTAATAATACTATAATGGGGCCAATTCGAAAGTGTTTTCGCTTTTAAGTTGCTACAATTAAAATATGAAACGTCAAACTTGATTTTGACATCTCTGTGCTGTACAAAATTGAGTTCGACGTTTTTTTATTAAGTTAATGAACTTTTCGAATTTGACCCAATGTTTGAGTTAAGAAAGTGTACACCGGCTTACCCTCACGCTCCGCCACTGATAGCGAAACGATAGTTTAGCATTACGTCTTCAAAGTCCTGTATATTAAGTCCTATGTCTTGAACGCTTGGGCGACCTCGTTGGCGAGTAGGGAGGCGATGGCCATGTTTGGGCAGTTGGCGGTTACCCGCACCGAGTCGGGCTCCGTCCTCACGGACAGCAGCACCAGGTCCTGCGATGACAGCATTCTACCCGCAAATCTATGAAAACAGGAGTCCCCCGTCAGCTGGTATTGTTAAGAGAACTGTGAACCAACGGCAAAAATCACCCTTTTCATACAAAAAGCGATAACGATTTCCACCCCTTAAATGTTAACCGATTTTGACCAATTTTTGACAGGTTGTTAGTCAGAATAAAATCTAGGTCTATACGTTTATTGAATTTTGATTTAAGATCAAGTAAGTCAATTAATGCCGAAATTAGTTTTGTATGAGAATACTGAAACCACAATAAAACTGAATTTAAACATTATAGTGAAAAAATCAAAACGTATAGACCTAGATTTTGTTCTGACTGACAACCTATCAAAAATTGGTGAACATCAGTTAATATTTAAGGGGGGGAAATTGTTATCGCCCTTTGTATGAAAAGCCGTCGGTTCACACTCCTCTTAACCCCGGACGCAAACAGGGGTGTTAAGGTGTGTGTCTGTGGCATTGTAGCTCCCAGACGGATTAACCGATTTTGATTAGGATTTTTTTACTTGAAGGGTGACTTAATCGAGTGTTTTTAGCTAATTCAAGAAAATCTGTTCTTCTGTCTGGAGATCATCAGATCTTTTCTTGTTGATGAAGAGACAGGTGTGATCCATTCGAAATTTGGTATTCGTTACTTCAATGATATTGCAAGAACATGATAACCTTGACCTGATGCTGAAGCATCATCTACAGAATTCAGGCTCCTGAATTCCTCACCAGTCGGAGGTTATTAAAAATTGTAATTTAAAGTGGATTCATCCTTACTTGTCTTATTTGGTAAACAATTTTCTAACCTAAAACTAAACAAAATGCATCTTTTTGCCTAAAACACCTGTTAACTTGCAAATAAAGGAACCGGAGACAATATGTTAGATGTCACTTTGCCAATTTTTAGTCTGCTATTTTTGGCCGCTTTATTTAGGATATAACCGCTGCTTCACCCAAACTGCACATTTTGAGGTTAGAAACTTGTTTACCAAATAAGACAAGTATGGATGAATCGACTCTAAATTACCGAATTCGAACGAAGTTTATAATAGTTTCTTATACAATGACTCAAATTTGAAGTTGGACCAGAGTCAACCTAAATATTTTATACTTAAAATTATTGTGTTTATCGTATTTTTCAGCTGCTTTCGAAGTGTACGAGGGGCGGCTGAAAAGTTATCTACCTAGCCTATATGTTATGCGAAAATAATACTGGCCACTATGAGGTCGTGTTCACTGGATATTCTTTTTTCAAAATCACCAATATTCATTTGTTTCTTGCTGCCCGCTTTTTTTGGGACTGGATTGTTTTCAAAATGTCGCAAGAAAAAAATAATCTGATTAAAATTGAGCAGCGTGCAGTGATAAAATTTCTCACTAAAGAAGGAAATACACCCTCGCAGATTAGACTGCGTATGTTACCTGTTTTTGGTGGTTCGTGCCCTTCTGAATTTACAATAAAGTTCTGGTCGAAACAATTTAAGCTTGGCCGTGAGAGCCTTGAATATGATCCTCGTAGTGGGCGACCAGTTTCCGCTGTCACCGATGAAAATGTGGCCAAAGTGAGAAATTTTATTTTAGAAGACCGGCGAATTAAGCAGTGGGAGTTAGCCAGGGATGTGGGCATTAGTAAAGAACGGGTCAATGAAATAATTCATGAACATTTGCACATGTCTAAGGTTAGTGCACGCTGGGTCCCTAGAATGTTGACTCCGTTTGACAAGGACAGACGTGTTCAATGTTGCGAGGAATTTTTAGACATGAGCCGTGGAAAAGAGGAGGAAATTATTTCTAGAATAGTAACCTGTGATGAGACTTGGATTCGGCAGTGGGATCCCGAAAGTAAACAGGACTCATTACAATGGAAATTCAAGGATGAAAAGCCTCCTCGGAAATTTAAGGTTCGCCCGTCAGCAGGCAAAGTAATGGCAACATTTTTTTGGGATGCGGAAGGAATTCTGCTTGTAGATTACTTGCCAAAAAAACTACAATGAATGCTGAATATTACGCAGATTTACTTGACCAGCTCAGAGAAGCCATAAAAGAAAAAAGAAGGGGCAAACTCAGTAAAGGGATTCTGCTTTTGCATGATAACGCACCTGTGCATACTGCTCGCTTAACGAAGCTAGCAATTAATGGAAATGGGTACAAAGTAATCAACCACCCTCCATATAGTCCAGATTTGGCCCCATCTGACTACTTCCTGTTCAGACTTTTGAAGAAAGAACTGAGGGGACGAAGATTCGTAACCGATAACGACATGAAGGCTGCTGTTAATGACTTTTTCGATGATAAACCTAAAGTTTTTCTTTTTAACGGGTTAATGTCTTTAATTGATAAATTTAATAAGTGCATTTCCCTGTCAGGAGACTATATTAAAAAAAAAAAAAAAAACTAGCCATGATCGTCTTTTGTTTCATAGTTAGGTAGATAACTTTTCAGCCGCCCCTCGTATATATCATTACTATACCTGAGGAAATCTCCTTCACAAATTACGGCAGCCACGTTGGCCGTCTCAAACACTCGCTTGCAGATCGCCTTCTCGTTTTCCAACTTGGCCGCTTTTTTATCGCACTAGAAAAAATAAAACCGGTCAAGAGCATGTCGTGGCACGTCGGGCCATGCTCAGTGTAGGTTCCAATACCTTTACAATAACAAAAACCATAACTTCAGCTAGTTTTAGGGTTCCGTACCTCAAAGGAAAAAACGGAGCCCTTATAGGATCACTCGTTTGTCTGTCTGTCTGTCTGTCCGTCTGTCACAGCCAATTTGACCTCAGTTCCAAAATTCTAAGCAAATTATATGAATAAATTTTTAGTTATAAGCATGTCAGAACTCAGAACACCCTAGTCGATTAAAAAAGGATGACATGATTCCGAAGTGTGGCGCTAGTGGCACTGCTTTGTGTAAAGGGCATGGCGGCGATAGTGTAGTACCTCGGTCATGCCGCGCAATTTCTTCTGCTCGGCGTCCCAGCGCGTTTCGGACATGGTGACGGCGCGCATCAGCTCGCCCACCGGTGGGGTGATGCTCACTGTCACCTCCCCTGCACAAAAAAACTTTTTTCAATCAGTCAATTAAAAGTAAATTATTGCAAAAACTTGGAATGTTAGCAAATGTATGGGGAGTATTAATATAAAAGTACGAGCCGTAGGTGAGTTACAACTAAAATCCGATCCGATCATTATTTTTTGTTGTGGTAGAGCCAAACAGTAATCCTCACTAAATTACTACTGTTCGTAGTATCCCACTCTCACAGAATATCGGCGTAAAGTAATAGCTTGCTATTGCGCTTCGTACGGTGAGTGACAGATCCAGAGGCCTATTCCCTCATCCCCATCCCATCCCCATTCCCCACCCTCACTAGACTGGCAACGCATTGGCAGCACCTCTGGTATTGCAGATGTCCATGGGCGGCGGTGACCGTGACCACTTTCCATCAAGTGGGCCGTCTGCCGGCTTGTCAGTCAACTGACATAAAAAAAAATGCCGATTCGGTGAAGTCGACGACGAGCATGGAGCACGCCACAGCCCAGCCGTAGCTGACGACGACGCTACAGTACCGAGGGACGACAGCACGCTGAGCTCGACGGGCTGGATGGAGTCGCTGAAGTCGACGCCGAGCGTGGTCCACGCGGCGGCGCCGGGCGCCAGGCCGGCTATCGGCGCGAACTCGTGGAGCGCCCGGGAGCCCGACAGCGTCTGTACACATAATGGTAATAGTGGGTTGTTGAGGTAGGAAGAGCGAGCAATGAGTGAAGCACGAGCCGCAGGCGAGGACTTTTATACAATACTCTTTATTGAATACCACAGAAAGAAAAGAAAGCGTACACTAACAAAATAAAGTTAGGGAACGATAGGCGGTCTTATCGCTAAATAGCGATCTGTTTCAGACAACCACAACAAAGAAAATAATGCACAAAATAGTTTAACTTTAGCAGATTGTGCAAAATTGCAGTCAAAACATTTGCATTTGGAATTTTTATAATAGGAGTCAAACGATTGCCAATAAAACGCGAGTGTGAGTTTATGAAACGAGCGAGTGTGCCGTCGTTATCTTGTTATATGCTGGCTACGAGGCGTTCTATAACGTGTTCCACTAACCTTCTTATTGACTCTTATATTAGTGACGTCCTCGTGGGTGTGGTTGGTGAACTCGATCTCGACGCTGCACATGGCGGCCGAGTGCAGGTGCGGCGCGCGCGTCCAGCGCCGCGTGGCGCCCAGCCCGCGTGACGTCACGCGCGACAGCAGCTCCGTCGGCGCCGCGGGGGGCAGCGGCGAAGGGACGGGTGTTATACTATCTGTGGACAACGACGATGAAATGAAATTATTTATTAACTAGCTTCCGCCCGCGACTCCGTCCACGTGGAATTCTGTTGTAATTGTTCCCTTGGGAACTTTTGACTTATCTGGGATAAAAATGACACACGCACGCACGCACGCACGCACGCACGCACGCACGCACGCACGCACACACACACACAAACACACACACACACACACACACACACACACACACACACACACACACACACACACACACACACACACACACACACCCTTCCACTTTTATTTCCAAAAGTTTCTATAGCCTATGTCCTGCCTGAAGTGTTCCTGGATATATTATCGAAAACCGCATGGAAATCCATCCGGGATTTGTTCTGTTGCTCATTCTGAAGCCCCCCATAACATTTTTTCATTGTTATCTTCAATGTACAGACTTTTTCCACTTAATAGTTAATGTTACAGATCATTCATTATATATTGATATTTATAACATGATGTGCTTGCTTATCAATACATATAAAACAGTACCGTCATGACTCATTTATAGACAACGCACAGCCTAAACGGGTGCTCCTAGAGGTTTGAAATTTGGAGGAGACATTCCTCGAGTGCGAGGAATGCAAGGAGGGATTTTTTGAAATTCCATCCCTGGAGGAGAGAAAAACCTTAATATTAACCAACTAGTGGACCCGCCACAGCTTTGCCCGCGGTATTTTCGATACAAACTGTATCAGCCTTTTTCACCCCTTAAGGGTAGAAATAGAAATAGAAATAAACTTTATTGTATAACTGTGTGGTGTGTGTAACATGGTGATAACAAAAAAAACCAGTCAAGTGCGAGCCTGACTCGCGCGCCGGGGGTTCCGCAATTACGTATGAAAAAGAAACAGTACCTTGTAAGTACGGAACCCTAAAAAAAGAAAAAAAATAGCTTTTAACAACGGGGCAACCATTTACAACCTACCTATGAAATAAGACAAAAAATAACTTTCGCAAGCTCCTATCTCCGTTCAAACGTAGAATGTGATACGACTTTGCAAAGGTTATTACGTTTAACTTTATTTAATGTGATTTAATTACAAATTCACGGTTTTCGGACTTTGTCCTTTACTTGTGCTGTAACACACTGCTTCTTGCCAAATTTCATGATTCAAGGTCAACGGGAAGTATCCTATAGATTTTGATTCCCTTGAAAGTATCAAAATATGAGACATAAACCGCCATATCTTTTGATTGCGGTGACTTAGAAGGTTGATTTTTTCAAAGCTTCAAGAGATTGCAGACCTGAGTATTTGATATTAATTTCAACTTGATACCTCCACGCGTTTCTGAGAAAAAGGTCTTGACAGACAGACAGACAGACGGACAACCGAGTGATCCTATAAGGGTTCCTTTTTTCCTTTTGAGGTACGGAACCCTAAAAAGTCTCAACAGTATGTCCATTTCGGACGTACAATATAAAAACATTAACCTATAATAAATTTCAACAATTGTGCTCATTGGGAAAAAATTCATTAGTGTCATAAAAAACTTTATCAATAAGCCAATTTTTGAGAGAAGTCTTGAATCTGTTGCCTTCTAGCCGTTTTAAATCTATGGGTAGTTTATTGAAAATTCGCATAGCGGCAAAGAAGGCACAATTAGATCAGTTTGTTCTTAGCTCTAGGAATTTGGTAATTAAATTTATACTGACTGCGTAAGTTACTTCTAAAAGCAGACGTTTTTGTGAAAAACTCATCATTGCGTTTGACAAATAAACTTAGCTCTAGTATGTAAATTCCAGTTAGTGGTAGCAACCTCTTTTCCCTGAAAATATTACGGAGAGAATATCTGTTGTAGTTAGAGACGGTAAATAGTGCGCAAACACCGTTTTTGTAATCTTAATGTGGACTGAACATCGACAGAATCTCCCCAAAAAAATATACCGTAGGTAAGTATGGAATACACGTTGCCATAATACGCGTTTTTGGTACTCGTAGAATGTCTCCTCCAAATTTCAAACCTCTAGGACCACCCGTTTAGGCTGTGCGTTGTCTACAAGTGAGTCACGGTACTGTTTTATATGTATAGATAATAGGAAACAGCTATAACTGACCATTAGAGAGTCCTTTTATAAATAATCAAATTTGAATTGAAGTAATATTGGACGCTCACCGTCCGCGATCCCGGGCCCACTGCTGGGCGACAGCAGCCCCCCGAGCGTGGGCGTCATGGTGGGCAACGAGCCGGCCACTTCGTCCAGCTCCAGCAGGAGTTCCAGGTTTGATTTCTCGTTGGTCTTCGACTCAGGTTTGGATACCTCCTTCTCTGTCACCTGTCAAATGTATTTTGTAGAGATAGGCCGATTACTAACCAACTTTTCTGGAAAACCGACAAATTTATTGACAACCGTTCGGTACTTACATTTCATATTTTTTATTGTCAAAGCTGTATTTTAAATTAAAAAAAAAATTAAATTTATTAAATATATTTAACCTAAATCTTCAATTTCACTTGTATTTCAAGTTTTCATTTATCTCTTTACAACAACAATAAAAAAGTCGGTAATTTTTTTCTGTGGGTTTTTCTTAAAAAAATCAATTAGATGGTATGTCAACATTTATTAACATGCTTGTGTTTTGTTAAGGTATTGTTTTTGTATGAAAACTATTTGGTATAATATCCTATATAATCCGCATAGCCGGGCGACTCCCGCTGCCAACATTAGAGCCAAAACACTGTACAGATATAGTGAATAATATGTTTCCATGTCAAAATGAAAAATGACAGCATATGGCACTGTTGTTTTTCGACATTTGACACTAAATAATAAAGTTTCATATTAATGAACTGTCACTCATTTAATACAATAATTAATTGACACTTCGGGTCCCGTCGTCTTCCGATTGAGATCCGAGTTTTACCGATGGAAACATATTATTCACTATATCTGTAAGCGGCGGGGCTTCAGAGAGGCAAGGGGATGCATTATCCCGAACGCACCAAAAACCCCGCGGGCACAGCAAGTTAGGCAGCTTTATTTGCTAGTAAAAGTTAGGTTAAGTGTCTTTAAGATATATAGTATCTGGGTCACTCAATCATATTAAAAGTTCCCCAAAAAAAAAAATACAACCTTAGCAAAGCAGCCAGTTATTACGCATGTTAGAATAAAAATATAAGCACTTACCAATAATTATTGAAAATAATAAAATATTATGAAGCAATAGGAACCCAGTTGTGATATTGTGATAGTATAGATAAGGGAAAGTGCAAATAAAAAATGCGTATAATTAAATAAAAATATTTTATTTGCAATAATATTACAAAAAGAATATTAACTAAATGAATACATAAATAAAAAGTAAACCAAAACGCCCATAATATTTTAGCAATAAAAACCCAATTCCCCTTCGTTTGCCCGATCGTTTGTTTGTCATATGTTTCGTTTCTCCTAATTTCATTTTTTGCATAGCTTTAATTTCTGGTAAAGTTATAAATCAAATCTAACTTAAATGTTACTGATATTAGGTCAAGAAATAATTAGGACAAACGGAACATTTGGGAAGACAACTTTCGGACAACCGACCCTATAGGTCTATTAACTTGGGTACCTTCTTAGTTTCCGTGGAGCTCTCATCAGCGCTGCTCTCAGGCTCGCTCTCAGACGCGCTCTCATCCTCCGAACTGGACGAGCCGCTGTCGGAATCACTGTCCGACGTCCCAGAATTGCTGTAAGTATAAATAGCTGGAAGAGATCCCTTGGAGGAATAGGTTCGCCTTATTTACAATCTCTTTACTATAAAGAGATAGTTTTGAACATGTCAGTAGGGCAGGTCAGTCAAAAAAATGGTGTAGTTTTGCAACAGATATCAGTTATTTTTTTAAATATGTTTTTATTAAAAATAATCATAAACGCACAAAGTCAAATACTTTCAGAATTTGGATGGATGGTTACAAATATGTATACTTAAAATTGACAATGAATAATTCGACTATGCGAGAAGTTGGGAAATTAATAAATTGGCAAATTCAAAAGTTGACCGATTATGAAATTGACAATTTGATAATTCGACCAAATAAGAAAAAGGTAAATTTATAAATTGAGAAATTAAAAACTTGACGAACTACGATGTTGACAAGACCATAGCTGGGCACAAGACCGTTAATCCGGTAATCGTTAATTAACGAAGTTAACATTTCCAGGAACGGATTAACTTTTAAGTTAACTTTAGAAATTGTTAACGGACTCATTAACTTCCGTTAAAATAACTAAAGTCCGTTAAATTATGCTATGATCTTTTTATATCTTGCCTAAACTTCCATAGCCCATAACAACATTTTTTATAAGTAACTCATTAACGCAACGACGTCTAAAATTCAATTTCTACCACGAGTTAACAATTAACGTCAACTTCCGCTAAATCTTCCGAAATGTAACGAAAGTTCTACTGAAGTTCTCTAAAGTTTAAGCAAGTTAACTTTTTTAGTAACGGATTAGCGATAAACGAAGTTAACCATTTAATTAACGGTGCCCAGCTTTGGATAAAACAATGAATCCCCTATTTACGAAATGGACGAATTCACATAGTAGTAAATTGAGAAGTTGACGAACGACGAAGTTGGCAAATTGTAGTCATGACGAATTAAGAAGTTCACCATTATCGCTGTCACCAAAAAAATAAACAATGTATGACTCCAAAACAAATAAAACATACCTATAATTGTTCGTTTCCTTTGTTTTGGCAACTTTTTTCTCCACATCACTGCCTTCTTCCCTGTCAAAATGAGAACGAAATAAGTTTCATTACAAATTTAATTTTTTACGGAAAGCTTTCTTGTACTTTAATATTGCAATCTCAAAGATCATATGTGCACCAAATGACAGCATACTCCGATCAAGTCAACTAGAGACCTCTTAATAGTGAGAGGGACTGAGCAGTAGTCCCCACGCGGGCCCGATGCGGATTGGAGACTTGAAAAAGCTGTTTATTTCATTTAAAGACAATTACAATAGCTCAATCTTTTTGAGAAAGAGTGCGATAGAGTCGTTTAAATGATTTATCATGCTTTCTCATTTATACTTTACTAGTTGTGCCTGCGACTTTGTTCGCATTGGATTGGGATGAAAAGTATCATATGTGTTAATCCAGGGTATAAGCTATCTATATTCCAAATTTCATCCAAATCCGTCTAGCCATTGAAGCGTGAAGAAGTAACAATCATATTAACCCCGATTACATCACGACGGTTATCACTAGACCCTGTTATCTTGTCACACTGAAATTGTTTTTCAGTAGAGCGTGATTGTGTTTTTTTATCGACCTTATTGATATCGATGTTTATATAATGCAATTGAATTTTCGCCTTTTAAGTCTATGCTCAATTTCAATGAAAGCTATTTGTTTACATTTGTAAACAAAAAGTATTTTGTCTACACCCATATCATAAAACCTCCATAGTGTAATCAAAAACCGTAGGAAATGACCACCATTGTGACAACCAATTAGGTAAAACCAGTGCTGCAATGTTATTACAGTATCGATTTTAGTATTGAAATGAGATTAAATTTGGAACAGCTGTCAAACTCAAGTGGGTCTCTATTCTAGTATCCATAGATATTAAACAGTTATTGATACGAAACATCAATTCAGTATGTTTTTTTTAATATAAACCGAACGACATTTGATCTCGAGTGACGTGAGAATAGAGACTTCATTCGTTAGTCTACGATTAAAAAAAAAAAAAGGTCTTGACGGAGAATCGAATTGCCGCCATTATGTTGGTTTTTTGCTGAACGAAAGTAGAATTGTTGTTGAATTGAATAGAAAAAGTTGTTTGTAATTTACATTTTAGTTGAAAATATGAATAGTAGTCTTCTCGGAGTGACTGTGATGTGAAAATGCGCCGGATATCGGAAATATGCAGCCACGATTGCAACAAATAACTTGTTGCCAGAAAATATTGTTTCTAAACACATCATGGAGGATTTATGTTAAGTTATGTATGCAACTCTGCATAATTTGGCCTTAAAACACACGTGCGATCTTATTATGAAACTCGCTAAAGCTCGTTTCATGGAAACCGCACTAGTGTTTTAAGGCCTATCATTATGCAACCGTTTCATAAACTACTATGTTGTTATTTAAGTAGAAGCGATAACGTTAGATAAATGATTTACCTACTTGCAATTGCATGTCGCATTGACAGATGCAATCCCCTGCAGTTCTTCGGAACAGTGTTTGTTTAATATTGGTGTGGCATTTATTTAATTGCTTAGTACGTACATATTACTATGATACAATGGAAGATTTGAAAACAATATACACTAACGATTTTACCTGTTTGATAAAAGTAGAAAACGAATTGTTTTGTACATGGTGCAATTAACGAATCGCTCCAAAAAGAGATACCATACAATTGCATTATATAAACATCGATATCAAGAAGTTCGATAAAAAAAACAATCACGCTCTACTGACAAAACAATTTCAATGCGACAAGATAACGGGGTCTAGTTATCACTACAGCAGCGTGTAGGATGCTTACCCTTCTGAAGACTGCTCCGAGCTGGAGTCCTCCGATGAGCTCGAGGACCCGGAGCCACTGCTGTTAGGCTCCGAGTAGAACTTCTTGTCTTTCTGTCATATAAATATATAATTCACTGTCACGGTCTTCATAACGTTATGATCGGTATAAAAACGTTATATTTCGGTTGTGTTATCATTATCGTTGACAATATAAGTCCCTCAAGTAGTCGTCGACCTATACAGAAACGTCACTGAAACGTCACTCTAATTAAAGCTCAATTTGAGTGGCCTTTCTGAATTCGGCCATAAAGTATCATCAGTCTCTGTGCCAAACATTCGGGTCCGTTCAGCTGTTCCGACGTGATTGAGTAACAAACATCCATCCAAACTATGTAATACGTACGTGCAGTGGCGGAGGGTCGAGGGCCGCGGCCGGCTCGGCGCGCAGCGCGGCCGCCTGCGCGCCCGCCGGCGGCGTGGGCAGCGCGCGGTACCCGCTGGCCGCCGCACCGATGTACTGCGACAGCGACCCGAACGTGAACTGCTCGCGGTCTGAACACCGACACAATTAATACCAAACTGTTGCAATCATTTTTTTCAGCAAATTGCCCACCCGTGGGCTCTTTTCCTAGCCACATTATTAATACATTGAAATAGGTTGAATCTACCAGCGCTTCGGACGGGACAATCATTACTGAGAAGCGCCGTAAGAAGTTCAGCAGAAAATCATCTTTTTAAGTCGAAAAATTGATTTAATATCATTATCTAAAAACCCAAATTAAATAAAATAGAATCATTACAATAGTAGATTGTTACACCAAGCAGAAAGTGATTCATTATTGCGCCGAGCGTTAGTTTGGACCCCGAGTGTAAGCGAGGGCTCCGAAAACACGAGCGCAATAAATCACTGAATGCGAGGTGCATAATCTGCTTTTATTTCAACAACTTCAAAGTTCGTAAAATAAAAGTCAAAGTAAAGTTAACTAGAACCCGATTAGCGACGTAAAAAAGCATTTTTTTCTCCTGGTATGACCCTACATTGACTCTACATTGGCTCTACATTGTCTCTGCATTGACTCTACATTGACCCTACATTGATTCCGTTGACCTTACAGTGACTCTATATTGACCCTACATTGACTCTACATTGACCCTACATTGGCTCTACGTTGACTTACATTGACCCTACATTGACTCTAGATTAACTCTACATTGATTCTACATTGACCCTATATTGATTCATGATTGACTCTACATTGACTCTACATTGGCTTTACATTGACTTACATTGGCGCTACTTTGGAAAATTTTTTGGTCGCTGGTCGTGTAAACATCTTTATCAACTACCCAAATAAAAATAAAGAAACAGTGCAGTAATGATTCTGTATGCAACTTTATTGCTCTAGAGCAAATAACTGCTGCTTTGTGCTGAGTATTTCAGGACATAATGATGAAATTAAAGCGTAGTTGGAAGAAAATGAATTAAGCAATAAATGATAATAGGGAATATGCATGAAAATCAAAATGAGTAATTTTAGTCATTTTTACTACCTAGACGAGACTAAAAAAAGACTATTTATGCATTAAACCGTTTAAAATAAAGTGTAGGCAAATCGCGAAAATGTCATTTGGAGAATTAGGCACGTTCTTGAAACTGGCAGTCTACTATATAGACAAACAGCGAAATAGTCGGCCAGCGACATAGTCTTAATGCCCCTGAAGATTGAAGTTTAGGCAAAACGCGACATAGGCACAATCCGTTTTAGGCAGGCGGAGAACAAAGGGTCATTTTTCCCTATATACCTTACTTGCGACTAAGGTTTAAAAATTATCATTAAAACAACAGTCTTAGCGATGCAGAGCACTGGTGTTCTATCATAATATATGTATATCATTTTTGAATATGTTATAATGAATGTATGACGTAAGTGTAGAGATATATGACCCAAACTAGTATAACCTGTATCTTGACATTAGGAACAACACCCGAAGACAATCATTCTTCGAGTCAAATACGAGAACTGTTACAATAGGAATATCTGACTCAAACGGAAATGGAATACGGCGATAAATCGATCTAGCTAATCAAATCAAATCAAATCAAATCAAATTTATTTGCTTATAAACATGGTTATAAATAATGGTGGTCAATCAAGTTAGGTCTACATATTTAACCATAGATGGCATGCAAAATCTTATCTTAAACTAACATTCTATTTTTATTCATATAATTATTACACATTGTCATTGTTTCATTTTACATTATAGAAATATTATATAATTTATTATGGTATGGAGACTTCTTACAATTTTCAATAGTCACGAATTTTAATTTTTATAATTATAATTATTTAATTTCATTGCACATTTGTCATTTTTGCGTTAGCCTAAAAATTCCTTTATGCTATAATATCTTTTATCCATTAACCAATTGAATAATTTACACTTAAATCTATTCACAGGAAGCTCTTTAATGTCTTTTGGAATCTTATTATATATACGGATCGCCATAGAGTAGCAGTTTCTACGATATAGTGCCGTTTCAATTTTAGAAAACGTCGCTTTTTCCGTGTTTTCAGGCAATGAAAAACTGCTACAGTATCATTAGAATACGAAGGTAAATTTCGCCACCATCTACAAGGTTATAATAGCTCAGGTGGGAAATCGGGCGATCCCGAAACCAGAAGACCCCGGTTCGAGTCCAGATGATGATTTTTTCCCTTTTTTTTCGTTCCTTCTTTTGTGAGAAAAACTTGTATTTAGGGAGCCCTTTATCTACGCATAAATAGTAATAATAATAACAGATATCGTGCTGACAGATCGATGATATCGTGCTGACAGATCGATGATATCGTGCTGACAGATCGATCGCAGCGCCGGGCAGTGCTCGTCGACATCACCATCCCCCATGACGAGAACCTCGTGAAGGCCGAGAAGGACAAACTCAGCAAGTACCTTGACTTGGCTCACGAGGTGACCGCCATGTGGGATGTTGACTCGACGATCATTGTGCCGATAGTTGTTTCTGCGAACGGGCTCATAGCGAAGAGTCTCGACCAACACCTCAAGAGACTCTCGCTTGATGGCTGGGACAAGGGTCAGATACAGAAGGCGGTACTCCTGGACACGGCGCGCATCGTCAGGAGGTTCCTCTCTCTGCGGCCCTAACCGCCGGTAGCTTGAGCCCTGCCCCGCTACCGGCGGCACCCTAGGCTAGGTTTTTATAGTGTCTGTATTTTTATAGTGATATTGTATTTTACTTTTTATACAAATATTATAAAACCTAGCTTAAGATTCAAGATAAATAAAGAGAATAATAATAATAATAATAATGTTTATTTCAATAACATAAATAACATTAGGTAACAGTGCTTGGAACCTCTTTTTAAGTGTGCAATGACACCTGTGTTAAGAGGCACCGCTCTTCCTCAACAGATTTACTATGTTAATCTAGTTTATAACAGTGCATAAAATTCGTAGGTATCTAAATATAATTTCCAAAAAACACGACGCACCAAAAAACTTACCTTTAAAATTACTCTGGCTCGGTGGTTTTGGTTTATGCACGTGGAACACCTGAGCCCTGTATTTAGCTAGCTTAGTGTCCTGGAAACAGAAAAACCGGTCAAGTGCGAGTCGCACTCGGTTCCGTACTACGCCAATTTGGTCTTGTCTCAACCAATCAATAATAGACTTTATGTTAATGATATAAGAACTTTGACATTTGCAACTAAGTTGGTAGATTGTTAAGCTGCAGCGGTAGTTTTCTGGTTGGATTTCAATATATTTTCCACATTTCTTTAACAAAACATCATTGAACTGATATTTGTTGTTTGATTATGGAGTAAACACTAAAATCAGACCATCAGCATTGGCTCTTGTCAGCGTATTAACGTGTCGTTCTGAATGAATCATTACCTTGGTACCAGGGAGCAGAGGCGAAGCGTGAGGGTAAGCCGTTGTATCATTTCTCGTTCTAAACATTATATTATTACTCATTAAATTATCTATTTACTTAAAAAAATATATAATATGTAATTTTTATGTTAATACAAGAAGTAATTATTAATAATAATAACGGTTGGGTGAAGAATTTATGCACCGGCTTACCCTCACGCTTCGCCTCTGCCAGGGAGTCAGTGACCGTTTATGCAGATTTATCTAGTAACTACTATAGGTGTCTTTAGGATATTTGGTCTACTCTCTCTAAGATACAGGCGTCTCTCTCCCGCTTGCACCAGTGTACCTGCGACATGAACTTGCGTAGCATCCTCGCGCGGTCTCGCACGTCGAAGCTCGCGTCGTAGTGTGCGAGCGTCATTATGTAACGGCACATAGGCAGAGTGTCCGGTTGCGTAATGGACAGTTTTACGGCGAGGGAGAGAAGCTGCAACTTTACCAGCTCGTCCTGAAAAATAATCTTCAAAGTTAGGGCATGTCTATTTCCGTTAATAATAAATAATAATGACCTATACATATAAAACAGTACCGTGACTCACTTATAGACAACGCACAGCCTAAACGGGTGGTCCTAGAGGTTTGAAATTTGGAGGAGATATTCTGTGAGTACCCTAGAGGTGCACTAAGGAGCGATTGTTTGAAAGAGGTGATTAAGATTAATTAATGGAAAATACCGCGGGCGAAGCTGTGGCGGGTACACTAGTAATAATATATTTGTGTTACTTGAATTTTGAACCCCATCAAAATTAAAACAAAGTCAAAAATTAACACTGGAAATAAGCACGGCTTTACTCACGAATTATTGTCAGGTTAGTCCGACATGTTTCCGACTCGTATGGAGTCCTTCTTTAGGGGTTGAATGCGGTCGCGGTCAAAACAACCCCCGCGCACAATTCGTGAGTAAAGCCGTGGTTATTTCTCTTGTTAATAATGTCTCACGAAAGTTTTAATTTGTATAAGGGTCTTAGAAAGAAACTAGTTCTCCGACCTGGTCTGCGAAGTTGCTGGTCATGTGAGCCAAAATGGCTGCCGCCCGCGGGTGCTCCGCCCCGTGCTCCGCTACTAACCACACTGCCGCTGCGCGTGCGTTCGGGGCCAGTCTGTAGATAAAACAAAAAATAAGGGTCTCGCTACGCTCTATCCGCTCACTCCACTTTTACTCAATCCATAATAATAATAACAATAAATCATTTATTTTCAGGCATCTAGTGGCCCATACATAAATACCTTACAGACTAACATACATATTGGGTCCAATTCGAAACGGTATCCGCTAAATTTAAGATTGCTTAAATTTAAAATAAGAAACGTCAAACTCGATTTTGTATAGCTCCAAGGTTCAAAATCGAGTCGAACGTTTCTTATTTCAAATTTAGCGACTCCTAAATTTAGCGAAAACACTTTCGAATTGGCCCCATTAAATACAATTTAAAATTTAAAATTAACATTTAAATTACATGGGTTCGCGAACATGTCTATTTGAATGTTTTTGTATTTGGCAACTCTTGCACCTTTTAATATAATTGTTGACGTCGTTACTTATTCTTGGCCAAAATACCAGCAGATGTTATTTAAGACACACCACCCACTCTGCGACACCACGCGCGTCATTGTGTTGTGTTGTGTTGTGTTGTGTAGTGTACAGGGTGCTCACCGGCCGGCGCGCAGCAGCTTGGCGGCGCGCGCGACGGCGGCGCGCGGGGACGTGGCGCCATTCATTATGTGAGGAGTTGTGTGGTTGTGTTGTGTTGTGTAGTGTACAGGGTGCTCACCGGCCGGCGCGCAGCAGCTTGGCGGCGCGCGGGGACGTGGCGCCATTCATTATGTGAGGAGTTGTGTGGTTGTGTTGTGTTGTGTAGTGTACAGGGTGCTCACCGGCCGGCGCGCAGCAGCTTGGCGGCGCGCGCGACGGCGGCGCGCGGGGACGTGGCGCCATTCATTATGTGAGGAGTTGTGTGGTTGTGTTGTGTTGTGTAGTGTACAGGGTGCTCACCGGCCGGCGCGCAGCAGCTTGGCGGCGCGCGCGACGGCGGCGCGCGGGGACGTGGCGCCATTCATTATGTGAGGAGTTGTGTGGTTGTGTTGTGTTGTGTAGTGTACAGGGTGCTCACCGGCCGGCGCGCAGCAGCTTGGCGGCGCGCGCGACGGCGGCGCGCGGGGACGTGGCGCCATTCATTATGTGAGGAGTTGTGTGGTTGTGTTGTGTTGTGTAGTGTACAGGGTGCTCACCGGCCGGCGCGCAGCAGCTTGGCGGCGCGCGCGACGGCGGCGCGCGGGGACGTGGCGCCATTCATTATGTGAGGAGTTGTGTGGTTGTGTTGTGTTGTGTAGTGTACAGGGTGCTCACCGGCCGGCGCGCAGCAGCTTGGCGGCGCGCGCGACGGCGGCGCGCGGGGACGTGGCGCCATTCATTATGTGAGGAGTTGTGTGGTTGTGTTGTGTTGTGTAGTGTACAGGGTGCTCACCGGCCGGCGCGCAGCAGCTTGGCGGCGCGCGCGACGGCGGCGCGCGGGGACGTGGCGCCATTCATTATGTGAGGAGTTGTGTGGTTGTGTTGTGTTGTGTAGTGTACAGGGTGCTCACCGGCCGGCGCGCAGCAGCTTGGCGGCGCGCGCGACGGCAGCGCGCGGGGACGTGGCGCCATTCATTATGTGAGGAGTTGTGTGGTTGTGTTGTGTTGTGTAGTGTACAGGGTGCTCACCGGCCGGCGCGCAGCAGCTTGGCGGCGCGCGCGACGGCGGCGCGCGGGGACGTGGCGCCATTCATTATGTGAGGAGTTGTGTGGTTGTGTTGTGTTGTGTAGTGTACAGGGTGCTCACCGGCCGGCGCGCAGCAGCTTGGCGGCGCGCGGGGACGTGGCGCCATTCATTATGTGAGGAGTTGTGTGGTTGTGTTGTGTTGTGTAGTGTACAGGGTGCTCACCGGCCGGCGCGCAGCAGCTTGGCGGCGCGCGCGACGGCGGCGCGCGGGGACGTGGCGCCATTCATTATGTGAGGAGTTGTGTGGTTGTGTTGTGTTGTGTAGTGTACAGGGTGCTCACCGGCCGGCGCGCAGCAGCTTGGCGGCGCGCGCGACGGCGGCGCGCGGGGACGTGGCGCCATTCATTATGTGAGGAGTTGTGTGGTTGTGTTGTGTTGTGTAGTGTACAGGGTGCTCACCGGCCGGCGCGCAGCAGCTTGGCGGCGCGCGGGGACGTGGCGCCATTCATTATGTGAGGAGTTGTGTGGTTATGTTGTGTTGTGTAGTGTACAGGATGCTCACCGGCCGGCGCGCAGCAGCTTGGCGGCGCGCGCGACGGCGGCGCGCGGGGACGTGGCGCCATTCATTATTGTAACATATGTGTCAATGTGGGGTAGTTTATAGTTATGATTATTGTTATTAATAAGTGGGTAGGTTTCAGAGGCTGTCAGTCCTGTATTAAACGCTGTATGGATTAACTTGTGTTTCGTTCACCGCGACCCTAAAGTGCCCGGGAATATTACATTGGCGACGATTTCGGACTCGCGTTGAGTTTTTTTTTTTTTTTGGGACTACGGGGAATATCTTTTGTGTTCAACATGCCAGTGGGAAAAATTGACCAATTTAATGTCGGTTCAGATAGCTGGGCGTTGTACATCGAGCGGTTGGAACAATATTTTATTGTTAACGAGACCAAGGATGAACACAGAGTAGCGACGTTGATAACGGTTATGGGTAGTGAAAGCTATGAACTTCTGGTGACGCTGTGTACGCCGCATAAACCGGCTGGTAAAAAGTTTGCGGAGCTAGTACAAGTGATGGGTAGCCATTTGCAACCTAAGCCTAGTATTTTAGCTGAACGCTACCGGTATCGGAACAGGAAGCAAGGGTCGAGTGAGTCGATAGCGGACTACGTAGCAGAACTAAAAAAAATGACGAAGCATTGCGGGTTCGAACAATGGTTGCAGGAAAGTTTGCGCGATCAGTTTGTTTGTGGCCTGCGCAATGAAATTATACGCCAGCGATTGTTTACGGAGGATAACATTTCATTTCAACAAGCGCTCAATATCGCGGTGGCGATGGAGGCGGCAGAGGTGAATGCGGCGGCAGTGGAAGGTCGACGAAGGGACTTCGAGACCGTCGCGTGTACTTCGAGTGCGTGTCATGCCGTGGCGGCGCAGTCGTGGCGAGGCAAGGACGCGGTGACGTCACAACGGAGCGGCGGCGCAGTGCCTGCAGCGGCGCGCCCCGCGCACGGGCCCCGGGACTCGCGGCGGCCGGAGCGCCCGGGCGCGGCGCGCGCGCCGGCCGGAGCTGACTGCAGCGTTTGTGGGCGTAAACATGAATCATCTACTTGTAAATTTAAGAATTATGTGTGTCGCGTGTGTAATCAGCCGGGACACTTAAGGAAGATGTGCCCGAGGATGCCACGGGAGACGGGCACATATAACAACGAGGTACGAGAAGAACTGGATAGTGATTTTAGCGATGAGGTAACATTTAATGTTTTTAGTGTCAATAATATTAAGCAATATAAACCATTCATGTTGCCTGTTTATTTGAATGATAAGCTAATTAGTATGGAAGTTGACACGGGCAGTGCAATATCATGTATAAGTAACGAATTGTATAGCCATTTATTTGGGGAAAAACCATTAGAGCAAAGTAACTTGGTGATGTGTTATTATACAGGGGAAAAAAGGCACCCCATGGGCAAGATGTCAGTTAAAGTTAAATTTAAAGATATGTGTAAGCGGTTGGATTTATACGTGGTTGATAAGGGCAAAACGCCCTTGTTAGGCAGGCAGTGGTTGCACGAATTTGGTATCGAATTGAAGGAATTGTCATGTTATAAAGTAGAGGCAACTTCGCTGTTTGATGTTAACTCACTTAATTCCAGATACAGTGAAGTGTTTTCGGAAGGGCTCGGCCGGTACACGGGTGGCGAGGTGAGTTTGCACGTGCGCGCGGGCGCACGTCCGGTGTTTTTGCGCGCGCGCCCACTGGCTTACGCGCTTCGCGCGCCGGTGGAATGCGCCTTGGACCAGCTGGTGCAAGACGGCGTCATTACACCGGTCGAAACCTCGGACTGGGCCACGCCAATAGTGCCCGTAGTCAAGACGGACGGAACCATCAGGGTATGTGGCGATTTTAAATCTACTCTTAACAAATGCCTTGAGATAGATCGCTTTCCTTTGCCGCGAGTGGAAGACTTGTTAGCAAAAATTAATGGAGGTGAGAAATTTACTAAAATCGACTTGTCACATGCCTACGCACAGTTCGTTCTCGATGAAGGTTCTAGGAAGTACACAGTAATTAATACACACCGCGGGTTATATATGTATAATCGTCTGATTTATGGGTTGTCGTCTAGCCCTGGCATTTTCCAGCGTAAATTGGAACAGATGTTCGCGGATCTACCAATGGTGGGGGTATTTTTAGATGACGTCATTTTGACAGGCAATAACGATCAGGAACACATAGGTACCTTGCACAAAGTGTTCGAAAGGTTGCAGAAATTTGGCTTAAAAATAAAAAAAGAGAAGTGCACATTTTTCGCAGAATCGGTTACCTATCTGGGGTATGTAGTGAATAAACACGGGATTCATACAAATCCGGAAAAAGTCAAGGCTATTGAGCAGGTGCCAACCCCCACTAATGTCACCGAGTTACGCGCATTCCTGGGGATGGTGATGTATTACGCAAAGTTTATTCAGAATATAAGTACACTTTTGGCCCCACTATACACACTGTTGAGGAAGGGAGCCAAGTTTGAGTGGACTGATCAGTGTAAAGACGTGATCGGTAGGGTAAAAATAATGTTGAGCAGTAGTGAAGTGTTAGCACACTATTCGGCGGATTTACCGATTATACTCACGACGGATGCCAGCAGCGTAGGGGTAGGCAGCGTGATCTCACACGTGATGCCGGATGGGCGCGAGCGGCCGGTAGCGTTTGCCTCGCGCGTACTTAATTCGGCGGAGCGCGGGTATTCGCAAATAGATCGTGAGGCTCTAGCCATTATTTATGGGGTAAAGAAATTTCACCAATATTTGTACGGTCGTAAATTCTTACTCAAAACAGACCATAAACCTTTGGTGTCCATTTTCGGGCCTAAAACCGGTATACCGGTAATGGCAGCATCGAGATTACAGAGATGGGCAGTCATATTATCCGGCTACGACTATGATATACAGTATGTTAATACTACCCAAAATGCGGCCGATGCGTTGTCGCGGTTACCGCGGGGCGGCTCCGTTAGGGAAAAATCGCCGGAGTACACATACATTAATTTTGTTAACGATTTTTTGCCAATAACGGAACAACAAATTCGCGACGAAATAAAGAAGGATAGTTTGTTACGTAAAGTCGTGTTGTATATACAGTCCGGGTGGCCTTCACACGGTTCAGACATCGAGTTACAACCCTACTTTACGAGACGAAATGAGTTGTATTTAGAATCTGGTTGCATTATGTGGGGATATAGAATGGTTATTCCGGTCTCATTAAAGGAACAGATTCTACAAGAATTACATACGGGACACATGGGGATCGTAAAAATGAAAGCGGTCGCTCGGAGTTACGTATGGTGGGCCGGTATCGACTCCGATATAGAAAACAGATGTAAGGGGTGCCACACGTGCGCCGTGGAGGCGCCGGCTCCACCGCGCGCGCCCGTGCAGCCTTGGCCTTACCCCGCGGAGCCGTGGACAAGGGTCCATATGGATTTCTTGGGTCCGTACAATGGAAAATCATTTTTTGTTTTAGTAGACGCGTCGACTAAGTGGATCGAAGCTTTCCTTATGCCTAGCACTACAGGGGTGGCAGTTTTAAAAGTGTTACGGGAAACGTTTGCTCGCTTCGGGTTACCAAAACACGTAGTTTCTGATAACGGACCTCCATTCACAGGTAAAGAGGTAGGAGACTTTATGCGATATAATGGTATTGTTCATTATTTTGCGCCCGCATATCACCCGGCCTCAAATGGGGCGGCGGAAAATGCTGTGAAATTATGCAAGCGAGCTATTAGGAAGGCCGTCAAAGATCGTATTGGCGTGGAAATAGCCCTACAGGCATATTTGATGGCCTACCGGAACACGCCCCACAGTACCACAGGCGAAACGCCCGTGATGCTGTTGCAGAGAAGATCCTTGCGCTGTCGCCTGGACTTGTTGCGGCCCGGCCGTCAGTGCGAGCAGCGCGTGCAGGCGGCGCAGGCGCACCAAGTGCAGCGCGCCGGAGGCACGGAGCGCACGTTTAGCATAGGAGATCCGGTTTGGGTTAGGGATTACGGCGTGGGAGAGAAGTGGGTTCAAGGAACGATTTACGATATCGTAGGATCTAGGAACTTTATAGTGACCAAGGAAAGCGATCTATCGGTTAAGTTAAAAAGGCATATAGATCAGGTTAGATCGCGACAGAACTCATTCGTGTTGGCGTCGCCCGGGTTGAACGTGCCACTGCCGCCGCCACCGCCGCCGCCACCGCCGCCGATGCCACCCGTGCCCCTGGTTCGGTGCAGACCCCGGCGTAACGTTCGGCCGATTGAGCGTTATGGTAACCCTATACTATATTAAGCTTAAGGTGTAACAAATTTTACTGTTTAATAGTTTAGCGTTGTTAGTAATTGTAAGTCTTGATTAAGCGGGAGGGTGTAACATATGTGTAAATGTGGGGTAGTTTATAGTTATGATTATTGTTATTAATAAGTGGGTAGGTTTCAGAGGCTGTCAGTCCTGTATTAAACGCTGTATGGATTAACTTGTGTTTCGTTCACCGCGACCCTAAAGTGCCCGGGAATATTACAATTATGTGAGGAGTTGTGTGGTTGTGTTGTGTTGTGTAGTGTACAGGGTGCTCACCGGCCGGCGCGCAGCAGCTTGGCGGCGCGCGCGACGGCGGCGCGCGGGGACGTGGCGCCATTCATTATGTGAGGAGTTGTGTGGTTGTGTTGTGTTGTGTAGTGTACAGGGTGCTCACCGGCCGGCGCGCAGCAGCTTGGCGGCGCGCGCGACGGCGGCGCGCGGGGACGTGGCGCCATTCATTATGTGAGGAGTTGTGTGGTTGTGTTGTGTTGTGTAGTGTACAGGGTGCTCACCGGCCGGCGCGCAGCAGCTTGGCGGCGCGCAGGGACGTGGCGCCATTCATTATGTGAGGAGTTGTGTGGTTGTGTTGTGTTGTGTAGTGTACAGGGTGCTCACCGGCCGGCGCGCAGCAGCTTGGCGGCGCGCGGGGACGTGGCGCCATTCATTATGTGAGGAGTTGTGTGGTTGTGTTGTGTTGTGTAGTGTACAGGGTGCTCACCGGCCGGCGCGCAGCAGCTTGGCGGCGCGCGCGACGGCGGCGCGCGCGACGGCGGCGCGCGGGGACGTGGCGCCATTCATTATGTGAGGAGTTGTGTGGTTGTGTTGTGTTGTGTAGTGTACAGGGTGCTCACCGGCCGGCGCGCAGCAGCTTGGCGGCGCGCGCGACGGCGGCGCGCGGGGACGTGGCGCCATTCATTATGTGAGGAGTTGTGTGGTTGTGTTGTGTTGTGTAGTGTACAGGGTGCTCACCGGCCGGCGCGCAGCAGCTTGGCGGCGCGCGCGACGGCGGCGCGCGGGGACGTGGCGCCATTCATTATGTGAGGAGTTGTGTGGTTGTGTTGTGTTGTGTAGTGTACAGGGTGCTCACCGGCCGGCGCGCAGCAGCTTGGCGGCGCGCGCGACGGCGGCGCGCGGGGACGTGGCGCCATTCATTATGTGAGGAGTTGTGTGGTTGTGTTGTGTTGTGTAGTGTACAGGGTGCTCACCGGCCGGCGCGCAGCAGCTTGGCGGCGCGCGGGGACGTGGCGCCATTCATTATGTGAGGAGTTGTGTGGTTGTGTTGTGTTGTGTAGTGTACAGGGTGCTCACCGGCCGGCGCGCATCAGCTTGGCGGCGCGCGCGACGGCGGCGCGCGGGGACGTGGCGCCATTCATTATGTGAGGAGTTGTGTGGTTGTGTTGTGTTGTGTAGTATACAGGGTGCTCACCGGCCGGCGCGCAGCAGCTTGGCGGCGCGCGCGACGGCGGCGCGCGGGGACGTGGCGCCATTCATTATGTGAGGAGTTGTGTGGTTGTGTTGTGTTGTGTAGTGTACAGGCTGCTCACCGGCCGGCGCGCAGCAGCTTGGCGGCGCGCGCGACGGCGGCGCGCGGGGACGTGGCGCCATTCATTATGTGAGGAGTTGTGTGGTTGTGTTGTGTTGTGTAGTGTACAGGGTGCTCACCGGCCGGCGCGCAGCAGCTTGGCGGCGCGCGCGACGGCGGCGCGCGGGGACGTGGCGCCATTCATTATGTGAGGAGTTGTGTGGTTGTGTTGTGTTGTGTAGTGTACAGGGTGCTCACCGGCCGGCGCGCAGCAGCTTGGCGGCGCGCGCGACGGCGGCGCGCGGGGACGTGGCGCCATTCATTATGTGAGGAGTTGTGTGGTTGTGTTGTGTTGTGTAGTGTACAGGGTGCTCACCGGCCGGCGCGCAGCAGCTTGGCGGCGCGCGCGACGGCGGCGCGCGGGGACGTGGCGCCATTCATTATGTGAGGAGTTGTGTGGTTGTGTTGTGTTGTGTAGTGTACAGGGTGCTCACCGGCCGGCGCGCAGCAGCTTGGCGGCGCGCGGGGACGTGGCGCCATTCATTATGTGAGGAGTTGTGTGGTTGTGTTGTGTTGTGTAGTGTACAGGGTGCTCACCGGCCGGCGCGCAGCAGCTTGGCGGCGCGCGCGACGGCGGCGCGCGGGGACGTGGCGCCATTCATTATGTGAGGAGTTGTGTGGTTGTGTTGTGTTGTGTAGTGTACAGGGTGCTCACCGGCCGGCGCGCAGCAGCTTGGCGGCGCGCGCGACGGCGGCGCGCGGGGACGTGGCGCCATTCATTATGTGAGGAGTTGTGTGGTTGTGTTGTGTTGTGTAGTGTACAGGGTGCTCACCGGCCGGCGCGCAGCAGCTTGGCGGCGCGCGCGACGGCGGCGCGCGGGGACGTGGCGCCATTCATTATGTGAGGAGTTGTGTGGTTGTGTTGTGTTGTGTAGTGTACAGGGTGCTCACCGGCCGGCGCGCAGCAGCTTGGCGGCGCGCGCGACGGCGGCGCGCGGGGACGTGGCGCCATTCATTATGTGAGGAGTTGTGTGGTTGTGTTGTGTTGTGTAGTGTACAGGGTGCTCACCGGCCGGCGCGCAGCAGCTTGGCGGCGCGCGCGACGGCGGCGCGCGGGGACGTGGCGCCATTCATTATGTGAGGAGTTGTGTGGTTGTGTTGTGTTGTGTACAGGGTGCTCACCGGCCGGCGCGCAGCAGCTTGGCGGCGCGCGCGACGGCGGCGCGCGGGGACGTGGCGCCATTCATTATGTGAGGAGTTGTGTGGTTGTGTTGTGTTGTGTAGTGTACAGGGTGCTCACCGGCCGGCGCGCAGCAGCTTGGCGGCGCGCGCGACGGCGGCGCGCGGGGACGTGGCGCCATTCATTATGTGAGGAGTTGTGTGGTTGTGTTGTGTTGTGTAGTGTACAGGGTGCTCACCGGCCGGCGCGCAGCAGCTTGGCGGCGCGCGGGGACGTGGCGCCATTCATTATGTGAGGAGTTGTGTGGTTGTGTTGTGTTGTGTAGTGTACAGGGTGCTCACCGGCCGGCGCGCAGCAGCTTGGCGGCGCGCGCGACGGCGGCGCGCGGGGACGTGGCGCCATTCATTATGTGAGGAGTTGTGTGGTTGTGTTGTGTTGTGTAGTGTACAGGGTGCTCACCGGCCGGCGCGCAGCAGCTTGGCGGCGCGCGCGACGGCGGCGCGCGGGGACGTGGCGCCATTCATTATGTGAGGAGTTGTGTGGTTGTGTTGTGTTGTGTAGTGTACAGGGTGCTCACCGGCCGGCGCGCAGCAGCTTGGCGGCGCGCGCGACGGCGGCGCGCGGGGACGTGGCGCCATTCATTATGTGAGGAGTTGTGTGGTTGTGTTGTGTTGTGTAGTGTACAGGGTGCTCACCGGCCGGCGCGCAGCAGCTTGGCGGCGCGCGCGACGGCGGCGCGCGGGGACGTGGCGCCATTCATTATGTGAGGAGTTGTGTGGTTGTGTTGTGTTGTGTAGTGTACAGGGTGCTCACCGGCCGGCGCGCAGCAGCTTGGCGGCGCGCGCGACGGCGGCGCGCGGGGACGTGGCGCCATTCATTATGTGAGGAGTTGTGTGGTTGTGTTGTGTTGTGTAGTGTACAGGGTGCTCACCGGCCGGCGCGCAGCAGCTTGGCGGCGCGCGCGACGGCGGCGCGCGGGGACGTGGCGCCATTCATTATGTGAGGAGTTGTGTGGTTGTGTTGTGTTGTGTAGTGTACAGGGTGCTCACCGGCCGGCGCGCAGCAGCTTGGCGGCGCGCGCGACGGCGGCGCGCGGGGACGTGGCGCCATTCATTATGTGAGGAGTTGTGTGGTTGTGTTGTGTTGTGTAGTGTACAGGGTGCTCACCGGCCGGCGCGCAGCAGCTTGGCGGCGCGCGCGACGGCGGCGCGCGGGGACGTGGCGCCATTCATTATGTGAGGAGTTGTGTGGTTGTGTTGTGTTGTGTAGTGTACAGGGTGCTCACCGGCCGGCGCGCAGCAGCTTGGCGGCGCGCGCGACGGCGGCGCGCGGGGACGTGGCGCCATTCATTATGTGAGGAGTTGTGTGGTTGTGTTGTGTTGTGTAGTGTACAGGGTGCTCACCGGCCGGCGCGCAGCAGCTTGGCGGCGCGCGCGACGGCGGCGCGCGGGGACGTGGCGCCATTCATTATGTGAGGAGTTGTGTGGTTGTGTTGTGTTGTGTAGTGTACAGGGTGCTCACCGGCCGGCGCGCAGCAGCTTGGCGGCGCGCGCGACGGCGGCGCGCGGGGACGTGGCGCCATTCATTATGTGAGGAGTTGTGTGGTTGTGTTGTGTTGTGTAGTGTACAGGGTGCTCACCGGCCGGCGCGCAGCAGCTTGGCGGCGCGCGCGACGGCGGCGCGCGGGGACGTGGCGCCATTCATTATGTGAGGAGTTGTGTGGTTGTGTTGTGTTGTGTAGTGTACAGGGTGCTCACCGGCCGGCGCGCAGCAGCTTGGCGGCGCGCGCGACGGCGGCGCGCGGGGACGTGGCGCCATTCATTATGTGAGGAGTTGTGTGGTTGTGTTGTGTTGTGTAGTGTACAGGCTGCTCACCGGCCGGCGCGCAGCAGCTTGGCGGCGCGCGCGACGGCGGCGCGCGGGGACGTGGCGCCATTCATTATGTGAGGAGTTGTGTGGTTGTGTTGTGTTGTGTAGTGTACAGGGTGCTCACCGGCCGGCGCGCAGCAGCTTGGCGGCGCGCGCGACGGCGGCGCGCGGGGACGTGGCGCCATTCATTATGTGAGGAGTTGTGTGGTTGTGTTGTGTTGTGTAGTGTACAGGGTGCTCACCGGCCGGCGCGCAGCAGCTTGGCGGCGCGCGCGACGGCGGCGCGCGGGGACGTGGCGCCATTCATTATGTGAGGAGTTGTGTGGTTGTGTTGTGTTGTGTAGTGTACAGGGTGCTCACCGGCCGGCGCGCAGCAGCTTGGCGGCGCGCGCGACGGCGGCGCGCGGGGACGTGGCGCCATTCATTATGTGAGGAGTTGTGTGGTTGTGTTGTGTTGTGTAGTGTACAGGGTGCTCACCGGCCGGCGCGCAGCAGCTTGGCGGCGCGCGCGACGGCGGCGCGCGGGGACGTGGCGCCATTCATTATGTGAGGAGTTGTGTGGTTGTGTTGTGTTGTGTAGTGTACAGGGTGCTCACCGGCCGGCGCGCAGCAGCTTGGCGGCGCGCGCGACGGCGGCGCGCGGGGACGTGGCGCCATTCATTATGTGAGGAGTTGTGTGGTTGTGTTGTGTTGTGTAGTGTACAGGGTGCTCACCGGCCGGCGCGCAGCAGCTTGGCGGCGCGCGCGACGGCGGCGCGCGGGGACGTGGCGCCATTCATTATGTGAGGAGTTGTGTGGTTGTGTTGTGTTGTGTAGTGTACAGGGTGCTCACCGGCCGGCGCGCAGCAGCTTGGCGGCGCGCGCGACGGCGGCGCGCGGGGACGTGGCGCCATTCATTATGTGAGGAGTTGTGTGGTTGTGTTGTGTTGTGTAGTGTACAGGGTGCTCACCGGCCGGCGCGCAGCAGCTTGGCGGCGCGCGCGACGGCGGCGCGCGGGGACGTGGCGCCATTCATTATGTGAGGAGTTGTGTGGTTGTGTTGTGTTGTGTAGTGTACAGGGTGCTCACTGGCCGGCGCGCAGCAGCTTGGCGGCGCGCGCGACGGCGGCGCGCGGGGACGTGGCGCCATTCATTATGTGAGGAGTTGTGTGGTTGTGTTGTGTTGTGTAGTGTACAGGGTGCTCACCGGCCGGCGCGCAGCAGCTTGGCGGCGCGCGCGACGGCGGCGCGCGGGGACGTGGCGCCATTCATTATGTGAGGAGTTGTGTGGTTGTGTTGTGTTGTGTAGTGTACAGGGTGCTCACTGGCCGGCGCGCAGCAGCTTGGCGGCGCGCGCGACGGCGGCGCGCGGGGACGTGGCGCCATTCATTATGTGAGGAGTTGTGTGGTTGTGTTGTGTTGTGTAGTGTACAGGGTGCTCACCGGCCGGCGCGCAGCAGCTTGGCGGCGCGCGCGACGGCGGCGCGCGGGGACGTGGCGCCGCCGCCCACCACGCGCTTGGCCACCACCACCGCCTCGCACACCACCCACTCTGCGACAAACACCACACGCATCACCACACAACACATATAAGCCTGAACATACGAGTGCGGGTTTATGAAACGAGCCGACGGGCGACTTTCATAATAAGATCGCACGAGTGTTTTAAGGCCAAATTATGGACAGTTGAATACATAACTTTATCTATACACATATTATAAATCCTCTATGTGTTCAGAAACAATATTATCTGGCAACAAGTTATTTGTTGCAATCGTGACTGCATTTACGATATCCAGCGGAGTTTTCACATCGTTCTCGGAGTCACTACTATTCATATTTTCAACTAAAATGTAAATTACAAACAACTTTTTACAAACAGCAAAAAACCAACATGAATGATGAAATGACAACCGTAATAGCGGCAATTCGATGCTGCGTCAAGACGAATGTTTTTTTTTTTCAAATCATGTACAAACGAATGAAGTCCCTATTCTCATGTCACTCGAGATCAAATGTCGTGCTGTTTTATATTAAAAAAAACATACTGAATTAATGTTTCATAACGATAACTGTTTTAATATAGATATTAATCATGCCTTCTCTCTCCGTCGTATAAAACTTATCTTTCGTGTACGCTAAGATTGTCATATTTTATCCGCGTCCGCGGATCGTCCAAAATGGCGATCGTCCGCGCAGTTACAACTAAGGTTATTTCGCGGCACGTAAGTTGACCCATAACTATGACCTTGAAGTGCGGTATGAGGCGTGACGCGAGGGGCGCGCGTGATCATAGTCGTACCTGCGCAGCGACCGCCATTTGCCGCCGCCAGTGCGTGTTCAATATTGCCAGATCCGAGAACGCCCGCGGCCCGTTTCACGAAGCTGCGAGTTACAATTTTACAAGCAAAAACTGGCAACACTTTTGTAATGGTAGAGCCAAACAGTAATCTTCACTAGATGATTATTGTTCGAATGGGCCGGCTCGACCAGGGTAGTACCACACTCTCACAGAATATCGGCGTAAAGTAATAGCTTGCTATTGCGTTTCGTACGGTGAGTGACGAGATCCGGAGGCCTATTCCCTCATCCCTATCCCATCCCCATTCCCCATCCTCCCTAGACTGGTAACGCATTGGCAGCACCTCTGGTGTTGCAGATGTCCATGGGCGGCGGTGACCACTTTCCATCAGGTGGGCCGCCAGCTCGTTTGTCAGTCAATTGACATAAAAAAAAACTGCACGTCAGAGGTATGGGATCCGATATCGGTGTCAGTCTGCAACCTGTACCTTCCTCAAACGGGTCACCGGAGGTATTAATCCGCTTTTTGTACTCTTAAGGTATTTAGGAAACCGTACTGCAAAAGGAAAAACCGGTACCATTTAAAATAATGAATTTTGAATATCACAATAGTAGTTTATGCAACGGTTGCATAATGATAGGCCTTAATACACTAGTGCGGTTTTATGAAACGAGCTTTTAGCGAGTTTCATAATAAGATCGCACGTGTGTTTTAAGGCCAAATTATGCAGAGTTGCATACATAACTTTATCTACACACATATTATAAATCCTCCATCCACGATGGGTTCAGAAACAATATTTTCTGGCAACAAGTTATTTGTTGCAATCGTGGCTGCATATTTCCGATATCCGGCGCATTTTCACATCACACACACTCCGAGAAGACTACTTACTATTCATATTTTCAACTAAAATGTAAATTACAAACAACTTTTTCTATTCAATTCAACAATTCTACTTTCGTTCAGCAAAACACCAACATAATGGCGGCAATTCGATCCGCCGTCAAGACCATTTTTTTTTTTAAATCATAGACAAACGGATGAAGTCTCTATTCTCACGTCACTCGAGATCAAATATTGTGCAGTTTATATTAAAAAAACATACTGAATTGACGTTTCGTATCAATAACTGTTTTAATATCTATGGATACTAGAATAGAGACCCACTTGAGTTTTGACAGCTGTTCCAAATTTAATCTCATTTCTTTACTAAAAACGATAAAGAAGTCATGTTATTTCTTTATCGCAGCACTGGTTTTTCCTAATTGGTTGTCAAAATGGTGGTGTTGATTGCACTAAGGTTCACTTTAGGATGGATATCGGGGAGCAGAAATAAACACGTCTTGTCTCTGTGATGGTTCTTAATGCGACTAAAATATTATAAATCATATAACAACATAAAAGTAAGTTCCGAGCGTCAACAGGTGGTCATTTCCTATGGTTTTTGATTAACCAATGGAGGTTTTATGATATGGGTGTAGATAAAAGTATATTTCTTTATACTTCAAAACGATCCAAAAAGTTTCCAATTTATTATTTTGAAATAAACCTCTTATTGACAATCCCCGTAGTTTACCTTTGAACTTTAAAAACTTCTTCAATTCTCTTTTTACCATCTTAGTCGCATAAAACCTTTGTTCGCTGGTTACCAGATTCGCAAAACACCAGATTCTCAAAACATCGGATTCTCAGAATACCAGATTCGCATAACACTAGATTCGCAAAACACCAGATTCTTAAAACATCGGATTCTCAGAATATCAGATTCGCAAAAGATCAGAACCGCAAAACACCAGATTCTCATAATACCGGATTCGCAAAACACCAGAAATACAATCATGCATAAAATTTGAAAACGAAAACCATAAATAAAACCTTTCTGGTTATCTGCGAACCGAAAATACTAATCACAATGCGAAATATTTAAGTTACAGTTAAAAACCAGTTGACAGTTCTGATCTTTTGCGAATCTGGTATTATGAGAATCTGGCGTTTTGCGATTCTGATCACAGAACACAGAAAGAGGTTAGAAAGGCGATGTGGGCGGGGCACGCGCGCCGCGCATTTGAGCAAATGAGCCTATTTCAAACACGACTCGCTGTCAGCGCCGTCAGTTGGGAGCGCGCTGCGTCAGTGTCGAGCTGCGGTAAAATCCGGTTTAATTCATTGAAAATGTCGTCTTGTGCAATAATTACGTGCAGGGCCAGAAGCCAAGTATCAAATGTGTCAAAAGATGGAATTTCTTTTCACAGGTAAGTCTAAAAACTAAGTTATTTAATGGTTTCCCAAAAACTGCCTACGTGACGAAGTAATGAGACTAGTGATGTGGCCAAAGTTAGTGTTATCGACTATAGATAAACAATGTGTTCGATAAGTTATTTATTTTTCTGCATTGATGAATGGACCAAAAAAGCGATAATTAATGATAAGTGTTTTAAAAAAATACTTTTAATGCACGTACAGAGCTGCGACCATAATACACCTTAAGCCTGGTTTACAAAGTAACTTGTTAATTCCTCTGAGTTCAGCTTAAGTACATTTGGTCCTGTTATACCCTATTATAATAAGTCTTTTGAATTTATTTATCATTTAAGTTAACTTCTGTATTTTTTATCAATGTTGTTCCTAATAATATCAAAACAATTTACCTAAAAGTGGCGGGCTTGATGTAAAGCCGGTGTATAATGTCTCAACTTAATATTATAATAGCTTGTGTGTTTTTATAACTATATTTAATTTACATAAAAAAGTATATTACACACTTTATATGTAAATACAATATAATAATAAATAACAATTATAATGATTAAGTTTCAAAATTACACACGAGAAACTTAAACTTTTTTTTTGTGTGTGCGCATATTTATAGTAGTTTATGCAACGGTTGCATAATGATAGGCATTAAAATACGAGTGCCGGTTTATGAGACGAGCCGATAGGCGATTTTCAAAATAAGATCGCACGAGTGTTTTAAGGCCAAATTATGAACAGTTGCATACTTAACTTTATCTACACACATATTATAAATCCTCCATGATGTGTTCAGAAACAATATTTTCTGACAACAAGTTATTTGTTGCAATCCTGGCTGCATATAAAGAAATAAAAATTAGACAAAACAACCGCGTAACCCGCCGGACCGACCGCGACCCGCCGGACACAGCGCGCAACCCGCCGGACACAGCGCGCAACCCGCCGGACACAGCGCGCAACCCGCCGGACACAGCGCGCAACCCGCCGGACACAGCGCGCAACCCGCCGGACACAGCGCGCAACCCGCCGGACACAGCGCGCAACCCGCCGGACACAGCGCGCAACCCGCCGGACACAGCGCGCAACCCGCCGGACACAGCGCGCAACCCGCCGGACACAGCGCGCAACCCGCCGGACACAGCGCGCAACCCGCCGGACACAGCGCGCAACCCGCCGGACACAGCGCGCAACCCGCCGGACACAGCGCGCAACCCGCCGGACACAGCGCGCAACCCGCCGGACACAGCGCGCAACCCGCCGGACACAGCGCGCAACCCGCCGGACACAGCGCGCAACCCGCCGGACACAGCACGCAACCCGCCTTACACAGCGCCTGATTAACTACGAAATAGTAGTATACACTTCAAAACGCGGCATAGAGGGCGCGATACTTCATCGATAACTATTATCGATATGCTCGAGGCCTAGTGCAAATGTAAAATAAATTGCTTTTGTCAATGAAGTGGGGTATGGGCGGGGCAACGGCTGGCTATTCGAACGCACGAATCACGAGCGGACTTTGGTTATTGTGGGTGTGTGCGTATTCTCGTAGTTATTTCGTTTGCGCTAGTAGTTGTAACGTCGAGCGGGGATGCGTCGGCGACAGCGGTTTCGGTACGAATTATGGCAGACGGCCTTTCTAACCTCTTTCTGTGTTCTGTGATTCTGATCTTTTGCGAATCAGGTATTTTGAGAATCCGGTGTTTTGAGAATCTGGTGTTTTGCGAATCGGTAACCAAGGAACAATGGGTATAAAAGCGCTGAAATAGTTGCATAAGCATCACTCACCATCCTTACTGCTAAGCAATCTCAGCAGCCCGTTGAGACATGTCTCAGCCTCACCCTGTATGGCCACGGCAAGTCTGCCTATTGCCTGTATAGTGGCTCCCGCGAACACCTATAGTCGAATGAATGTTGTATACTCGAATAGCTATATCACTCTCCATGTGTAAAACACATGGTGAGATCCAATTTAGTCTTTCCTATGAAAATTTAAAGAAAACGGTGGATTAACTTCTACTTTCCCCCCACTCTACCTCCTCAACCTCCACTAAGACTACCCCGGATTCGTGTGTCTGTACTTGTGTTAGGTGGTTTTAACAACTAAAGTCTGTTCGCCGAGAGTTGATAAATATTATGAAATCGCCTCGAAATAGCGACTGTCGCTTTTCTATCGCAAACTGTATGACAGCGTCGCTTATCGACGCGCGCACTGAGTTTCGTGGTACGAGGCACGCAGTTGTTGTCAAGCGCGGCACCGCTCCGGGCGGGCGGTACTATATGGTAAAAGAAGAAGACAGATTATTACAAATTGATGGCAGGGCAGGCAATTGAACGTTTCATAATAAACGTCACCGACTCTGATTCTTCCTCCGACTCTGAGACTTCGTCATTGTCATCGTCCGATGATATGCCAGCAATGGGGCATATACACGCTATTCCATAATAATAATCTTTGAAAAAATAAATAGTAGTTTTAGTTTTTCCCTTTAATTTCTCATTATCATCGATAAAAAATAATTAGCGGGCCGCTATTTGTAATGAGTTACAAAGCCCTGATTATAATTCTTTTTTATCAACTCTTAGATAACAGACCAATACGTAAATTATGGTTCTTTGAGTTGCGTATGTAACCCGACAAACCATAACATAAATTGAACTTTAAAATAACAACATATAAAGTCCACATTACCTTGTCAGAGCAGGTGACGTAGGTCTGAAATTCCCTGAGCACGACGGCGGCGCTGGTCTCCGTCGCGAGGTTGGTGAGGATCTCCAGTTTGAGCAGCTTTAGGTGGGTGGGGTCCGAATTGCGCACGAAGAACGACTTCAGAAACGGCTCGAAGAGTGACTGGAACCAATAGGGAACATGCATGTTTTTTTTATTTAATTGGAAAGCACTGAGCAATAGAAGATGACTATTTGCGAAACAATATTGTGTTTATTTTTAGGGTTCCGTACCTCAAAAGGAAATAAGGAACCCTTATAGGATCACTCGGCTGTCCGTCTGTCTGTCTGTCTGTCTGTCTGTCTGTCAAGACCTTTTTCTCAGGAATCGCGTGGAAGTATCAAGTTGAAATTAATATCGAATACTCAGGTCTGCAATATCTTGAAGCTATGAAAAAATCAACCTTCTAAGTCACCGCAATCAAAAGATATGGCCGTTTATGTCTCACATTTTGATACTTTCAAGGGAATCCAAAGGGAATCAAAACCTGTAGGGTACTTCTCGTTGACCTAGAATCATGAAATTTGGCAAGAAGCAGTGTCTTACAGCACAAGTAAAGGAAAAAGTCCGAAAACCGTGAATTTGTATTTACATCACATAAAAAAAAAGTTAAACGGAATAACCTTTGCGAAGTCGTATCGCACTCTACGATTGAATGGAGATAGGAGCTTGCGAAAGTTATTTTTTGTCTTATTTCATAGGTAGGTTGTAAATGGTTAATGGGTAATGTTAAAAGCAATTTTTTTTCTTTTTTAGGGTTCCGTACTTACAAGGCTTACTGTTTCTTTTTCATACGTAATTGTGGAACCCTCGGCGCGCGAGTCAGGCTCGCACTTGACCGGTTTTTTTAATCAACTTTGAACAGTGATAGGTCATACCGCAAACAGAAACGCTCCGTACTGTACGGACACAAACTATGATGTCACAGGTTCGAGTGTACAAAAGTATAGCGTACAAGTGAAATTTTCAATTAATTCCGACGATACACACTACGTTTTTACCCGTAATAAATTAAAAATGAACTATCGAATGAGATAATTTGATTTGTTTGTCCTATTGCATTTTTAGATACTACTCTGCAGTGGGAATTACGAGACCCGCATTCTGTTTGTTGATGTTTCACCTAGAGTAAGCCGGAGCGCTGCTATGAAGAGAGCGCGAAGCGGTTTAGGCATGCCAACCAACAGGGTGCCAAGCTCAAGAACAATTTAAAATGTTGTTTTATAGTTACGATGTAAAAGGTATTACAAAACCCGAACTTCCGCATAAATAATTGACTGAGTGAGCGAAGCGTCTCCGTTTCAGCTTGGGCAAAAATTCTTTCGTATGTCCAGATGTCCCTTTGTTCTCGTATACAGAATGCATTTCAAATCTGATTCTAGTGAAATTTCGGGAGCAGGTTCAATAATTACGTGGATTTTTGCGATTACAAACTTATTTGCGGTGTTGGTAAACTAACCGCAACCTATGTCGATGTATTGGGACAACAGTTTTCCAATAGCAAAGTTAAGTTGGTCGCGAGCTCTACAGCTCACGGCGCCACTAGTGTTAATTATTAATAGGATATTATAAAAATGTTATAGCTCAAGCAATGTAAAACGAGCGCTGACAGTCATACATTTTATATGGCCTTCAGAGCTCTTTTTACATTGGGCGCGGTATACTTACCCGTTTCGTGACAGTGAGCGCGGCTATAGAGTTGAGCACGACGCTTTGCACTTCGATTGGGGCTCTGAGCAGTCGGATCATTGCTTTCGCCACCGGTGCCAACTCTTGCGCTGCACAAACACGTCATTCAATTCGCTTCCGCACGCCATTTATAGCGTACAACGCCATGAGCGTCAGATCCATAAAATATGTCACACTAAGTCACATGGGTGGTTAGGCATGCGTAAAACAAACCATTCCAACCGACTGAGCTTCGGTTTAGTTCGGCGGGGTTCGGGAGTTCGATTCTAGCCAGTATGGGCTATTAGCAAACACGGCCCTATATAACTTACCGGGCCCCGCGTGGTAGAGCAGCTGCGCGACGGCCACCACGACGCCCGCGTTGCGGCTCTGCAGCAGCGGCTTGGCGGCCCGCAGCAGCAGCCTGCCCGGGGTCAACATTCATTCAATAACTTCATTGAAAAAAACCCACATCATCCACAGACCTGTGTTAGATCACCCGATATAGACCCCACTAACACACACATTCTAGGCTGTTACGAAAAAAGACCTAACATCGAAGGCTAAGGCGGGAGCTTCGCTTCTCTTCGTTCACGCCTTAGCCTTCTGAACCTAACCTATCCAGGTCGCTTTTGCTCCGACCCATTTTGCTCGCTCGCTTCGCTCGCTCGCTCATCGTAAGTTTTCTGCCCCCTTGTGGATTATTCATAAAAAAAGGGAATCAAAGCTAATTTCTTTAATAAGAATAAAAATACTGTCGGTATTTTAATTTTAGGATATTGTATGTTAGGCTAAATAACGATTAGACCTAACTATATTATGGATTGAGCCTTTTTTAGTAATTAAAATCAAAAGTGCTTTAGGACAAAAAGTATGTATACAAAAAAATCTTTATGTTAAAAAAGCCAATGCCATTAAATATTATACCAAACGTTTTGGACCAAAAAAAAAACTAAAATTAAAAAAAACATTCAGTAAAAATTATTTACCTATACATTACAGGAAAACTTATAAGAAGTATATGGTATTTAAAGTAACATAGAAAAGTTCAGATAATCACGGAACCCTCTCTACGCGAGTTTAACTCGCACTTGTTCGGTTTTTTTTATTATATTATGTGACAAGTAAAAGAGCCCACAGATGGCCAGCTTGCTGAATAAACGATTTCAATTTGAATGAGTATATAAGCGTCACGTATTTCTCAACAAAATCAAAAGAGAGAACCTGTACTTGTACTACTTTCTATTGTCTGGTCGTACCTGTGGTCCGGGTCTAACGGCGCCGCCCGCTGCGGCCGCTTCCGCGGCACGCCGCTAGTCTCGCTGTCCGACTCATAGAAGGGCTCATCGCTGTCCGTCGAGTATTGCTGCAACAAGTTTACGGTAAATACTTCCATCACACAGCGACGTCACTCAGCGAGCTATGGAGAGGGCTTTGCTCGGGGTTTCTCTACGATATCGAATCAGAAATGATGAGATCCGTAGACAAACGAAAGTTACCGACATAGCCGGGCACCCTTAATCAAATAGTTAACTTCGTTAATTTATGTTATTATTTTATTTAATGGCATTTTATCATATACGTGTCATGACATTTAATTATATTGTCAGATGGAATGAAAAATAATGTTATCTATTCTAATCATAGCTTTATAATATTTGACCTGTTAATAATTTCAATTTTAATTTGTATTGTATTTCTAATTTATTGCTGACGATCTCAAACTAAATTCTTGTACCTTGACATGCGCAATTTATAATGTGATTCTATTTTGAGAAATAAATAACCTAACCTAATCGCTATTCCGTTACTGAAAGCGTAGACTTCGTTAAACGTTAAAACGTTACATTTCGGCAGATTTAACGGATTTAATCGATTGGACCCTTATTTATATCGAGTGATGACTAAATTGATTTACTTTTCGAGCCAAACCGATAGCAATTGTGTCACGTAATTGAGCTGCAGATCGAAGACGTTCTTAAGAAAGGCGGTCAAGAGTACCCTAAACCAGCGTGCATGAACAACTTAATGAGAGTAGACGAAGCGAAAGGTGTGTGCCAGGATCGTAGCAGGCGGAAATACGTGGTCTCTGCCTACCCCTTTGGGAAACAGGCGTGATATAAAGTGGATTCATCCATACTTGTCTTATTTGGTAAACAAGTTTCTAACCTCAAAATGTACAATTTTTGGGTGAAGCAGCTGTTATATCCTAAATAAAGCACTAGGCTAAAAATTTACAAAGTGACGTCTAAAATATTGTCTCCGGTTCCTTTATTTGCAAGGAAACAGCTGTTATAGCCGAAAAAGGTGCATTTTGAGGTTAGAAACATGAATCCACTGTATGTATGTAAATTCACTTAATGAATATATTTATTTTGCAAGTAGGCCACACGGGCTCTTTCTCTTGTCTGAATCTACCAGCGCTTCGAAAGGTGACATCTGCTGAGAAGAAACGCCGCAAGAAACTCAGCAGTAAATCTTTTTTCAACTTTTACATTTGAGTTTTATCTAAAAATTGGTGTGTAATGTTTTAATTCAAATTTTTAGCTAGCTAGCTACCTTAAAATTAAGGCTACAAATCAGCCCGGGGAGATTTCATGACTTACCTCATCGTTAGGGTCAGGGAAGAAAGTCTTCGCGTAAACGGTGAGCACATTGAGCAGGGTCAGTTGACCCCACTCGTCCACATCTGCCAGCAGGGAGCAGATTTTCCTGAAATTTTACAATTTGATCATCCAAAAGAAAAAGTTATCATGCCTTAGTTAGCATGTTTTTACTCTAAGACGTTTTAAAAATAATAATAATAAATCAGGGGACAATCTTTACACAAATCGATCTAGTCCCAAAGTAAGCTCTAAAAGCTTGTGTTATGGGTACTAGACGACGATATACACACTTATAAATAAACACTTAAATACATAGGAAACATCCAAGACTAAGGAACAAACATTCGTGCTCATCACACAAATATTTGCCATTACCGGGGATCGAACCCGGGACCACTAGCTTCAGAGGCAGGGTCACTACCAACTAGGCTAACCGCGTAGCCGTAATATAATCAATACATATAAAACAGTACCGTGACAGCCTAAACGGGTGGTCCTAGAGGTTTGAAATTTGAAGGAGACATTCCTCGAGGACCCTAGATGTGCACTAAGGAGGGATTTTTTGAAATTTGTTTTATGTTTTTATGTCAATTGTGTATAAAAGATAAAGATAAAGTGTGTATGGAAAATACCGCGGGCGAAGCTGTGGCGGGTCCACTAGTAGATTGTATATATAATTCAGGCAACAAGGCCCATAACATAAATACCCTGGGATATTGGATAACACAAGACTTGAGAGCTTACTTACTTACTATCCTTTTGGCCGCCAAGCATGTCTAAGAAGTAGCACGAATTTCAACTTTAACCTTTTGACCGCCACAGTCGAATGCGGCCGTCAGCGGATACAGGGTAAAAAAAGTCCTTCATTACGTCCTTCATTACCTTAAAGTTGAAATTCGTGTTACTTCACAGTCATGCTTGGCGGTCAAAAGGTTAAGTCAAGGTATTGAAGGGTTTTTTTACCCCATAACGCCTGTCACGCATAGGTAGTCGACAACGGCGTCCAAAAGTTCTATTCTATTATGATTGAAGTTACCTGTAACTGCCGTGGATGAGGCTCATGCGGTCCGGGCAGACCTCAGTGAAGGCCATGGCAGCGGAGCCGACCACCAGCGGCGCCTTGTCGGACAGCAGCTTCTCTATCACAGCCACCAGCTCTTCCTTCTGCTCGGGGTCCAAGCTGTAAACACCACTTTGTCAGACCCTTATATAGAAACTGACCTGTGTCCCGTTATGTAGCTTCGTGAGACGGGCTACTGCTGACATTTTCTTGCTATTATATTTTTAATTGCCTCACGAGCTACGATTATATATTTATAACCTGGCAACACTCATGGCAGATCCCTTACATTTTCCGGCAGTGTTACCATCTTATACTTGTAAATTTGTAGCTCTGTAAATCAGGACCCCTGACGGTTTCAAAACCGCCTGATGAATTATTGAGTTTTTTTTTACTGTTGCGAAAGCAGTTGTTTTACCCAACAGGCCACGGAGGGTAGTTTGTATGTCTGTCTGATTTTTTGCCCGCCTAGAGAACGTTTAGCTGGATAGAATTCGATAAATAAAGTATTATCGAATTCATTTTTCAGGCGTTAAAAATAGCAAATTTAAATAAATACAAAATGGCGGAATTTATACGTCATAATTCAAAGTAAATATCAAGTAAAACTGTCAAATATAAAAATATGTTAAAAAAACATACTGAATTGATGTTTCGTATCGATAACTGTTTTAATAATTATGGATACTAGAATACTTGAGTTTTGACAGCTGTTCCAAATTTAAACTCATAACGTTACAAAAATTGATACTGTAACAACATTACAGTAAAGATTTTACCTACTACCACAGCTCATAGTAAAATTGGTTATAACAATGCTGTTAATTTCCTACGGTTTTTGAATACATTATGGAGGTTTTATGAAATGGGTGTAGATTAAAAAAATGACCTGTAGAGCTTGGGTATGGCGTGCGCCGCGGTCTTCCGCACGTAGGGGCTCATGTCGCTGGCGGAGTCGCGGATGGCCAGCATCACGATAGGCACGATCATGGGGACCCGGATGGAGGACAGCACGCGCAGCGCGCTCGCCCGGATCAACTGGTTCGGGTCCTGGTGAAATCACAATACTAGAATTGCATGCAACGGATAGTGCTTTGGCCGGATAGCCGGAACGCATGGCTGCGTACCTATGGGCAATACTTTGAGAAATTATGTATACTAGAGTGGACGCCTCAACGTGATTTTTGTAAAGCCTGTTGAGGCCAAATGGCACAAACGCCTATAAGAAAACGATCACCGCCGGACTAGACGTTGATTTCGTTTATTTCCGATAGCTTTTTATTTCTTTTATGCTGTTTCTGATGCATGCTTTTACTATTTCCTCCTCTGCTGCACTGGGAGTGAAGGAATAGCATAGAATGCATGCAGATGCTTACATCCTGGCATGTCGTAAAAGTCGACTAAGGGACGGGTCCTCTCCAACATGGTGGACTATCTGTATGGGCGATGGGCTGATTACCTGTCACCATACGGTTCATCATAGCATCTTAGGAGTAATTAACCAAACGTGGCCAAACCAAAAGTAGTCTTGTGGCTCTGCCCACCCCATTAGGGATTTCGGGCGTGATGCTATGTATGTATGTGTTTTACTATTTGGTATCCGGCCGTATAGCAAAATCATAGCCGGATACCGGATAGTAACCGGATATGCTGTCAATTATATAAATGCGATAGTGAGTTTGTCTGTTTGTTACGCTTTCATGTCGTGTCTTTCTTGAGACGTGAAATTCATTATAGAAATCAAATGATTTTTGTCTCCAGTACATGTCTATATATTTAATTAATTAATTTTTCAGAAAATAAAATAACTAGGTAACCCAATTTTCCCTTTTTTATTGCAGAACAGATAAATCTTTGACGTTTCCACGAGAAAAAAACTCACATGAATTTCACTTTCACATTTTTTTAAATACGACCTTTCCATAGCAATTGCTTTATCGTTCCATACAATTGCAGTTACGTCCTTATAGAATGAATATGTTTTAATAAATTAATAATAAAATAAATATGAATACTAGTGAGAATTAAAACATATTAGAGTCTTCCTCTTTCCATGCAGAATATAGTGAACTAAGCAATAAGCAATGTTATTGTGCGAAAATGTGGCATGGATGGACGTCACTTAGGTCATGAAGACAGACATAGGATATTTTTATCCCGGGAAAATGCAATATTCCCAGGGGAATCACAATAAACCAATTTTGTACTGACTGGTTAGTATTAAAATAAAAACAGGAATGTACATAGGCAACAACTTAGAAAAATATATATATTATCTCTGGCTCTGACTATGTTGTAGACCTCATGCTGACCTCCTCTAATATAGGCAAGCAGTTTGTATAGTTCCATCCACCTATTGATCTGTCTCCCACATCTTCTCTTCATAGCGTGATGGAAAGACATAATTTACCTTAACGTCTTACCTTGAGAGCTCGTTGAAAGGTGCTGATGGAGAGCAGTGCCAGGTCCTGCTGCTCTTCAGCATACCGCACCAGATACACATACACCAGTTTTTTCACTTCTATATTCTTTGACACCACATTCTTCACCACAGCCGGGAATCTATGAGGAACAGAAGGAAATCAACCATAGGTATGCATAAGATTTTGGTAACTCTTAGGTTTTTCATACTAGTCAAGTTAATGTATGGAAAGGAGTATGCTGAACATCAAACTGAGAGATCGATGTAAGCCATCAAATATCAGGAAAGTAACTAAAGTTACAGATATAAACTGGAAAATCAGATCTCTAAAGTTGCGATGGACTGGACGTATGATGAGGACAAAAATGGAGAAATGGACAAGAGAAGTCACCGAAAGGTACCCTAGGGATGACAAAAGATCCAGAGGAAGACCATATAAAATATGGGATGATGACCTTCCTAAGACCTGGAGAAGGCACACAAAAAATAGGGTATTGTGGGGTAACCTGGAGGAGGCTTATGTAAAAAAACAGCCAGACCAATCAACATAGTTTGCCGAAAAAAGTAGGTTGGACCTGAGTAAAAATAATAAAAGGAACAATAATAATAACAACAAAAATAGAAATGTGAAGTAGAATAATATATATTGAATAATAAAGGTCATATACTTAATAATAAATTATATAAAATTAAATAGTTACTAATACATTTGTAAAACAGATTCATATTCTATGCATGTAAAACTATGGCCAGGGTCAGGGAATAATGGCTATATTTATTTTATTTTTTTATCAAGTTAAAGTCAAAGTCAAACTATCTTAATTAAATTTAGGCATTTACAAGCTCTTATGATGGTCAAGGAATGAATCTACCATTCGATACAACACCACCACATGCTGAAGCACTAAATGTGATCTGTTACACCCTCTGTATGTGACTGGCTGAACTTTGTATGAATCCGTTACATACTAAGGCATGTGACTGACTGAAAGTGGTGGTATAACTGCTTATCGTGCCAGCGGTCATGGGTTTGAATTCTGCTAGGGGAAACTGCTTCACTTGTTTAACAGAACATATACAGAATTAAGAGTGGTGCTTATTGATGAATTATACATATTTTGCATAACTAGCCATCATATTTATATTTTAAACAAAGTAGTCATTTCTGCTATATCTTCAAAACAAACGATAGGGTACATTACATACAAAGGTATGTGACTGACTGAAAAGTACAGTGATAGTATAACTGCTTACTGTGCCAGAGGTCATGGGTTTGAATTCTGCTAAGGGAAACTGCTTCACTTGTTTAACAGAGCATATACAGAATTAAGAGTGGGGCTTATTCATGGATTATACATATTTTTATATTTCCAGATATAAAAAAATACTTACAGATCGGATGCATCCCTCCCTTTAGCTATCAGTCCAATGATTCTCTTCATAGCTTCCAACTTCAATGAATCCTTGGAGCCATCCAGCATCATTTTGAGATCTTCATTTCTGAAAATCAATAAATTTATGACAGGACCAATTCACATTCAAACCAACACAATTGTTCCTCACAGCGTCGGATAGGCCATATAGTCAAGGTGGCGATTGTTTTAATAATATATATTGTTGATAATTAATAATTTGCACATTTCATTATTTTCCGATAGTATCCCATCTATCCCGCCGTGGGCTTGTCGGGAGCCAACCGGGCCCTTCCAGCACAGTCTGACCCTGTTTCCTCAGGTTTTGTTACTGCCTTAAAGTGGATGCAGTTGTTATAATACAATATTTAAATAAAATATCCCTGTTACTATTTTAATACGTCAAGAAAACTATTGATATGTTAGAATTCGTGCAGAAAATTATAACTTAATAATGGGAGTAAAGGAAATTTATAATATTTTAATTACTTTTTATAATCAGTTTGAAAGAAAGCTCCAGAAGCAGGGTCGGTGACGGGATATTCCACCTCCCCTGTCACCACTTTGTCGTTATTATACGACGAATTACTCGTCATGTTGAATAAAATAACTTTCTAGCTTAAAATGAAATGTATTTATCACAAACAAAATAGGTATGTGAAATCGTTTCCTCCACTGTTTCTTCCTTTCGACTTTTGACGTTTGATTTAATAAATACATTTTATCAATGTTATCCTATAAATAAAATTATTGATACGTTAATATAGTCCTTAACAATAAGAAGATAGAGCTTATAATTGTGTTATCCAATTGAAAACTCTAAGAGGGTTAGAACGAAAATAGCACATGTCGGCGTCAGTTTTATGACTGTGACGTTGATGTAAAATGTCATAATTGCGTTTCGTTGCTTTTCGTTGTCAATATCATGTTGATTCGAATTCTTAAGCCCGGTCTACATTGATGTTTGATGTCGTCCACGTGCAGCTTCCACTTTTATCATTCATCACCATATTATCCACAATAAATCGAATGGGAAAGCGCGTAAGTGAATGAAAAAAAAATCAGAAATAAGTTGATTCAATATGGCGTGAGCTATTACAAATTACACTCTTTGTGGTCTATTGTTTAACGCGTCAGTCATTAATGGCTGCCCTTCAAATAGGGCCAACATGGGCGAATAAATGGCTGAATGTTGGGCGCGTACCATCATCGGCATGAATTCCTTTCCTTAAGATTTAAATTGCTTTGTAATGGTTAAAGAACTTACGGATATATACGATAATATATAACGGTTAAAAGAAAATGTTTTTAAATTAGGCACCCAAAAAATAACAAAAATTGTACTTAATGAGAAATGGGAAAACGCTAACCAATTGTACATATTCATATTCATATTCATATCTTTATTGATAACATAGTTACAAGTCAGTATTTTAGGTATTACATGTTTACATTCCTTAGATTTATACATTTTTCATGGTTAGACTTTAATTTTACTACTATTCATTTGTTATTTATTTACATCATCATTTATGAACTCATTAACTGAATAATATGCTTTATTGATTAGAAACTGTTTCATCCTATTTGTAAATATTTTATCACACAAATTTTCGTCTTTAATTACATTAGGAATGTGGTTATATATATTTTAGGACCTATGTACCATACACATTGCTCCGATTTCTTTAGTTTGTGTAGATGTGGAAGTAGTTCATTTGGGTTACTGCGCGTATTATGATGGATTACACTCCTCTTTTTAAAGTCACTTATGTGTTTATGAACAGTTTTAGCTACTTCTAACATGTACAGGCACGGGAAAGTTAACAATTTTAAATCTCGGAATAGTTCTCTTGCAGGCGAGGCCGGGGGAACTCTCGCCATTATTCTTAAAGCTCTTTTTTGAATTACAAAAATTCTGTGCGAGTCTTCTGCTAGCCCCCACATATCAGTTCCCTGTTCTATTATCGATTGAAAATAGGCAAAATATGCATTTCTAACTGCTTCATCGTCAAGCATTTTTACTAGACGCGAGATAGCAAAACAAGCCCTGCCTACTTTTTTTACTGAGTTCGTTGATGTGAAAGTTCCACTTGAGACCAGCATCTATACCAAAACCCAGATATTTTGCCTCACTTACTAAAGGAATGGTTATGTTATCCATTACAATGTTTAGCTTAGTCAATGGTGTACCTTTAAGATGAGCCTGCATTACATTGGTTTTTTCAAAGTTTAATATCATCCCATTAGATGAAAACCATTTTTTAACATCATAGATAAGACAATTTACCTTATACTGGAGTTCAGTAACATTATTACCAGAAACAATAAAGGCAGTCGTCAGCGTATGCTTTGGCCATGAGTTGTGCGTGAGTATAGATCGTTGACTATTGTTATAAATAAATAGCTACCTAGAACCGAACCCTGTGGAACAGACATAGAGTTGAGTGACATACAAAGATTACTTAACATGTACTAATATAATTAATAGGCGAATTTTGAAAGGTGAATTTAATAACGAAATTACAATAAATATTAAAGAAATAAGTGATAAAATAGTCATATTATATAAACAAATAGAAAAGTTCTGTGAGAACAGTTGTGTTGATGAAGCAAACACTATGGAGAATTTTAACCTCAAAGTCGCGGTTTCTCTGCTACTACTATTACATTTAATATTTTCATTTTCATTTACTGTGTGTGTGTGTGTGTGTGTGTGTGTGTGTGTGTGTGTGTGTGCGTGCGCGTGTGCGTGTGTGTGTGCGCGTGTGTTGGTGTGTGCGCGTGCGCGTGTGCGTGTGTGTTCGTGTGCGTGTGTGCGTGTGTCAGTATGTTTGTCACCACTCAGCTCCTTATGACTGAACGGATTTTCATGAAACGTTGTCTATACTTTGGCCTTAGCTCCTGGAATAGGAAAAAGGGTAGGTAACTGTTATCCCGGCTAAGTCAAATAAGTTCCCAAGGAAATAATTATAACCGAATTTAACGCGGACGAAGTCGCGGGCGGAGGCTATATTTTATAAATGCGAAAGTAACTCTGTTTGTTACGTTTTCACGCCTAAACCGCTGAACCAATTTTGATTACTTTACTTGAGATAGATTGGAGGATTGGACTTTGGAGAAGGATATAGGTTACTTAAATTATTATTCTACGCAGACGAAGTCGCGGGTACCAGCTAGAAATCAAATATTTTTTTTAAACCATAACAGATGATTTGCAGTTTTACGGTTATGCGCGCTTCCGAACGTTTTATTGTGTATCTTTTTTGGACCTACTAGGTACGGAATCGACTGTTTCTATCTCTCGCTTTTTTCGTATCGAAGTGAAAGTGACAGAACAAAATGAAGTTAAAATCTTTCGAATTTTGTGAATAGACTCAGCACTGTTCTCAGCAATTAAAAAAAGCTATAGTTTGTCTCACGCTCGCAGCAAAATCGAATTTTGCTTACTGTTTTTAAACGTTTAAAGTACTGAGGTGAAAACAACATTATTGCCCTAACAATCTTTATAAAAAAATCACATTTTTTATGTCAGTTGACTGAGAGACCGGCAGACGGCCCACCTGATGGAAAGTGGTCACCGCCGCCCGTGGACATCTGCAACACCGGAGGTGCTGCCAATGCGTTGCCAGTCTAGGGAGGATGGGGAATGGGGTTGGGATGGGGATGAGGGAATAGGCCTCCGGATCTCGTCACTCACCGTACGAAACGCAATAGCAAGCTATTACTTTACGCCGATATTCTGGGAGAGTGTGGTACTACCCCGGTCGAGCCGGCCCATTCGAACAGTAAGGTCAATCATCTAGTAAGGATTACTGTTTGGCTCTACCACTACAAAACAACAACAATTAACAAACGTATAAGTATAATAACTGACGTAGGTAAAACAAATGTATTAAATCTTGTTATTTTATTACACTTATGACCATCGTTTCTGCACGTTGAACAAGTAAATTATATACAGTATGTTTCGTTTTAAGAGGACTGTGTACCAACAGCAAAAATCACCCATTTCATATAAAAGGCAATAACGATATCCACCCTTTAAATGTTAACCGATTTCGAACAATTTTTTTGATAGGTTGTCAGTCAGAACCAAATCTAGGTCTATACGTTTTTTGAATATTGATTAAATATCGACAAAGTCTTGTGAAAATACTGAAACACAAATAAAACTGAATTTATTGATTTTAGTGAAAAAAAAACAAAATGATAGACCTTGATTTTGTTCTGACTGACAACTTATCAAAAATTAGTCAACATCGGTTAACATTTAAGGGGTGGATATCGTTATCGCCTTTTGTATGAAAAGCCGTAGGTTCACACTCCTTTTAATTGGCCATCTTTCAGTGCTCTTTAACCAGAAGAGCCAAAGTCTTCGAATCGGCGCTACATAGTGCCCTGTTCTGCAGTGTCAGCCTCATTTTGGTCGGTGCGGTGACCTGCTTAACTTAACCCCAATAGTGTCGACTACGAGGTCGATGTCATCTATCTGGATTTTCAGAAGGCGTTTGACCTAGTGGATAACGATATTCTGCATCTGAAGCCGGGTGCGATGGGATTTATTTACACCCAGACTCCTGAAGCTGTTTGCTAGTTACCTTTCTGATCGAAAGCAGTACGTAAAGTATGGCCCTATGTACCGAATATTACCAAACACGCTCCGGTATTACCCAGGGATCTAACCTCGGACCACTGCTTTTCGTGGTACTTATTAATGACTTACCGGTCGACGTGCGCAACTCGTCATTGCTGTTGCAATAAATAAAGCCGGTTAATAAAGCCGGTCCAAAGCCAAGGGCATTGTGAGGAATTGCAAAGAGACGTAGAAGCAGTGAACCGCTGGAGCCCCGCTAATAAACTCCATTTCAATGCCAGTAAATACGAGATGATGACCCGACGAGGTCACACGCCTCTCATGAGTACACTATTGGCGGAGTTGCCATAACTTGTTCGACGCAGGTTCACGACTTGGGTGTGCTCTTTGATCCTGGACTCACGTTTCGCGATCACGTTCAGGCGGTAGCCGACTAGGTTTCGTCATGCGTAACTTGCGTTGGAAAGAACTGAGTAATAGAGTTCTCTATTGAAATAACGAATAATTTTTGGCCGATTTTCATATCGCCGAATTATTATGAAGCAAAATTTTCATATCCCCTATTTTTGTTTGATTTCTTATCATAACGCAGAAGATTGATTTGCCCACTGTTTTATTTAATAAACGCCCTATTCGACATTTTACATTTTGCCGAAGAATTCTTTCCCATATAATACGCATTCCAAAAAAACGAATGGTTTTTCAACGTTTCGCTTACTATAACGAACAATTACACGAGGGTACCCGCTACTAGCGTTGCCGGCGGCGCGCAGGCGTGCGCACGCGCATGCATGCACGGTTTGCGAGTCCGATTAGCCGACTCATGATTGAATGCAAGAGAGCGGTAGAAGTGGAGATGCCTGAGAGCACCATAGAGTGAAACTCATTATAATGATTAAGCAGTCGTAAGTTTGTGCTGTTTTGGCTTTAGCTGTTAATATGCTTTGTTTAAATAAATAAATATTTTTCAAGAACCACCTGTAGATAGCACATTGTAATAGTAAATAATATAACTCTCACGAATAAGCTACTGTCGACTCGACATTCCCCCACGGATAGCTGTGTGAACAGGTATGTAGACAAACATGCCTTAAGTCCGTGTTGGTAATTAGCTATGAAAGAGGAGTCTTTTTCGCTGTTTCGTAATTAATTAATCAACAAGAATTTATTTGCCGTTTTAGTAATCGAGTTTCGTAAACAACTTCGATAGAGGATTCGTTTTTCTTTATTCGAAGTCAATTATTAAGCAAGAATTATGATTGAGCATATACCTATGTCGTTTTTGAATTAATACGTGAAATGACATTGTCAATGGTATTGTGCAGATAAATGAAAATACCTATTTAAGTACGATGAAGTTCTAAAGCTTGGAAAAAAACATTACAAAATATTTCCTAAATAAAATACAAATGCTGTAATTACTTTCAGAAATACCATCTAAAATTATTCACTCATAACACCATCGTCATCAGAGCTGTCTGTATCATCACCTGTTCCAAAAAAAATAGTAAATTAGTGTTAAATACGTGAGTACGTTCACATGACATCATACAAATAGGTTAATCCTTCGGATTTAAGGCGCGCTAAGTCTGTTTCTATCCTATATTTAAAGATTGATTAAAACAGCACTATTTCTCACTAACTTTGTAATCTGTCCTTTCTTTTCCACCATTTGTTCGTGCTTTAGTCTTACTTTTTTCTATTTTGTGTAGCTGACTATATTTCCCTTCTATTATAATTGTGTATATTTATATGTAGGGTAAAGTCACCAGTGGTCAGCCAGGATCCTGTAGTCAGCCTTTTGCCTCTTTTATTGCCTTGAAATAGCAGTCTATTTGAAATGAATAAATTATATGCTTCTTAATTGATTCCTTGATTCCTTATTAATCATTATATTTATCGATCGGTGCGGGGAAACGGCAGGGGGGAAAATAAAAAAAGTTTATTCGAGTGCTCTCGGTCGAGAAGGGCAATTTTACGATATCCGCCATAATTTTTTTCGTACTTGGTGTTTTCAAATCAGGTAAGAAAGATAGACTTGTGTTAACATTATATGATATATTTGTATATTTCTGTGAATGCATATAGTTGCTTAAACCGAAAATGATAATAAAATAAGCGTATTTCATTGATTTCTTAATAATTTACGGAGGCTGACTATTGGGAACCACTTTTTTTATGTGATTTCCAGTAGTCAGCCACCTGCGGCTGACTTCTGGATATTGGTGGTATAGTTCGAATTTGAAATAAAATCGGTCCGTTAAGATCGTTATTTTTTAAGATTCAAATTTACCCTAACATTGCCTATAATATTTTTAGAATAACCCAGTAGTCAGCCGCTTTTTAAAGTATTTTTTTGGTATGGCTGACTAATGGGAATTGCAGCTCCAGTACTCAGCCACTTAATAAAGTATGAAAAAAACCTATATAGGGCTTTATTTAGGTACTTATTAGTCTTTTTACTGTTTCATGAATAAAAACGTAATGTTATGTTCAGTATGTCACAAAAACCAATACACAAACAAAAGCATCCACCAGAAAAACTATCTTCTGCAAAGGAAGCTATACGAAAGGAATGCGTATTAGAGGAGCATGTAGAACTTTTGGTGTTCTCCGAGGCACATTGCAAGACCGGCATCACCTACGGATTCCTAAAGGCGTACGTAACATGAGTCTTGATTCAGTTGTAACTAATGCCAACGACCCAAAACCTAGATCGATCCGTCACTATACCGAAAACATCTCGGATGTCAACCTGTACGAGATTAGTGTGGCTCTCAAACAGCTTAAATACAATAAGGTGATGACGAAAACACAGCCGAAATTCTGAAAGCAGTTGGAAAACCGGTCCTTAAAGCCTTTCAGACGTTATTCGATTCCACATGAGGGGTATACACTGCACGCATGGAAAAGAAATGTGGTGTTGCTCTTCTTCGAAACAGGGCAATAATGCCCCGCTAAAGCATTTCCGGAAGTCGGCTTGTTCGGGAGACTGGAAGTTATTAAACTTGCGTGCAAGACGGTTCGTAATTACTCTCACAAACAGCTGGTAAACATGGCTCAAAAGTGAGAAGGGTACTATAGTAAGAACTAGCCTAGTACCCTATAGTAAACTTCCAGTCTCCCGAACAGGCCGGTTTCCGGAAATGCTTCAGCACCGGTAGACCACATACATTCGCTACAGCAGTTTATATAGAAGACCGAAGAGTTTAATCTGCCTCTTTGCTCAGCGTTTTTGGACTACGAGAAAGCTTTCGATACGATTGAGACTGTACTGCAGTCTCTCCAGCGCTACCAAGTCGACAACAGGTACATCGGAGTGTTGAAGTGTTTGTACGAAAACGCCACTATATTAGTCTAACTATAGAACCAGAACTCAAAACCTACTGCAGTGTTGCAGTGGGAAGCCAGACAGCGAGATGTTATCTCTCTAAATCTGTTCACCGCTGCTCTGGAATGCGTATTCAAGGTTCTGAATGAGAAAGGGCTTGGCATCAACATAATCGGCGAGACCTCGGAGAACCTCAGTTTAATGCTCGATGACCACAGTAGAACCTCCGAATGAGCTGGCCTTAAAATGAACATGGACAAGACAAAAATCATGACAAATGTCCCTGTACTGCAAACTCCCGTGGAAATTGGAGATTTTACGCTCAAAGAAGTTGACGATTATATGTACCTGGGGACATAGGTACTGTCCAATAAGGGACGTCCATCTTCGAGAAAAAGGTCTATCGTGGAATCCAGCTTGCAGCGTTCGGGAAGCTGTACCATATCTTCTGGACCAATATGCCGCAGTGTCTCAAGATGAAAAAGGAGTCTGAACCTTGTAACTGTAAGATAATATTATTCAACTAAAAGCATGACTATTGTAATTTTAACGATTATTAATAGTCTATTAATTATTCATTAAATATTGTTGATTTTTAATCAAATTTTAACAAATAATTTAGAGGCCGAGTACTGGGCTTAAAGTGGCTGACTATTAGATTTTGGAGGCTGACTACTAGAGAAATGTGTATGTTTTGGTTTAAACTTCTTTTTCTATTTTATAGAATGATTCTATATGTTTGCCTTAAATTGTAATGAAACTAGAATAAATTATTGATCGAACAGTAAAAAAAGTTTATTTTTTAGTCACATCCTGAATTAATAACAGTGGTTTCAAATCTCAAACGTCGTTAAAAGGCTGACTACTGGTGCCTTTACCCTATGTATTAATGTATACTATATATTTGGCTGGCTGGCTGGCACCTTGGCTGTCACCAGAGGGATACCTCAAGGATCAATCCTTGGTCCGATTATGTTTATGTTATATTCAGCCAGGTACGTTCGTCCATCATTTCCTCCCGGGCGATAACTCGTAAAATTCTTCAAAGAGTTGTACTTATCATAAAGCCTCGTGAACGTCAGCTGCGGTTCCGTGGGTGGGTTGAGCAGCGGTAACCACAAAACCACTAGCAAAGTTGTTTTTTAACCGGCTTCAAAAAAAAAGGAGGAGGTTCTCAATTCGGTTGTATTTTTTTATGTTTGTTACTTCAGAACTCCGTCATTTATAAACCGATTTTGTAAATTCTTTTTATAATCGATAGGGTATACCTCCAGTTTGATCCCGTTGTAGTCAAAGTCGGGGTTATGATGAGAGAATCTATGTGGAATCGATGGAACTCTTCAAATATTATAGGCAAGCATATAGAAATTTTAGTATTCTCTGTAATAACTCAAGTAGTTACGTTCCAAAAGCATTATTTGGTGAAGTGAAACTGTTGATAAAGACCACAGATGATCACCGGAACTCCTAAATTTTGAGTATTTCACCGTTGGCGTTAAAATTGCTGTATAAAGTTCTGAAGCAACTTATGTCCATGAAAATTCATGTAGTAAAATTGAAGAACCAGGAGAACTCCTCAACGATTGACATCTTTGCACCGTGGATAGCAACAGTTTGTAAATGGTGATGAGCAATTGGCATTATGCTATTGTTACTTGATGTAGTAAATGTGCGTCGTTTAATCACAGGATATCTACATAAATAAAATGGTCAGTTTTTTTATTTTATAAATTATATGGTTATTTTTGTTTTAATAAATCCCTCGATCAGAAACTTTTATTAGTCCTGATTGTTCGGAGGCTATATCGGAGTATAGCTACAAATTTCATCTTCATTGGAAGGATTTTTTTGATCAAAGATCGTGCGATAAAGGAATTTGGTACAAAACCATCCAGTCTGAGCCTCCTCGTGGCTTAACAATGTCAGCCTTATAGAGAAAAAGTTGAAAGTGCGCATAGGTTGAGATCCGGACATGCTCCATTAAACAAATTTGCATATTTAATGAGAAAGGTAAGCTCACCAAATTGTGAAACGTGTGGAACCATGGAGGATGTATATTATTTGTTACAGGAGTGTGCCCGAACTCGAACCGGGAGGGAGAGTTTGCTTGCGCAATTGGGTCTCGTTGATTCGAACATTGGTATTCTTCAATCGATTTTAGTAGAGTCTGTGTCTGATGCAGCGAAGGTGGTATTTGGTTTTTTGCGCAAGTGAGCTCTTATACCCCTTGCAATCGTATCTTAGTTAAGAACTTTTCTGTTGACCTAACGGAGCTGACATGTTCAGCAGTGATCAAAGCCCCTAATTAATAAAGATTAAAAAAAACCTCCAGATCGAAAATTTATCAGGTTAGCTAACCCAACATCTTGAAGAAAAAAGAGTCGGCTGACTATAAAGAGGTGGATTATACTTCATCTGGTCACAAGAGGGCTTAGCACACTAATTTTTATCGCGCTCTTAAAGCATTCGTCCCTTCCACACCCACATATTAGTTAAAAAGTGACAGATGCTTTATGTGCGCGATAAAAACTAGTGTGCTAGGCACTCAGAACATGAAAGCTGACGTATAATTCAATACTATAGTCAGCTGACTTTTTTTCTTTCAAAACATTGAAGAAGAAGAAAGAAAGAAAGAAAGAAAGAAAGAAAGAAAAGACATTTATTCACTTCACAAAGATACACAATAATAAAAAATAAATAAAAGAATAATACAGAAAGAACGAGGCATGTGTGTCATCGCGGCAGTGAATCGGTCACTGGCTCAGCATAGGCTGAGGTGTCAGACACCCGCAGCGCTGATGTTCAGCCAGCACCGTCTGTAGCAATCGGAGCGCTATACAAACACACTAAACACTAATAATTACACAAAACTACTTGGATAAATAAGTGGTATAATTATACATACATACATAGCATCACGCCCGAAATCCCTAATGGGGTGGGCAGAGCCACAAGACTACTTGTGGCCACGTTCGATTAATTAATTAGTCCTAAGATGGTATGATGAACCGTATGGTGACAGGTGATCAGCCCATCGCCCATACAGATAGTCCACCATGTTGGAGAGGACCCGTCCCTTAGTCGACTTTTACGACATGCCAGGATGATAAGCATCTGCACGCATTCTATGCTTTTTCTTCACTCCCAGTGCAGCAGAAGAGTAAATTATAAGAAGAATAAAATGTATTACACGCCAAAACTTACATGAACGTACTTACTATACAATAATACACTTATTTTCTTTACAGCATACAGGTACATAAAAAATGAAAACAGGAGAAAGAAAAAACAAACAAAATTAATTCATTTGTAAAATAGTGCTGATTTTGGGATTAGGATTTTAAGAGCGTCAACAAATAGCCTTTAAGCTTTCGCTTAAAGGCATACTCGCTAAACACCCCTTGGATGGGAGGGGGAATATCACGCAGCAAACCTAAAACTGCCCCGAAATGCCGCAGTCCGGTGGAATGGCACAATAGCCCTAGCCTTGAACCGTCGCACTTTTTGACCAGACTATCTTTTAAAAAAGGTACGAAGGGGTCTCGTGCTGCACCACACCGAACCACCACACCATTGCGTTGCTATAATCTGATGAATGATGATGATGATGATGGGAGAGAAAGATTTAAAAAAAATCTACTTGCGTTTGACGTTACCGCTGCTCAACCCTCTCACGGAACCGCTGCTGACGTTGACGAGGCTTCATGGTACAACTGTCTGAAGCATTTTACGAGTTATCGCCCGGGAAAGGGTTTTTTTATTATGAAAGTAAATGTAAATCCAATTTATTTTGATGACTTATTCATTTTTAGGGTTCCGTACCTCAAAAAGAAAAAAGGAACCCTTATAGGATCACTTGTTTGTCCGTCTGTCTGTCTGTCTATCTGTCTGTCTGTCAAGACCTTTTTCTCACGAACGCGTGGAGGTATCAAGTTGAAATTAATATCAAATACTCAGGTCTGCAATCTCTTGAAGTTGTGAAAAAATCAACCTTCTAAGTCACCGCAATCAAAAGATACGGCCGTTTATGTCACATATTTTGATACTTTCAAGGAAATCCAAAGGGAATCAAAACCTATAGGGCACTTCCCGTTGACCTAGATATTTGTAATTAAATCACATTAAAAAAAATAGTTAAACGGAATAACCTTTGCAAGGTCGTATCACACTCGACAATTGCACGGAGATAGGAGCTTGCGAAAGTTATTTTTTTCTTATTTCATAGGTAGGTTGTAAATGGTTACCCCGTTGATAAAACCAATTTTTTTCTTTTTTAGGGTTTCGTACCTGCAAAGTACTGTTTATTTTTCATAGATACTACGGAACCCTCGGCGCGCGAGTCAGACTCGCACTTGACCGGTTTTTTATTGGATTAAGGGTCAAAATTAGTGAAAAATCTATATTGTTTTTAGTTCTGATTTTAGTTTTGTGGCCATCCTCATCTAATTTATGTCATGTTTTATTTCTACGATGTTGCTCTAAAAACAGTAGTTTCGGAGAGAATTGCAGATTTCAATTAAACGGCATATATTTTATACAGTCTAACGACAGCTGTGACGTCATAGTTGTTGTCCGTTTTGTTATCCATTTTCATGCATTGTTCATTAGAAATCTGTTGCAAACTCGCGGACCATATAATCGAGGTTGTTTGCCAGGGGTCTAGACCTCACTAATGATATATATCGTTGATAATGAATAATTTGTACATTTCATTATTTTCCGATAGCATCCCATCTACCACTATCCCTTCCCAGGCCCCGGAGCTAGCCACCCGGACCCTTCTGAACCATGCCATTTTTAATTACTTCTTTACGTCGCGCGGGGTTTTACATTTATCACTAGCATTTCGGTGAAGGAAAACATAATGTGACGTCCCCAATCGGCACTGGGTCTGCGAGGTGAAAGGAGGCCAACGCCCAGCAATTAAACATGCCACAATGTACCCGTGAAATCAATAGCTTTGTCTGCACTGCACTCAATCACACAGCAGCCCGTCTAGTTGCTCAGTGCATCCCTTACATATTTGACTAGTTGGACAGAGACGCACTGAGCGACAAACGATTGGGTATGTCGTGCTAGCAGGGCCGGATTAGCCATTAGCCAGTGTTGGCAACTGCCCAGAAAAAAAAGATTGAAATATTTCACCGAGTAAAATGGAGGGCCCCAATATGACAAAAGAAATAACTATATTTTTCTTACATATTTCTCATCGTTTGAGTAAAATACAGGACACTAACTTAACGCTACACTAAATTAAAATTAAAAATAACGTTTTCTTCACGAGAAAAATCAACTAATTGAGGCCATTTCGACCTCAATTAGTTGATTTTTCCCGTGAACATTTTCGGTCAATCGTGCCCTTTTTTACTATATCGAGTTGTTTTTAGACATTTTTAGGCATTGCGCATTGTCTTGTATTTTACTAAAACAATGATAAATATCAAAAAAAAATGTCACATTGGGGCCAATTTGCCTAGCTTATCGAACCCCTCCTTTAATTTGAAGAATTATGAATATAATTGCATTGTGGTAGAAAAGTTGTATTTTAGGAAGTTGGTAAAGGGAACTTGGGCCCGAGAATTGCATTGCCTAGGGGCCCCGGTATGGTTAATCCGGTCCTGCGTGCTGCGCCCAGACACCAACAACTGTACAAACAAAATGCATGCGTAAGCGCAGCCTGCATAAGTAAACGGTTTAATTATTATTTATTCAGATAACTCATCAGTTCAACTAAAGTTAAAACAAATTACACAGCTGCGTTTAATATTTCCAAGTTAATTATTGAATTAAGAGTCCACATATGACTAGATTAAGCACCTCGTTTTGCATCAATCAGAACTGAACTCCGACTGAACTGGACGTTGAGTTTCATTTTAAAATAGCGCGCTCTGAGTCGTGGCTCTTACAACCACCGCGCGCGCACGCGTTTACGAAAAACTGAGTTTTTTGCTGTTTACTAGAGAACCACAACATCTATTAAAAAATCCGTTTTAGCCAATTGAGAATTTATTGCTACTCAACTATTTAACCAAAAATCATCGTTAAAGACCATAGGGTTTCGAAGATTCAACCAAAAAAATGTTAAAAAAGCGTTATTTTTGAAAAATGAAAGTATCGAGGTTTTTATTACTAATCGTCTTTTCACGTTTAAGCATTTCAAGAAGAAATGTTCAAGTTAATATATTCAAAGAACAAACACGTAACCCCTGTTGATATTGAAATCCAGATCGCCAAACGTTAAGACCTAGGCATTATGTGGGCTCTTAATGTGTTCATTATAAATTGCAGCAATAAATTGCCCGAAAAACTAGTCCGTTTACAAACCCCTTAAGTATTCTCATACAAAACTAATTTCAGCGATTATTTGGTTTTGTTAATCTTTAATCAATATTCAAAAAACGTATAGACCTAGATTTTGTTCTGACTGACAACCTATCAAAAATTGGTCATGATCGGTTAACGTTTAAGGGGTGGTTATCGCCTTTTATTATTCGTATATTTGTATTATTAGGACATGAAATGTTATATTTCAAATTGTTTCTTTTTGATATTTGGAGACCTTACATCTCCATCTTTATACTTGACCGTGGAGACTGTCTACACCTCCATTTAACATAGATTAATCGATTTAGATGTTTCTTTGTTTCAATTATTATTTTTATTATTATGACCCTTAGAGACTTTATACATCTTTAAGTCACTTAACTTGTCCAGACGCGGAGACTATACATCTCCCTTATTAGTTATTTATTAGAATTAATTTGTACCCATTAGGTTTTTATGTTGCACTTTTTGTGTTAGTTTATATTATAACACTCTACTACCAAAGTTAAAAAAAGACTTACTGTTGAGTTTCTTGCGGCGTTTCTTCTCAGCAGATGTCACCTTTCGAAGCGCTGGTAGATTCAGACATGTAAAAGAGCCCATGTGGCCTACTTGCAAAATAAATATTTTCATTTTCATTTTCATTATATGAAAACCATGATTTTTGCCTGCGGTTCACAGTCCTCTTAAATAAAAATATTATATTTAACTTAATTTTCGCAAGTCAAAGTACGTGACTAAATGAAACAGTGGAAGGAAATACAAAAATCTTCAATATGTCGATAGAAGTTTGACGTCGCGACGCGAATCTCTTGTGTAAAACAGGCACGAACCGATTATCCTTATAGAATTAAAAAATAAAATAAAGAGGGAACTCAAAAATTTCTCGTAGTACCTGTACCGTTACCATGAGTTTACGCAAACCGTTCTCGTTATCGAAAACTATCGTTCGGTCCCTTTTACTTGTATCGGCAACAAGCTATTTTTCCGATAGGTTTCGACAGCGAGAATGGTTTGCATAAACTCCTGGTAATGGTACTGGGCGACCAAGCGTAACTCGGCATCCTTCTTTGTTTCTTTATTTAAACACAAACTTTCATCCAAAGCCGCTTTAAGTACTTACTAAGATATTTAACTACGTAGTTATATTTTAATAAGAGCGCCGTCACGATATGTAAATAAAATTATGTAAATCGACTCTTGGAAAAGAAATAAATCATTTATCGACGGTCGTGTTCAGGATAATATTAAAAATACTTGCCTGCTGAGTAAAAAAATGTAATACGAAAAGGTAATGGCAAAATGGCGAAGCGGGGAAAATACGCATGAACTGACCAACTCCTTTACGCTACATTTGCTTTCGAAACTTTAGTACCTTGGGTCTGAGGTATTTGTTAGTTTAGTTTTTCGCTTAAGAGGAGTGTGAACATATATTATCATATTATCACGCCCGAAATCCCTAATGGGGTGGGCAGAGCCACAAGACTACTTGTGGCCACGTTCGATTAATTAGTCCTAAGATGGTATGATGAACCGTATGGTGACAGGTGATCAGCCCATCGCCCATACAGATAGTCCACCATGTTGGAGAGGACCCGTCCCTTAGTCGACTTTTACGACATGCCAGGATGATAAGCATCTGCACGCATTCTTTGCTATTTCTTTAATCCCAGTGCAGCAGAGTGTGAACGTACGGCTTTTCATACAAAAGGCGATAACGATTTCCATCCCTTGAACCGACGTTCACCAATTTTTGATAGGTTGTCAGTCAACAAAATTTAGGTATACGTTTTGATTTTTCCACTATAATCAATTAATTCAGTTTTATTGTGGTTTCAGTACTCTCATACAAAACTAATTTCCGCATTATTTGACTTTCTTGATATTTAATCAAAATTCAAAAAACGCACAGACCTAGATTTTGTTCTGACTGACAACCTATAAAAAGTTGGTCAAAATCAGTTAAAATTTAAGGGGTGTATGAAAAGTGTAATTTTCATCACACTTGCTCGGAAAGGGTGTTATTATACGCAAGCGTATAGAGCAACTATAGCCGATTTAACTCCTCTATGGGCCCCGCCGTCAGCGTTATGGTCTAGGGAGTTATGGATTTTGTATGGTTTCGAACTCCCGCGGGCAGTTAAGTGCGCCAGGTCAGCGGAGCTGCTCGGGAGCCGCAGCCGGCGGGGCGCGCGACCGCAAGCCGGCGGAGCTGCCCCGCGCTGATCGCAACGTACGCTCAGTTTATGAACACCCACCTGATGGTAATTCACGATCTAAAATGGAAATAAAACTAATATATATACTTTTTTTTGTCTAATTTTTATTTCATTTCCTCGCAAATGTGATGAAAAACATTGTGTGTATCACGGGCAGTAAGGGGATAACAAACTCGAGTCATAAAAGCCCTCGCCTATCGGCGTCGGGCTTCTAACAGACTCTCGTTAGTTATCCCCTTCTTACGGCCCTAGATGCACAATGTACTATTTCGCCTTCGGTTCACAGTACTTTACACGCTTATTTTATTGTAAACGGGTAATAATCACGTTAAGAGGCAAATTTGTCTTTTCTGTTGCCAAAAGTTAACGAAAACGAAGGGTAGAACGTTACGTTACGTTTTCTTTATACAGGCCATAACTATGCCCGATGCCCCAATACAGATACAGTCCAAACAAAAAAAACCAGCCAAGTGCGAGTCGGACTCGCTCACGAAGGGTTCCGTACCGTTATCTATAAAAACCGGAGGAAAATCACGTTTGTTGTATGGGAGCCCCCTTAAATAATATTTTTATTCTGTTTTTAGTATTTGTTGTTATAGCGGCAACAGAAATACATCATCTGTGAAAATTTCAACTGTCTAACTGTCACGGTTCATGAGATACATTATACATACTTGGAGACAGAAGAACAGACGGACAGACACGGACAGAGGAACAGACGGACAGCGGAGCCTTAGTAATAGGGTCTCGTTTTAACCCTTCGGGTACGGAAACCTAAAAAGAAAAAAAATATCTATAACACATGTTTAGAACGCGTTGAGTATGGATATGACGTGTCTTTTGTTTTTTTATAATATGTCATTAGCTTCGAGTGCGTCGCTCGGGTGTTCGCGTGTTACTTTCTGTTTATACAGTTAGGCTATTCAATAATATTATTCTATGAAAAAAATCCCTTTCATTTTGTTATTATCATCGGTAAAAATAATTAGCGGGCCGCTATTTGTAATGAGTTAAGAAGCGCTGACTTTTTACTTTTTTTATCAACTCTCGGCGAAACAGACTAGTGTGTCCGTGTCACCCCTCTCTCGCCTCTTGCCAATACTTAAGTCGATCGTTTGATTTCAGTCTTTAGCCGCATCTTCTGTACTTCAGCTATGTTTTGGGCGACTATTCTCGGAGCAGCGATACTGTACCTGTTGTGGAAGATATTCGCAGGAGATGAGGATCCTCTGGATAAGTTACCCGGGCCCAAAAAATGGCCAATCGTGGGCGATGTTCTCCACCTGGCTCTGATGTCACAAGGTAGAGTACAATTTCGAAGTTAGCTGATCGTTAAAGAATCGTTTTGTTTTTTCCGTTTTTTTCAAAGCATCTATATCTGTTATAATTTTCATATTTTTAGGGTTCCGTACCTCAAAAGGAAAAAACAGAACCCTTATAGGATCACTCGTGTGTCTGTCTGTCTGACCGTCCGTCTGTCGCAGCCAATTTGCTCCGAAACTATTGGACCGATTGAGTTGAAATTTGGCACACAATGTAAGTTAGTGACCGCAAGACGAACGCGTAACGTAGCTAAATGAATTTTAAACATGGGGGCCACTTGTGGTGATAAATTAGTTAAAAAGAAAAGAGTTTTGCGAACTGTATCGTGTGAAATATCAAATGAAAGGGCTTATTGTGAAAATCATAAATATGTATTTTTTGGATTTTAAAGTATTAAGTTTGGAAGTTATTTAGGAAAACAGGCGAAGATTGACCATCCCCCCCTTATCTCCGATACTTCTAGGCCTAATTTATTTATATATTTATTAATTTTTAATTAGGTAATTCCCCCTCTGACTCACGACCACATCACACTTTGAAATTTTATTTTTATTATAGAAGGAAGTTTCTAGAAGTTGGGTAAAGTCACAAAAAATTGCGCCCTCAACGAAATCCTGTATAACTTAAATGGTATTCAACTCTAGCTACGGGCCTGTCACGCCGCGATTCTGTTGCGCGCACATTGTGACGGACCTTTAACCTTTAAGACCATCGATAACTAAGGGGCCGTCCATTAAATACGTGAGGGGCTCAGGGGCCGGAGGAGATTGGGACGAATCTTACTAAATCTCACTTGGGGGAGAGGGGGGGTCTTGGCAAATATCACGTAATTTTTTTCTAGCAGAAAACGGTGTGAAAATAATTATTTATCATCTAATGTTATCACTGTGATTTAAGATTACAGCAATATTCTCAAATACTAGTCTTAAATAAAAATAATTAAGCAAATTATGGGTTTTTTTTAAATAAATTCAACGCTTTTATACCCAAAATACACATTTTGAAAAATTTCACGTGAAACTGGGGCAGGGGGGGGTCGAGAAAAATCTTACAACATCTCACCAAGAGGGGAGGGCTCAAAATTTTTTAATAACTGCCTCACGTAACTAATGGGCGCCCCCTAAGCCGCTAACTAGATTAAATCCATGAAGTCAAGGTTATGAATATACAATGTTATTAAATTGCTTTGTGTGGTAATATAGCACAGTTAAATATTTGATCGACAATCCGCAAACTTCGAACATTCACTTTGTCGTTCCGGAAATTCAATTACGGAATTCCTTTAATTTCCTGTAACCATTATTACATCGATTTCGTAACTTGGGGTTGAGAAAATGTTTATTCATAATAATTGGCAATCACAAATCTATTAATAATATTAAACAAAGCAGCTTTGTTTGTTTGTTTGTGAATGGTTTTTATATTATACATAAGTATATGTATTTATCAATATAAGTATTCGTATCGTTGTTTAAGTGTAACTCGTCCACTGTAAAAAGAGCACTGGGCGTCTATTCGAGAACGCTAATGCGATTTTGCAGCGACTCGCGAGCGAGATTTCTCATCCCATTCTTCCGCACGACGCGTAATGCGTAAGAGCGAAATGCGAGTCTCGCTCGCAGGTCGCTGCAGTATCACTTAGACGTTCCCGAATAGACGCCCTGTTTCCGGCAACTTCCGGCTGAGCCGACAGATGGCGCTCTTTATTGTTTATTTTGAAACAATATGACCCTGTGAAAGTTACACGCGCGTCAAGAATCTATATATATAAAAATGAATTGCTGTTCGTTAGTCTCACTAAAACTCGAGAACGGCAGAACGGATTTATCTTATCTTAGTCTTGAAATGTTCGTGGAGGTCTAGGGAAGGTTCAAAAGTACATAGGTTACTTAAATTATTATTCTTCGCAGACGAAGTCGCGGGCACCAGCTAGTATAAAATAAAAATAAAGTAACTTATCATAGGTAGTTATCATTTGTACAGACATAAAATTGTTATAGCTAACGATCTATCGCGTACGTCCTAATACTAAATAGATTGTTAAGGCACACGACATATTTTTTGTTCGTGTCCCTTTTATTAAATTTCGATAATATAGACAGCGACAAATAAGACGGTAGGTATATATGTTTATGTTGGTATGTATGTATGTCTAGATATATTTGAGTGGTCGGAATACACAATAATCAAGTATGTGTGTATGTATTCTGATTGTGGCGATGGTCATGTCAAAAGATTAATATATCTGCACGTCTAGCACGACCTGCCCGCGGGTCGTTTGTCGCTCAGTGCATCCCTTACATACTTAACTAGTTTGACAGAGACGCACTGAACTACAAAAGACTCGCAGGCATGTCGTGCTAGCCCCCCTGGTTAAGTTAAGGTTTAAGTTATCCCCGTGTCTGGCATGCTAGGGCCGCAGAGACGCACTTAGAGATAAGACGGTTTAAGTTATCCCCGTGTCTGGCATGCTAGGGCAGCAGAGACGCACTTAGAGATAAGACGGTTTAAGTTATCCCCGTGTCTGGCATGCTAGGGCCGCAGAGACGCACTTAGAGATAAGACGGTTTAAGTTATCCCCGTGTCTGGCATGCTAGGGCCGCAGCGACGCACTTAGAGATAAGACGGTTTAAGTTATCCCCGTGTCTGGCATGCTAGGGCCGCAGAGACGCACTTAGAGATAAGACGGTTTAAGTTATCCCCGTGTCTGGCATGCTAGGGCCGCAGCGACGCACTTAGAGATAAGACGGTTTAAGTTATCCCCGTGTCTGGCATGCTAGGGCCGCAGAGACGCACTTAGAGATAAGACGGTTTAAGTTATCCCCGTGTCTGGCATGCTAGGGCAGCAGAGACGCACTTAGAGATAAGACGGTTTTATTTAACCCGGTGCATAGCATGCTAGGGCCCGCAGAGACGCACTTAGAGATAAGACCGTTTAACTTATCCCGGTGCATGGCATGCTAGGGCCGCAGAGACGCACTTACAGATAAGACAGTTTTATTTAACCCGGTGCATAGCATGCTAGGGCCCGCAGAGACGCACTTAGAGATAAGACCGTTTAACTTATCCCGGTGCATGGCATGCTAGGGCCGCAGAGACGCACTTACAGATAAGACGGTTTTATTTAACCGGGTGCATAGCATGCTAGGGCCCGCAGAGACGCACTTAGAGATAAGACCGTTTAACTTATCCCGGTGCATGGCATGCTAGGGCCGCAGAGACGCACTTACAGATAAGACGGTTTTATTTAACCCGGTGCATAGCATGCTAGGGCCCGCAGAGACGCACTTAGAGATAAGACCGTTTAACTTATCCCGGTGCATGGCATGCTAGGGCCGCAGAGACGCACTTACAGATAAGACGGTTTTATTTAACCCGATGCATAGCATGCTAGGGCCCGCAGAGACGCACTTAGAGATAAGACGGTTTAACTTATACCGGTGCATGGCATGCTAAAGCCGCAGAGACGCACTTACAGATAAGACGGTTTTATTTAACCCGGTGCATAGCATGCTAGGGCCCGCAGAGACGCACTTAGAGATAAGACGGTTTAACTTATCCCGGTGCATGGCATGCTAGGGCCGCAGAGACGCACTTACAGATAAGACGGTTTTATTTAACCCGGTGCATAGCATGCTAGGGCCCGCAGAGACGCACTTAGAGATAAGACGGTTTAACTTATCCCGGTGCATGGCATGCTAGGGCCGCAGAGACGCACTTACAGATAAGACGGTTTTATTTAACCCGGTGCATAGCATGCTAGGGCCCGCAGAGACGCACTTAGAGATAAGACGGTTTAACTTATCCCGGTGCATGGCATGCTAGGGCCGCAGAGACGCACTTACAGATAAGACGGTTTTATTTAACCCGGTGCATAGCATGCTAGGGCCCGCAGAGACGCACTTAGAGATAAGACGGTTTAACTTATCCCGGTGCATGGCATGCTAGGGCCGCAGAGACGCACTTACAGATAAGACGGTTTTATTTAACCCGGTGCATAGCATGCTAGGGCCCGCAGAGACGCACTTAGAGATAAGACCGTTTAACTTATCCCGGTGCATGGCATGCTAGGGCCGCAGAGACGCACTTACAGATAAGACGGTTTTATTTAACCCGGTGCATAGCATGCTAGGGCCCGCAGAGACGCACTTAGAGATAAGACGGTTTAACTTATACCGGTGCATGGCATGCTAGGGCCGCAGAGACGCACTTACAGATAAGACGGTTTTATTTAACCCGGTGCATAGCATGCTAGGGCCCGCAGAGACGCACTTAGAGATAAGACGGTTTAACTTATCCCGGTGCATGGCATGCTAGGGCCGCAGAGACGCACTTACAGATATGACGGTTTTACTTATCCTCGTGTCTGGCCCTAGCCGCTGGTGGATGCAGTCTAAACAGATCATTTACTTGTTTCAGATGAATATTTCCTTCGAGTGAGGGAGTATGTAGGAGAGTATGGCGACCGGTTCGTCCTCAGGATATTCCAGCAACGAGTCCTGAACATCCATACTGCTAAGGATACAGAGGTTCGTCAGTATTGCGCTGCAGCATAATATTAAACCCCAGATTAAAGACACCGCTTAGGACGAGGCCCATTAGTTAGTAATGAACTAACGGTATTTTGTCTCGGCAGTGTTCTCGAAATAATTACCTACGGCCGCTCGGTATGTAAACACGCAGTAGGGCTGTCCGCTCACTGTCTTTATTGGGTTACGTATTTGATAATGCTATATTGTCGTAGGTAGTGTCTTTTCATGAAATATTACTTCAAATCTAGTAAATTTTAATTTTAATTATTTTTACTTGGTTCATATTTCTAGTGTTGAAAGTGACTTGTAAGTCAGTATGGAGTAAAAAAAACGCATTTAATGTATTTTGCTTTTAAAATATCAAGAACATCAAAAATTCTCGTGCCATAATTTACGTAAATAAATTCATGAGAACATCTCATACTATCCACGTCCGTACCCAACCGCGGCGCACTCGCGACTGTTGTGTACCTACCGAAGTTTACCGAGATTTCGAAGCGCGTCGTCTCGGCCGTTTGTATGAAGATGGAATACTGTATACTTACTTGATTATACTTTGGTCAAACTGTCGTCAAGCGAGCGACAACCTACTGCGATTTACAGCTTCGAGCTGCCCGGCGGCCGAGCGTAACTAACGTTCGAAGTGAAACACCCCTGCGGCTCTAACATGCAAGACACAAGGATAAGTTAAACCGTCTTATCTCTAAGTGCGTCTCTCTCACACTGGTGCCGACGAAAGAGATAGTCAGAGAGATAAACGGGTTTAATTTATCTTTGTGTCTTGCATATTAGGGCCCCAGCTTTCGGCTCGAGACGGCGGCTTCTTTATGGTAGTATATCAAAGCGGGCACACAATTTGAGCGAACGAATTTAACCATTAAATTAATATTGTGCGCTGGCAAAGATAATTAGTCGGCAGAATATACTTCGTGAAACAATAAATTACCCACTCGTGCGTAATTCATATTCCTCGTGCGTAACTTATCCTAGCATCAAAGAAAGAGATCTAAAGATTGGAATTACTTTATCCTCGTGTAAATCATGTTTGGGCCGCAGTACGTCATTCGTCTTTTGATATAATTTTACGGGTCATAACCTATAACTTTTTGTCCCAGACGAGACGATTTATTATGTAATCCAGGCGCCTCATTCGGGAACGCTAAGTGATTCTGTAGCGACTCGTAAGCCAGATTTCTCATCTCGCTCTTACGCATTACGCGTCGTGCGGAAGAGTGGGATGAGAAATCTGGCTTATGAGTCGCTACAGAATCACTTAGCGTTCCCGAATGAGGCGCCAGATTACACAGTAAATCCTTCTTAGTTGGCCCCTATTAGGCGCTGACAAGACCTAAATCGGCTTTACTTAAACCGGCCAAGTGCGAGTCGGACTCGCGCACGAAGGGTTCCGTACCATTATCTATAATCAAGCAAAAAAAAAACACGTTTGTTGCAAAGGAGCCCCCTTAAATATTTGTTTTATTGTGTTTTTTAGTATTTGTTGTTATAGCGGCAACAGAAATACATCATCTGTGAACATTTCAACTGTCTAACTATCACGGTTCATGAGATACAGCCTGGTGGAAGACGGACAGACGGACTGACGGACAGCCGGACAGACGAACAGCGAAGTCTTAGTAATAGGGTCCCGTTTTACCCTTTGGGTACGGAACCCTAAAAAATACACTGCTACAGAGCAGTTTGTTGGCGATTTATTACACTACTTTATTGCACTTTATTTGTCGACGGATTTATGTGTAAAAGAGAAAAGTATACACTTCCCAAGATGTCGCTGCGTCAATGTAGCACGCCCATAAAACGTAGACTTGTCGTCCAATTAAGGAGGATTTATTGTGTAATCTTGAATCTTCTATTATAAAATGTTATTTTACAAAATTAACTTTATAGAGCATACAATTAAGAATCAACGTACAAAACGAAAGCTAATTTGCCTTCAAGAAATATTCTCTTATTATTATAACGTTGAAAAAACTACTTTGAGTCGTTTTTAATTAACAAACTAAAAGGGTTTCGAGAATCATAGACTATGTTTTTAAGAAAACAACGTGGTTGTCAATTCGTCGCTTAATTTGTTTTTAACCGACTCCAAAAAACGAGGAGGCTGCTTTGAGTCATTATGTATACTAGAGTGGACTCCTCTACTTGATTTTTTGTAAAGCCTGTTGAGGCCAAATGGTACAAACGCCTATAAGAAAACCATCACCGCCGGACGCGGCGCACATGCCCGCTCCGTCGTCAAGTGCTCGCTGTCATTTGTTTCAGACGTCTATTCTAGTGTAACGTAATACTTCAATGGGAGGCTGTGATTTCTTTTTTACATTTTTGTTACCTTGTAATTCCGACATTTGTGAACCGATTTAGACAATTTTTTGTTTTAATTAATAGAGTATACCTCGAGATTACGTCCGTAAAGGTTACAGTTGGAGTCTGATGATGAAGTTCATGAGGAATCAACTCTTTACATTTTGTCAGCAAACATAATGCCATTTTGCCAAGAAAAATATACCTCATATTGCAAAAAAAATACAAAATCTCATTAGGTTTGCAAGCAAGCAAGTTCTATAACTATTGCAAATTTCAAGTTCATAACATTAGTAGTTGTTGATATAAACAGCTGTGACATACAGACAATAAAGTATCGTCAAGGCTTCCTTTTAGATACGGAGCCCCACCTTCGTCTCCTTGTGACACGATGTCATACTTTGTTGTCCCCCTCCCTCCCCCTTAACGTGGACATAATTTATGGAAGACCCTAGTTGCTGATATAAACGGCTCGGCTGAGACATACAGACAAACAGACAATGAAGTCGCACCATATGGGTTCCATTTTTACCTTTTAAATACGCAACCCTAAAAAGATCTACCAATTTTAAAAAAGGCGACAGTAAATAGGCTAGTCAATATAGGGTTTGTCATAAGCTTCGTGACGTCACATGTATAAATGTAAAGTAACCAAACAACCACTAACCAAAAACCATAAACTTCAAATCTAACTACCTATAGGTAATTATAAAAAAAATTAAGATCCTGACAACAAGCCTGTCATTCGATATGTCCCACACCAAAGTATACAAAAGTTAATTTTTTTATTTTTCTAGTTTACTCCCACGTTTAAAATTCATTTAATTACGTTACACGTCCGTATTGCAGTCACCAACTTATATATGCATACCAAATTTCAACTCAATCGGTCCAGTAGTTTCGGAGCAAATTAGCTGTGACAGACGGACCGTCAGACAGACAGACACACGAGTGATCCTATAAGGGTCTTTTTTTTTCCTTTTGAGGTACGGAACCCTAAAAATATGAAATTTATAACAGATATAGATGCTTTGAAAAAAACGGAAAAAACAAAACGATTCTTTAACGATCAGCTAACTTCGAAATTGTACTCTACCTTGTGACATCATAGCCAGAGCATCGCCCACGATTGGCCATTTTTTGGGCTCGGGTAACTTATCCAGGATCCTCATCTGCTGCGAATATCTTCCACAACAGGTACAGTATCGCTGCTCCGAGAATAGTCGCCCAAAACATAGCTGAAGTACAGAAGATGCGGCTAAAGACTGAAATCAAACGATCGATTTAAGTATTGGCAAGAGGCGAGAGAGGTGACACGGACACACTAGTCTGTTCGCCGAGAGTTGATAAAAAAAGTAAAAAGTCAGCGCTTCTTAACTCATTACAAATAGCGGCCCGCTAATTATTTTTACCGATAATAATAACAAAATTTAAGGGATTTTTTTCATAGAATAATATTATTGAATAGTCTGTCTGTCCAGACAGACACACTAGGAGAACCACGAAAACAAAACGCATGAATCAGCCAATAATGGACCTTTCCTCAATGTAATAAGAACGCCGATGTCGGCAATATTTACCTAGTATACGATGGTGTTATTTGACACCAAAAAAGTGAGCATCGCGAAAATCGCTTTGGGCATTTCCTTACTATATATTTCTATGCTCGTTGCCTACTCTGCGCTTACGAATTCACAGGCACGGGTAATGATCAATACTTTAATTCATGGCGCAGGTGGTGCTCTCCCACTCTCGGAACATCACAAAGAGTCACCACTACCACTTCGCCCAGCCCTGGCTTGGGACTGGCCTACTACTCAGCACAGGTAAATAGTACCTAGTATTAATTTATTTAATGACGCGGTTAGCCTAGTTGGTATGGTACTGACCCTGCCTCCGAAGCAAGCGGTCCCTAGTTCGATCCCCGGTAAGGACAAATATTTGTCTGATGAGCACGAATGAAAAGGTGGCAGAGATCGAACCAGTGCTTTTTTTAAATAAATGGTTTTGAAGTTATTTAGGAAAATAAACCTTTCCATCACTTATCACCGAAACTACTCGGCTTAAAATTTTGAAAAAAATACACAAAGTACCTAGTTCTTTACCTATAGATTACAGGATACCCATAAAAAGTCTATGGTGTTTAAAATAACATAGGAAATTTCATATACGGAATATAATTATGTCCGGTTTTTTATTAGACAAAATATATTTTCTTTCTTTCAGGATAATTATTTATGTACTATTAAAACGAATCACAATCAAATCAAAATCATTTATTTCAATTTACAAGTGTTTAAAATATTTACAGCTATTCACAAACAGCATGCAAAATGTTTACATATAATTTAAATATTAGGCTATTCTACTTGAAACATATACTTTTAATTACTTAAATTAGAATACGATACAATACTAAGTATTGTTCTTGTGAAAGACCGTTTGTAATCACCGGTCTTTCACGTGACGAAGGCAAGAGATCTGAGGGCATGATCCTCGTGCCATGGAAGATGGGACGGCCTCTGGTTTTGGACGCGACGTGGGCTAATACACGGACGCCGTATCATCTTCATGACACAGCTGATAAAGTCTGGCTCTGCCGAATTCAGTCCAGCTCCTCAAACGGCGCAAATACTTCCTGGTTGAGACCCTTGGACCCTGCGGGGAAAGTGCCCACATGGTCTTTAGGGAATGCTCCAAACGACTGGTGGAGTTGACGCGTGACCAGAAGGCTGCGTTGCCATCCAACGTGGCAATGTTGCTAGCTTTGTGAGCACGCTAGCAAATGATAGTGATTTAGGGCAGTTTTTTAAATTGTAGTTATTTTAAAAGTTTCGTTTTTAATATATATATATATATATATTTCGATAATCATGTTCAGTGTTCTTAAGAGCTTTATTTTAATGTAGTTATTCAGTTTTAAGATTACAATTACATATTGTTTATCCAAAGTTTAATCTAAATATATCCGTAAAAAAAAAAAGAAACATAATAAGTACTTACACCATTCGTAGAAGAAGCACCTGATTACAGAATAGCTGGATACAGGCATTTATCAGTTGCTACAACTGCTTGCATGATAATTAATAATAATAATAATATGAATATGACAATGAAATTAATATAGGTATTAATAAATAAGTACCTATGTCAAAATGTATGACAAGTAAATTAAAGGAAGATTGTAATAATTTACAATAATATCAATTCATGGGATTCATTTAATGTCTATACATTCCAAAAACTCATTTAATGTATTAAATCTATATTCTAGAAGCCGCGTCTATACAGGGCCTACCAAGGCTATGGGACATGGAAGGAAAGTACTTTATTGTAGATAGGATATTTTGCTTCATGGAGACATTATTTTATTTTTGATAGTAAGATATTAGACGCTACATTCAAAGATTTTTAAAAAGTTGCTTGCTTCATCTGGGAACCGAACTAACCAAATGTGACTTTTGTGAGTGAATTTGACGTTTCTTATTTTAAGTTTAGGAAATTTTAAAGTAAGAAGAGTACGTTGTAATTGGACCCAGTATCTCAAATTAAAGTAACATCGTGAAATTTTTTCATCATTATTATCAGCATGAATCGGTTTTACTACAGTCTGATAAATCTTTCCGCATTTTTAAACTGTAGTTAGGGATTGTCAGTTCATCCTTTTCGGACGAAGAGTGGTTTCGCATTGATGTCGATGTTAATTTCACAGACGACAAGTCATCAGCGTTACTAAATAACCCATTAGACACATTTGAACTTGAGCTAGAATGGTATGTCACACACTTGAAAATCTGGACAGGCGTCGAGGTTCGAGCTCTTTTGTTGTGGTCACTTGGTAAACTATCACTAGATTTTTCGTCTATATGTGATGAATTATTAAATTCCTCGGGCATTTTCGTTTCGATTAAGGAAATAAACTCATCTTTTGTTTTATTACTGATGGACTTGTTGCTAAAAGTTATTTTCTTAGCCAGTTCGTTCGTTACAGTATCATTTACTGTCATAGAATTCATAAATGAAGTTTGTTGTTCCGCATTTTTCGAGTCTAGATGTCGACGTCTGGGCGTTTTTGACAAATTCGGCACGACTGATACTGAGTCCGTGACTATCGTAAGCATATCTTGTTTAGTCGAGTTCTTGAATTTAAATTGTGACAAACTAGAACTAGACGTGTTCGATGAAGAAGACAGAGCTAATCGTTCTTTAGTCTTTTTCAGGGTAGAAGAAGCCCATCCCATTCCAAGTTTTTTAAATGCATTTTCTAAATCAGGATTCGAAGATATGCTTAATGTGTCTGATGTTTCAGCAACATTCGCTCTATTTTCAATTATTTTCGAGTGTTTCTTGTCTCTTCTGGCTTTTGATAGCAGTAAGACAGATAAAGTAGATTCAGATGACACAGTAGTTGAGTTTGCGTTTGATGTATTCTCAAATTTAAAAGGTTCGGTTATGAGCTTTCTTTTAAGTAGTTCAGCCACTACGTCTGGCAAACTGCCATCTGAGTGAAGGGAGCTTACGTCATCTATTAACCCTGTATCTTTGGAGACTCTTTCGCGTTTTGAGACTATATCATCTTTATAGTTGTCCTGAGCATATTGTTGTAGACTAATAAATGGTCTTAACATTATTTCATTGAATTGATTCAAATCCATCATTCGTAAGTTTGAATTATTATTCGATAAGTCAGTGGATGCTAGATTTATTTTACCATTAGTTGATTCAGGGCCGATGCTTGGACAAAGCACTGTCTGTTGCTCATCGGTAATATTTCTACTGAACTTCTCCTCTATTCTTGGCTCGAAGGCGTTTTTCATAGACTGATTGAAATTATCCATAGTAGACGACTGATTTTTTAACTTCACGCTCATAGGAGAATCTACTTCAATAACCGTTGAGAGTTCGTGCGGTAAAACGTTTTCTTGAGGGTGTTTTAAGTGAATGCGCAATAACGCGGGAGGGGGTTTACTTCGACATTTTGAATTGCTACTGACACGGTATTCAACATTTTTCTTATTCAAAGGAGTTGTTATGGAGGTGGCATTGTCAATAATATTGTCTGAACAGAAATCATTTCCAGAGTCAACATTATGAGGGTATTTAATGCATGGTTTGGGAATTCCAAATAGTACGGATTCATAATCTGTAGTATCAAAATCCTTTTTTTCCTTTGAGTTAACAATTGAGGGCGACGTTATTTCTGACTTTTCTTTATAATCAATCACACGGTTCGATGCTTGCTGTTCGTTCCTTTCAGCAACAACATCTTTGTCTGATTTTTTATCAGAATCAGAATAATCCGAAGTTGAAATATGACTATAGGCTAGAGATTTACTTTTTCTAACTTCTTCTAACACTTTTGCCAGGTTTGATAAACGTTTAGTGCATTTTTCCGTAAGATCTGCTATCGTTTTTATATTCTGGAGTTTATCTTCGGCCAATTTCATGAAATTCATTCCATTGTCAATATTGCCGCTAGTCTGGGTAGACGTATTGATGGGTTGGCAAGTGGGCTTCCCATTAAAAGTACTAGCAATATGGTTATCTGAGGTCGTGCTCCGTGAAGATGTTATGGTCTTAGATTGTTCGGGGGAAGTATCTTCAGTATGGTATTGATTTTCCGATTTGTGGTCAGATACTTTTGCTATGGATTTTATTTTCTTAATATTTAAAGGTTTGTTTGTACTACTCGTATCTTCAAATTTTTTATCTTCTGTCTTGAATTTACTGTTGCTTACAATTCGTGGTGATGAAACCAAATTGTGACTTTTTGGTCTAACATTGCGTGCGCTTTCATTTTCACTTGCATGAACTTGTGTGGGTTTTGACGGCTTATCACTATTTATGCGAATTTTTTTAGATATATTCAAAGACTTTACTTTATGCGTTTTCTTTTTCAAATGTTTTCTTCTTGATTTGATGTTTTTTAGGAGAAAGTTTTCCGGTTTTAAGTCACGACTTCTGTGTGTTTGAAATCTTTTTTGTAGTGCGTCATAAAACTGCTTCCTCAAAAATTGTTTGATTTGATCTAAAGAAATGTCGTTCTTCAAAGTATCATTCTCTATTTTTTTGTTGGGAACATTGCTGGATACATTAATTATAGAACTAGACGGTGTATTTACAGAGCTGCATTCCTGAGTTACAATTTGAATTGCTTTTATACCTTCCTTATTTAACAAAAGTAATTTATTTATATACGCTTTAATCATAGGATTAAGGTTCGATTTGTTACTGTTTTTACTATCATCACAACTTTTTTTACTCTTTCTGCCATACTGAGAAGCATTTTTAGTACTCTGATTAGGTAGCACGTTCTTATTTGAGTTAAGTCTGCATTTGTTTCTTTGAAAATGATATTTACAGCACAATTTGGAGTTTCCTTTTGTTTTACACTTATGACATCTAATATTTGATACTGGACTTGAGAGTGTAGAACCTATTTTGGATTTTAGAATATTCAGGGAGCCGGATTCTACGTCCGTTGACAAATTTCTGGCTGTGTTAGGACGGGTTTTCAATCGGTTAACTTCCAGCTCAGGTTGTATGTTACATAAATAGGCATTATTAGCGTGAACGCAACGCTTGCATTTTTTATAATATGGTTTTTGTCCAGTATAAGCATGTATTCCATCGTCAATATTTTGATAAGCTTTATTACAAGACGTGTAACCCCGTCTAAAGTAATTAGGTAGAACTACTTCTGGAGGACTCATGTAAGCAGTTGATGTTGACGAACTCATGTGAATAAGCATTGGTCTCGTTTTGGGCGAGCTGGTTTGCGTTGTTTGGGTGTAAGATGAAGTTACAGGTCTTGTGATAGGGTCACTTTTTGAAACATCGCTAGGAATCACATGAGACTCTTTAAAGGGTGTAGAAACGCCCTTTTGCTGTCCGAATGCTTGTTCAGTTTTTGCTGATGGAGAGACGTTATTGTATTGACTGCTTCTTGGAACTTGTTCCCTGTATTCCTTATTTTGTCCCAAATTTTCAGTAGTCAAGTTTGATACTCTAGCAGGATCTTGATTGATTGTGAATATTTGAGGATTTTCTACTAATTCTGGATATTGGTCAATTCTTGTTCCTTTTGATTGTATATTATCTCCAAATTCTTGAGAACGAAGAGCGATATCCGCTGCTTTATCGGTATTATTAGTAGCTCTATCGGATGGCAGGTTTTCTTTAGTGACCTCTTTATCATGTTTCTTGGTGTCTTCTTTAATTACATCTTTTTTCCTAAGTTGTATGACGATTTCATGTGCATCATCTTTAAGAAGTCCTGTTGCTACAATAAAAATGTCCCCTTTTTCTTTTCCACATTCATCGATTAATTTAACATATCCACCCTCTTCCGGAGTACAGTTTGGTGTGATATTCGTGGCAGTCTTAAACGCGAGTTCAATAATTGGACTGTGAATTGTTGATTTTGATTTGACGCAGCTTTTTCTGAAATAATACATTATAATTTTACTGTTTTACTATACAAAACCGAAGTTAAATATATTAAATATTTCTTTTGAGATGTGCTTGAGATAGATGTTTGTTTGTAGTGACATTTAAACAATTTCCATAATCAATGTTTTTGCAATACCTACCTTGATTGTTGGACATCATTGTTCGCACCACTCTTGCAGGGACCTTGAAATAATAAATATAATAAGTTATTTATATTATGCGAAATTAGGACATGACTGGTCATAAGTAAAGACAGGAATACCTTCTTTTAATGGCTTTTCCATATTAATGTTTTCGTTAAACGAACAAGTTGGTGTTGATTGAGTTAATATTACGTTGTTGCCATCCTCTTGAAGTCTTTCGGAGTAATACATTGATGTAATTTTCTCCCTGAAAATACACAATGTTCATTATAAATGCGATAGTGAGTTCGTTTTGTTTTCACGACTAAACTACTGTACAATATGCGCAATTCCCGAGGACCCGAGGTCCCCTATACTGATTCGTCGCAGACGATATTGCCGACAAAAGCTTGAGTAATCTAATAACTTTAAGAGGACTGTGAACCAACGGCAAAAATCGTCCTTTTCATACAAAAGGCGGTAACGATTTCGACCCCTTAAATGTTAACCGATTTTGACCAATTTTTGATAGGCTGTCAGTTAGAACAAAATCTAGGTCTATAAGTTTTTGAATATTGATTAAAGATCAACCAAGTCAAATAACGGCCGAAATTAGTTTTGTATGAAAATACTAAAACAACAATAAAACTGAAATTATTGACTATAGTTTAGAAACAAGAACGTATAGACCGTAGGCCTTTTGTATGAAAAACCGTAGGTTCACACTCCTCTTAAATTAGTTAAAGGCTCCAAAAACCCTTCAAAATTAATGAGTATGGATAATGTACCTGCGCCTCTATTCGGGAACGCTAAGTGATTCTGTAGCGACTCGTAATCCAGATTTCTCGTCTCGCTCTTACGCATTACGCGTCGTGCGGAAGAGTGAGATGAGAAATCTGGCTTACGAGTCGCTACAGAATCACTTAGCGTTCCCGAATAGAGGCGCTGGTCTAATTTACTTGTCAACAACTTCAATATATTTAATTTATCATTTCATTAACAATATATTTGACGGTTCTAATTAATTTACTAAAGAAGTCCAGTCATTATTTCTTACTCATCAAAGGTTTTATAGAGTCTGATTTATTTGTTACTAAAAATAATTATATTTTTCCCTTTTTTTGGATACAACGTAATAATTGCAGTGAACGTCTTTCGGCTGAAATGATGATGATGATGAACGTAATAATTAGGGATAAATGGATATTGATTTGGCCGCATATTGGATATCCGGCATGGCCATTGGCCGGATATCCGGCGGCACACGAGCTATCTCTAAAGTCGTGTTAGCTTGCATGGCCTTCGCGCAGCGAGCAAGATTCAACTTGTTACGAATTGTATGTAAGTGCGCGGGGAGGCCTTTGCGATTCAATACGCAATAGAGAATATCCATGATTATTTTTTTCATCTTTTATTGGAAAGTACTAAGTAATAGAAAAATATCTGTGTACGCAAAACATTATTGCGTTGTTTTTTTTTTTTGAGATACGAAGCTTTGAAAAGTCTTAGCTTATACTTATACCACTCGCAAAAACGCTCCATACAAAATCACGCTGACGGCATACATTTTATTTTGCCGTGAGCGCTCTTTTATCATTGGACGATCAAAATATATGAAATTTGCAATTATTTCCGAAAAAACTGTTTTTAGGGCAATATCGTACAAATAAAAAATTACATTAATTCTATATGGATGTCAAAAACTAATAATTTAGAACTAAAAAATAAAATATATCAAAAAAAACGGCCAAGTGCGAGTCGGACTCGCGCACGAAGGGTTTGTTGTATGGGAGCCCCCCTTAAATATTTGTCTTATTTTAATTTAATTATTTATATTTAAAGTGAATATATCACTAAATATTCTGTGAATATTTCAAGTGTCTACCTGTTGCCGTTATCAATATCGAGCAAAAACGAGCAAAGAAATCATGTTTGTTGTATGGGAGCTCCTTAAATATTTATTTTATAATGTTTTTTAGTATTTGTTGTTATAGTGGCAACAGAAATACATCATCTGTGCAAATTTCAACTGTATAACTATCACGGTTCATGAGATACTGCCTGGTGACGGACACGGACAGTGGAGTCTGAGTAATAGGGTATGCAACCCTTACTTAAAAAAGTAACAGTAAACGATCTTTCTTTTTCTTTTACATGCATTTATTTACATTTGCTCTAAATATATATAATTTTAAACCTGCTCATTATGATTTTCATGCATATTCCCTATGTAGTACGTCAGGTGGGAATACTCGAATGTGCACGACGTGATGTTACATGAAGGATTATATTTAAAATTTAAATACTAGCTGGGCCCGCGACTTTATTTGCGTGGGATTGCGATGAATAGTATCCTATTTCATATTTGTTTTTTGTTTCGCGCGGAAACCAATTTTTTTTTTCTAAATTAAAGGCCTTAGTTAAGGCCCGGGCACAGTTTCAGTGGTCCCGTCAAAATCGTTGATAGCTGATGTTATAAAGACTTAAGGCCGGGGCAAACCAAACGCGGTTGCGGCGCGTTTGCGGCGCGAACGCGGGTCCGCGCCGTTGTCGAACAGCGCGAGCGAATTTACCATGCTATACCAAAGTATTATAGCCGCGGGACCGCGGCGGTCCCGCGCCGCCGCGGTGTGGCATGGTATATTCGCCCGCGCCGTTCGACACCGGCGCGGACCCGCGTTCGCCCCGCAAACGCGCCGCAACCGCGTTTGGTTTGCCCCGGCCTTAAGTCTTTATAACATCAGCTATCAACGATTTTGACGGGACCACTGAAAGTCCCGTTAAAATCGGTCCAGCCATTTCGGAGAGAGAAAACCAATTCGAGGGGGGGGTCTGTAAAACGCTACGATGCATTCCAGAGGTTTGAACTACGCGTTACTTAATTTTTTTTTAACTTTTCAAAACGATCGCGTTCTCTCACTCATTTTTGGAATTACCTCTTGAAATTTTACTAGCAGGAAGGGGGGTACAGAAATGTTATGGCGCGTTAAATGGAGGGGGAGGGTCAAAAAACTCCAAATATTGCGTTACGTAATACTTGAACGCTCCCTAACAAGCAGACAGACAACATTATAAAAATTGTTTTTTTGTTGTTAGAGGTACTGTATACCGTAAGCAGCTATTATTTTGACATTTCAAACAGACAACTTCAATTTTGTTTATTTGTTAGAAAATAAATAGATATAGATAAAATCCAACAACTGAACTATGTCTGTATGGAGCGCTACTCAGGGACAGGGCTTTTAATAAAATTTAACACCTTGGCCTCAGGTTTGATCCTGCCCTTAAGTAGGGAAATAACATTGAAGAAATTTGTAATACACTGCCATTGAAAAGTTTCCGGACACTGACATTATCATATAATAAAAGTATAAACAGTTGAATAAAAGCCTTCATTCAATTAATACCATATACATACATACATACATATATCACGCATGTTACCCAAAGGGGTAGGCACGGACCACGGATTTCCACCTGCTACGATCCTCACACACAACTCTCGCGTTGTCTACTCTCATTGAGTTCTTCATGCACGCTCGCCGGTAAAGAGTACCCTTTGGCCTGGCCTTTCTTAAGAACATCCTTGATCTGGTTTTGGTACATTCGCCAAGGTCTTCCCCTTCCAACCCTACTGTGCACACTCGTCTTATAAATCTGGTTTATTAGTCTTCTTTCGTTCATCCTCTCCACATGTCCAAAACATCGAAGCATACCTTTCTCAATTCTCACGACTACATCTTCTTCCACACCACATTGTTTTCTTATCACGCTATTCCTTATCCTGTCACTCATAGAAACACCACATATACTTCTCAAAGCTCTCATCTCCACTGCATTGATTCTACTTTCATGTTTCTTCTACGTATGTGAATGAATGAATGAAGGTTTTGTTGTTGCATTCTTCGACACGCAGTTAGAGACGTTTAAGCAGTTTAGGAAGTCATTATGAACACTTGAAATTAAAAACCGGTTTACTCACGACTCATTGTCAGAAACGACCCGACATGTTTTGGACTCGTACGGAGTCCTTTTTCCAAGGATATAGTGCAGTCGCGGTCAATGCAACCCACGCACTACCCGCCACGCGACCCGCTGCGCCCGGGCTGAGTTTTTTATTCATGAAATTTTTATATTTGTGCAAAACCTACCGAAGAATTGTGGAAGACATTGACATTCACACTTCTCGACTAATAAACATAGAAGAACACCCAGGTGAGCTGTTTTTGTTTGATTTAGTTTGAAATGCACTCACACAAGGATTAACGCAAAATAACAACAATTTTTTAATAAACCAAGTCAAATTAGGGATACGAGATCAGCTGTTACAACAATTTGACAGCTTTTCAACTGTCACTGTGGTATTTAATCACAGAGTCTAGACGCAGAAAGGTGCGAAGTACCAACATAACGATTCAAACGTTGTTCAGGGCTTAGGACACTAATTTGTATCGCACACATAAAGCATTGATTCCTGTCGCACCCGTATATTGGTTAAAAAGTGACAGATGCTTTATGTGCGCGATAAAAACTAGTGTGCTAGGCACTCAGTAACTTCCATTGTGTTGCATTTACGAAGATAGCTAGCTACATAAGATTGAATCCAAAGATGGATCTATTACAATAAACTATAGTCTTACTATAGTTCCCGAGATTTATATTTTCCCATTTGATGTTTTCTACGCGACATATAACGTATATTTAACATGTTAAACGAAACTAAAAACAAAAAATTTAGTTGCATTTGTACTTTTGAACATTCACAAAATAATATATTCCCCCATTTTTGTTCATAAAAATTAATACATTTCATACTCTAATCTTGCATATTTCTTTTTAAATTTATAATTAAAGTAAGACTGACAAACAATGACGTTCTATGCCCTTTTTTTGTTTAGTGTTTCACCCGTTTGAGTCGAGTTCGTATACTTCGAATAAATCGGTAGGTACCTAAAACCACAATGTTAATTTTAAGGTATTTAAGAACCAAATGATAATCCGATTAATTTAACGACGTTAAATCTATGCAATAAAATTAAACAATGAAACTCCTCCGTGTATAAGTACCGTTCCTCCGCTAACCGTTTCATTAAGATGAAACGGTCATACTCCATATTATTATTCTTATTTGATGCTGTTGAAACAGAATAAGCTTTTAGTATTATTAAGTTTTGTCTAACCGTAAAACATTTCGATAACCGTAATTATTCCAACGTTCCTATGCTAGGCACAGTTCCGCCAGTGGCTTGCTTGCCTTAGGCGTCTCTCACGTCAACACGCGGGCGCGGTCACAAAATAGCAAACAGATGGCGTTGTATGCAAGTGTTCACGTCGAAACGCACGTGCGCGCCAAGACAAGTCAGCGCGACCGCCACTGAGCTCGCGCCCGCTAGTTGTATGTGAAAAACGCCTTAGACGGGCCCTACATCAGAATTTGCTGGAGGGGGGGCAACAGAGGCGTAGGCGTAGCCAGGGCCGGCCCGAGCATTTGTGGTGCCCTAGACAAACAAATGAAATTTTAAATAATGGCCACGAACCGAATCGAATTCGATAGTAACCACGAGCATTGCAGTGAAGGAAAACATCGCGTGGAAACCTGCACACATCTGCGAAGTAAATCAAATATGTTGTGTGAAGTCCCCAATCCGCACTAGGCCCGCGTGGGGACTGCCCACTGGACGTTCCTGTACTGAAATTGACTTATTATTGATTTAAAATTTATCCTAATTTGTTTCCTTAAAAATGGCTACCCTGGCTCCTATAGCAATTGCCTGTATTCAAATTCAACATTACCTAAAGAATATCGCACATTATTTTGCTACGACAGCTTTTATATAGCAAAGGCATCCGCATTGTAAAACCATCTATTACAATTCCTTTAAAAATAAATACCGGACAAGTCGAGTTAAACTCGCATGGAGCGAGTTCCGTACATGATTATCTGAATATTCCTACAGTACTTTAAATACCATAGACTTCTTATAGGTTTTCCTGTAATCTATAGGTAAGGAATTAGGTAGTTATATTCTGTATTTCTTCAAAACTTTAGGCTCAGTAGTTTCGGAGATATGAGATGGTCAATTTTCGCCTATTTTCCTAAATAACATCAAAACTATTTATTTCAAAATTATAAAAAATATATATTTAAGATTCTCACAACGAGCCCTATCATTTAATATATCACAGGATTATAGTTTCAAAACTTTTATTTTTATTTTCTAATTGAGCCCCCAAAAGTGGCACTCATGTTAAAAAATCATTTATTTACGTTGTCGTCCGTCCGTATTGCGGTCACAGACTTACATATGTATGTACATGTACCAAATTTCAACTCAATCGGTCCATTAGTTTAGGAGCACATTGGCTGTGACAGACAGACAGACACACGAGTGATCCTATAAGGGTTCCGTTTTTTCCTTTTGAGGTAAGCAACCCTAAAAACCATTACATTCAAAGCAATGTCAGTTATCAATGTGCACATAAAACAGACATGAAAATAAGACTTTCATACAAATATATACCTCAAACAGGAAACAAATGGCACAGACGACGCAAAATGCTTACCCCGACATTCCACTTCACAATCCTCAAGAGCTTTGCCGTAGTCATGGAAGCGAGAAGTCGCGCCTTCGTGCATCAGTTGAGAGAGAACCCGGGAGAAGTTGATGTCGCCTCAGTGATAAAGGACTTTACGCTCTATACCATCTGTGGTAAGCATTAGATTTCAATTTCAACATTGTCAGGAGATTCGTTATAGTAAAGAGAGAAGCCGAACCTTTGTGCGTCAGTTAAAAGAGAACCCGGGGCAAGTTCAGGTTAACAATTTTACGCTTTATATCTTACTAGTGGACCCGCCACAGCTTCGCCCGCGGTATTTTCCATACAAAATTTATAACTCCTTGTCACCCCTTTAGGAATGGAATTTCAAAAAATCCCTGCTTATTCCACCTCTAGGGTATTCGAGAAATATCTCCTCCAAATTTCAAACCTCTAGGACCACCCGTTTAGGCTGTGCGTTGTCTATAAGTGAGTCACGGTAGTGTTTTATATGTATTGATATATATTGTCAAGAGATTCACCATGGCGATGGTGAGAAGCCGAGTCTTAGGGCGTCAGTTGAAAAAGAGTCCTGAGTAGGCTGAGGCTGAGGGGAGTCTTGGCTTCCCTTCGTTTGCTCGACACAATTATAAATTCATTTTTTTGTAACGTAAACTAACTAAAAAAAGGCTTATGAAAAGCGAATTTGATTATTCCATGCACACGATCACAAGCTACTATGTAATTGAAGTGTATAAAATTTGAAAAAAAGAAACGCCATTCCTCAGTAAAGACGTAGATACTTATGAAAAATACCAATAAAACTATAACGTTCTTTTCAGAAACTGCAATGGGCATCAGCTTGGATTTAGACAAATCTAAAACCGCTATGGACTACCTTGACGCAGTCATCAATATCAGCCCGTTGGTTCTGGAACGGAACTTAAACCTTTGGCTTAAACCTGACTTCATATACTACAAACTACCAACAGGAAAAAGATTTCAAACGTACCTCAAAATCATCCACTCTTTTGCCGACAATCTCATCTATGGGAGGAAACAGCAAAGGATGAAGGAGACAGAAGAGTTTGAGACGATAGAAGACGGAGCCAAGAAGAAATTAGCGTTTCTAGATCTCTTGCTGGAAGTTGAGAGCACAGGCGAGATTGATATGGAGGGAATAAGAGAAGAAGTTAATACGTTTATGTTTGAGGTAAGTGTCAGAGAATACTGCTTTGCTGTAAATTACTTATAAGTCAGTAATTATATCATTCAAGTTTAGAGCTTCGTCTTTTATCGACCTTATCAGTTTTAATTTTTATTTCAGGGCCATGACACAACAGCTAATGCTTTAATATTTGGTATCATGCTGTTAGCGGATCATCCTGATATACAGGTATGATATAAAAATTTAATTAATTTAAGTTAATTAATTAAAGTTCCCTTGTAGGCCGTCTACTTTGTGACCGGCACTCTAGTATGACTGTGCAGGAGGTGAAATGGGTATAGTGGAAACACCTATTAGAACACTAACCTAAAATGAATCTTGAGATAGTCCTCGCAAAGAAATTGCAACGTGTGTAAGTAGCCGTGCGTATTCTGGCGGGTTACATCATAGCCGACAAACTTGACGACCTGTTAGATTGTAATTGTGTTTGAAATTTCATAAGCAACTTCGTCGCAGAACTTTGTTTGCGTGGTTTTGGGCTGAAAAGTACGCCATATCTATATTCTATTCTAATATGGTCAAACATCCAAACATCATCGTCTTAGCAGGATTGCCACTCTAAACTCCTGTTTCATTTATTTCCAGGATAAAATCCGGGATGAATTTCGCTGCATCACCGGTGGCTTGGATCGTCCCTTCACCATGTCTGACTTTACCCAGATGAAGTACCTGGAGGCTGTGATTAAGGAGGTCCTACGGTTATACCCCAGCGTGCCGTTTATTGGAAGGACCATCACCGAGGACTTCATGCTTGGTATGAAGAAGATTGTCAAGTATTAATTTCCATGTCATGCTGAAAATGGATTCGGAAAGAAGTATTTCTTTAAAATAAATAACGACTAGCGGCCCCGCGACAGGTTCGTCCGCGGTATTTCCTATACAAAGTTTGAAGCCCTATTTCACTCCCTCGGGGTTGAATTTTTAAAACAGTGTCTAATTATTTTTTACCAAATATGTGGTAGCTTCGAGATGATCTGATAATGGAGCCAGGATGTGAATATATAGTGGAACTCTTTAGCAGCTACTAGTAAACTTTTCGAGTTTAGGCTCATTTGGATTGTATTCACGTTTCCAATTCATTACACTTGGTGACGAGGGCCTGATGATGGAATGGATAGCGGAATATTTCAGTTGCGTTACTGACAAAAGCGTCTTTTTTAAAGTATATTTTTTATTTACGTAGACGATCTCTTGGTCCGCGCCGGGACGCAGGTGGCAATTCGTATCTACGACTTGCAACGTCGTGCGGATTCATTTCCGGATCCGCATGCATTCAAGCCTGAAAGGTTCCTGGATCCTGACCACCGGCCCTACGCTTTTGTGCCTTTCAGCGCTGGACCAAGGAACTGTATCGGTAAGTTTACTTAGGCTACTCACTGACTATATATGGATGGATGGATGGATGGTCCTTTGTGGTGGGGATACCGACCGACCAACTTGCGGCCTTCACAAAGCAGGAATTCTGGCCGAGGGGTGTCGTATTCCGTCGTTTTCGTGGACGGTTATTGGACACCGAGAAACCGTGTCACACGTCGCAGACCAAACGTGTCACCTAGCTATTTAAGAGTTTTATTGTTACTTATGTATGTTAGTCTTTAAGGTATTTATGTTATGGGCCTTGTTGCCTGAAATAAATGGTATTATTATTATTATTATTATTCTCTTTATTAATCTTGAATCTTAAGCTAGGTTTTATAATATTTGTATAAAAAGTAAAATACAATATCACTATAAAAATACAGACACTATAAAAACCTAGCCTAGGGTGCCGCCGGTAGCGGGGCAGGGCTCAAGCTACCGGCGGTTAGGGCCGCAGAGAGAGGAACCTCCTGACGATGCGCGCCGTGTCCAGGAGTACCGCCTTCTGTATCCGACCCTTGATCCAGCCATCAAGCGAGAGTCTCTTGAGGTGTTGGTCGAGACTCTTCGCTATGAGCCCGTTCGCAGAAACAACTATCGGCACAATGATCGTCGAGTCAACATCCCACATGGCGGTCACCTCGTGAGCCAAGTCAAGGTACTTGCTGAGTTTGTCCTTCTCGGCGTTCACGAGGTTCTCGTCATGGGGGATGGTGATGTCGACGAGCACTGCCTGGCGCTGCGATCGATCTGTCAGCACGATATCAGGCTTATTGGTGATAATAGTCCTGTCCGTGATGACAGATCGATCCCAGTAGAGCGTAGCACGACCATTTTCGAGAACCGGCGCCGGTGCGTACTTGTAGTACGGCACTTCCGACGCCACAAGGCCGTATCGAAGAGCAAGTTGCTGGTGAATAATTCTGGCTTATTATTATTATTATTATTATTATTCATCATACCATCTTAGGACTAATAAATCGAACGTGGCCACGAGTAGTCTTGTGGCTCTGCCCACCCCATTAGGGATTTCGGGCGTGATGCTATGTATGTATGTATGTATTATTATTATTATAATTGTGCAACCAGTGATATTGCACAGTTATATTGTAGATATAGATAAGATGATATTGACGGTCAATATCGACTATTGACGATGTGCAACCAGTGATATTGCACAGTTATATTGTAGGTCAGTGGCTAGCCTTAGGCACACTTGACAGCTTGATTCTACACAAAAAGTTTAGGGAATGTTCAATTTAGGCGGCACCGTTTCGAATTGGACCCACTATAGTGATATTTATTTAAATAAGACAATGATGGGTCATATAATAAACATATAACATACAATAATAACAACATAAAAAAACTGGTCAAGTGGGAGTCTGACTCGTTAACCGTTGAACCAATTTTGATGAAATTTGGTATGGAGATAGTTTTACCCTGGGAAAGGACATAGGTTACCATATTTTTCCCAATCTACACCTAAACAAATGAAAAAGGGACTGGAGAATTACCCGATGAGACGCAGACATTGAGGAAAAATCTTATTTTAAAAATTCAGTAACGCGTAAACTCGTTATAATTTAAAGGCATTTCCACACAGACGATGTTACGGTTTAAAACTAGTAATATACCTACAGTAAGTACCTAAAGCTGAGACATTTATTTAAATAAATAATAATAATAAATCAGGGGACAATCTTTACACAAATCGATCTAGTCCCAAAGTAAGCTCTAAAGGCTTGTGATATGGGTACTAGACGACGATATACATACTTATATAGAGAAATAAATACTTAAATACATAGGAAACATCCTCAAAGACTCAGGAACAAACATTCGTGCTCATCACACAAATATTTGCCCTTACCGGGGATCGAACCCGGGACGCTTGCTTCGGAGGCAGGGTCACTCCCAACTAGGCTAACCGCGTCGTCAAGATAAGACATTAAATGCAATGCAACACATTGCCAACAAGATATTGACAGTGCCAAATAATAACTTGGTTAGTCACCATTTCCTTCTCAGAAAGCTGTAGACAAACTCAATTTACTTTAAAAGGCTTCCTGGAAAAGAGGTTTGTCGAGAATATGTTGTTTTTTCAAGACAACCTTTTGCACGCGACTCCGTCCACGTAGTATTCGTTTATTAATCCCTCGTGAATATTTAATATTGCCGGCATACATATCCATGATCTGGCGCCTCATTCGGCAACGCTAAGTGATTCTGTAGCGACTCGTAAGCCAGATTTCTCATTCCACTCTTCCGCACGACGCCAAATGCGTAAGAGCGAGATGAGAGATCTGGCTTACGAGTCGCTACAGAATCACTTAGCGTTCCCGAATGAGGCGCCTGAGCGACGTCCATGCTAAATTTCAGGAGAATTGTTGCCGTAGTTAGGCCGTGAAAGGGAAACAAACAGACAAAATCATTTTTGTGTTTATAATATTAGTATGGATGTTTGTTTCTTAGTATTGAGTATTCAATTTAGTTCGAAATATTTACTTACGTACCAGTATAAAGAAGGAAGCCTCCTTCCAGGAAGGTTTAACAAATTAAGTTTCGTGAAAAATTCTAATAAGTCCGTCATTTACATTATAAAAAAATATTGAACACGTATAGTCTTTTTTGTGAATTAAACAAAAAATGATGAAGATATAGTGCGTTGAAGTTCCGTGACGTCACGACTTCTCACACTTTGTACTAATAACGTCATAAGTCCCCACTCCCGAACTTTGATGCGCGTTATCTTTGTCAATTTTGATTGATTTGATACAGTCAAAACACGTGTTCAATATTTTTTGATAATCTAACTGACGGACGAATTAGAATTATTTTTTTACCCAGGAAACTTCCCTATTGAGAGGACGATTTTGTTCTCATGTTTTACATTTTTTATACCAAGTATAAAAATTAAATTATAAAATAAAAACGGTGAACCACCGACCATTATTATCAATCATTATAATTATAATAATTATTATAAGTATTAATTATTATTAATAATAATAATTATTATTAATAATTATTATTATTAATCATAATAATAATAACAGCATCAAACCATCATCATCAAATTCATGAATATTTTATCTGTCTTCCAGGCCAGCGCTTCGCAATGATGGAAATGAAGTGTGTCCTGAGTCTGATCTGCAGCAACTTCAGAGTAGAGCCGAAGATACGGAACCATCAGCCGAGACTCGTCGCAGACCTTGTACTCAGAACCATCGACCCAATATACGCGAAATTTGTGCCTCGGTAGACCTTAGCCACGGGTGTGATTATGTTACCTTAAATTATTTATTAAAAACTTTTTTACAACCTTTATGTTAATAAAGTCACACATAACTGTTTACAGATGTAGTGCATAATTAGTTTCCATCGTGTTTTATCGGAAAAGTTCGTATTTATCGTGCTGTTTCAATTAGCTTCAGCAGGCCCCCAATTCTCGGTGCATTCGAGATAATCTCACAATCGAGATTAAACGTCAGTGCATACAGTCGTTTGACGCACCTGTATGAATCTGACGTTTAATCTCGCAATCGACATTATCTCGAATGCATCGAGAATTGGGGGCCAGTACCCATCATACCATGTTGTCATTTTTCATTTTGACATTTGCCACTAAATAATAAAGTTTCATATTAATGAATATAAACATGTCAGTCATTGAATACAATAATTAATTGACACTTCGGTTCCCGTCGTCTTCCGATTGAGATCCGAAATTTACCGATGGAAACATATTATTCACTATATATGTACACAGTTTGACCCCACAGTCTCAAATTCTTAAGAGGAGTGTGAACCTACGGCTTTTCATACAAAAGGCGATAACGATTTCCACCCTTTAAAGTTTAACCGATGTTGACCAATTTCTGATAGGTTGTCAGTCAGAAATACGTTTTGGATTTTTCACTATAATCAATAAATTTAATTTTATTCTTGTTTCAGTATTCTCATACAAAACTAATTTCGGTGATTATTTGACTTTGTTGATCTTTAATCAAAATTCAAAAACGTACAGACCTAGATTTTGTTCTAACTGACAACTTATCAAAAATTGGTCAAAATCGGTAAACATTTAACGGGTGGAAATCGTTATCGCCTTTTGTATGAAAAGGGTGATTTTTGCCTTTGGTTCACAGTCCTCTTAATAAAATTAAAATTCACGGTATGAAATTAATAATTAAACTAGCGGCCCTAGCAAGGATGACACGGGGATAGGTTAACACCATCTATCTCTAAGTGCGTCTCGCTCACAATAGTGCCGACAAAAGAGATAGTCAGAGAGATAAGACGGCGTTAAGTTATCCCCGTGTCAACCTTGCTAGGGCTGCAGATGTGACTGTTATATAAAAAAACACCGAACAAGTGCGAGTTAAACTCGCATGGAAAGGGTTCCGTTCCGTACATGATTATCTGAAATTTCCTATGTTACGTTAGATACCATAGACTTCTTATAGGTTTTCCTGTATTATCATAATAATCTATGGCTAGAGATCTATTTTCTGTATTTTTTTTCATAATTTTAGGCCCAGTAGTTTCGGAGATAAGGGCGGGGGAATGGTCAACTTTCGCCTATTTTCCTAAATAATTTCCAAACTATTTATTTTAAACTTCTAAAAATATATATTTAATATTCTCAAAATGAGCCCTTTCATTTGATATCACACGATATAGTTTGCGAAACTTCTTTTTGAATTTTCTTATTTTCCCAGAAAGTGGCCCTCAAGTTTAAAATCTATTTATTTACGTTACACGTCCGTGTTGCGGTCACCGATTTACATTATGTGTACCAAATTTCAACTCAACCAATCCAGTAGTTTCGGAAAAAAATGGCTGTGACAGACGGACAGACAGACAGACAGACAGACAGACAGACGGACACATGAGTGATCCTATAAGGGTTCCGTTTTTTCGATTTTTATGTGCGAAACCCTAAAAAATGTATGAGTTTTTAGAATTAAAGCTGTGTATTCTTGTTCAATAAATAAATATTAAGTTAAATTACATTATAACGAGGAAGTGAACGGACGGTTTTCTTTTTTTTAAATTCTAGTTCTATAACCGTGGATTTGAGAGTATGGTAAGCCTTTTATTTATGCATATATCTCCATAATATACCTTGCCCAATGGAAAAAGAGCCGTTCGTTTTATTTAGGATAAGAAAGATCTTGACGGAAGTAAGCGTAAAGCCTCTTATTAAAAACGTTTTACGGGAATATTTCGGAATAAATGGTAAACTATCGAACATATATTTTCACTGATTCCGTCATACTACCGTAAAACGTGTTCAGTAAGAAGCTTTACGCTTACTTCTGTCAAGATCTTTCTCATCCTAAATAAAACGAAGTATAGCTGTGCCCCGCATGCGTTGCAATGCTATTTCCTGTATATTTACCCAGCCGCACAGTCTAGTCGTCATACTAACAATTACAGCAAATAGTGGGATCAATAAACCTACATACGTTATAATTCTATTGGTGATTGGGCTGGGTTCCATACATTTTTGCCCCTCATTCTTTGTACATTTTATTTGTGGTAGTCCAAATCAAGACTCATTGAAGAGTGGAGTACCCGGACTAAGGGGGCATCCTCGAGGAGAGGGTGTTAGTGGGTGGGATTTCATTGTAGTGTTTATCTTAATAAATCGCGTGTGTTAGTTAGTTTGTTGTTGTATCTGATATTCTGCATAGAGATAGTTCACGGGCCACACAATGCCGTAGGCTACTTTAATCCCGGAACACAGCTCTTGGGGGGAACGGATATAAACGAATTCTACGCAGACGAAGTTGCGGGCAAACGCTTAGTATATTTTTAGGCTTCAGCCATAATCAGAACCAAAGCCACGATATTTTATCCATTTGCCCCAGTTAATGGAATAAATGAAGATAGACTCGTATGTTTATTTCTGATTGTACCAAACGATATTGGTTTCAAGGAAAATAAGAAATAAATTACGAATTTATTTTTCACTATATGGAAGTCCTCAGTTTCCAAAGAGATTCTTGTAACTTATCGTTACCTTTGTGTCGGCACGAAGTTTGGTTTTATGTGTAAAAGGGCAAAGGGTCATCTTTGAAGATTTATTAGCGACTAATGTACGTAAAAAACCAGTCAAGGGCATGTCGGGCAATGCTCAGTGTAGGGTTCCGTGGACATTTTAAATTCAAAAACTATAGCTACCTACCTATCTAAACTAATCATAGTTTTCTATTCAGAGTTATTTCGTGCTCTTTTTGATGACTTTCAGTAGGCACCATCAGTAGGTAAGGTATAAGGTATAGGCAAGTTAGTCGCCCTATGAAAAGTTGTTGAGTAGGTACATATATTTTTATAAGTTTTGATGAATTCAAATAAAACAAGTGATACTAAATACGTTTATTTAAATAAAAAATGCTGGATTTTTTTTTGGGATATCTGAAAAGCGTACGTAACGCGTGGATTCAAGTTCAAGATCGCCGTTCTGCCGGAAAGACCTGGGCGTCTATTCGGGAACGTGTATAAGTGATATTGTAGCGACTCGCGAGCGAGATTCGCATCCCGCTTTAACGCATTACGCATCATGCGGAACAGAGATGAGAATCTCGCTACAATATCACTTAAACGTTCCCGAATAGAGGCGCAGAAGCCAATTTCATACAAACTGCGTACCTACTGCTAGCAGGAATCGCGTCAGTATTCCGGCAGAACGTTTCGAACGGAAAATTATTCCTTCCCAAAGCGCTTCCAGCAGGACAGACCACTGGGCGATCTATCATTATACTGTATTTGTTTAAGTAATCAACTAAATGTAAACAAACTAACCCACGAAACTCAGACAATCCAGCCAACTCGGTCAATCTTATCGTCAACTACCTAAACAAATAGACCATAGTAATTTACATACGACTTCGAAACCCCATGTCACCCCTTTAAGGGTAGAGTTTCGTAATATGACTAAGTACATGAAATAGCGAATTTTTTATATACCAACTGCATAATTATAAAATACTAGTCAAAGTCAGGTGCGCAGCGACGTAAAACGACGCCCAGCGTAAGAGCGAGATGCGAGTCTCGCTCGCGGGTCGCTGCAGTATCACTTAGACGTTCCAATAGACGCCCAGGACACGCATCCAAACTGCGCCCCTTTCCCTGTAAATTATTTTAAAACAGATAGATATAGATACCTACACATTTAACGATTTTTTAGGCTTCCGTAACTCAAAAGAAAAAAAACCGGCCAAGTGCGATTCGGACTCGCGCAGGAAGGGTTTCTTGCTATTATCTATAATCAAGCAAAAAAAATCACGTTTTTTTTATGGGAGCCCCCCTTAAATATTGGTTTTATTTTAATTTAATTTAAGGGGGTCCATACAACAAACGTGTTTTTTTTGCCGTTTTTGTAGATAATGGTACGGAACCTTTTGTGCGCGAGTCCGACTCGCACTTGGCCGGTTATTTTGTTTATTTGCATCGTTTTTACGGCCTAATAGATTTCCATAAAACTTGGCAGAAATTTTGCGGGTTATATGGCAATGAACATAGGTTACTCTGTACCCCGGTATCCTGGAAGTATTTGAAGAAATCTTTATAAACAAGGAAACATGAGAAATGCTACTCCTCGGTGGATGGCGTTTGCGCGCTATAAACGAGTTCCACGCGGACGAAGTCGCGGGCAAAAGCTCATAGTCAAGTCATATTATCATTTGTCAAAATCGGTTGATATTTGAAACATTAAAAACTCGCCGTTGGAATCAAAGATGTTATTCTTGCAGGTACCTAATCAGCTACGTAATTGTCTAACACACATTCAAATTTAAACCGAATGCCTTTGTCATTAAAGTCTGAATCAATCGCTTCGTTTACGCGCTGGTGTGATTCTCTTAGATAACACTTCATAAACTCTCTGACGAGCCTAGCTTGACCCGTCAGTGCGTATGAACGACATGTTATTACGTGTCTTAGACCTTGGTCGTATTTCGACGTAGCCGGCCACGGTTGTAGGTCCCTAACTCCGTATAATGACTACAAGCGCGCGGGTCAATTTATGATAGTCGGATGAAATGAGAGACGGGATTTGTTACAGAATATCAGCTGATGCACTGCGCACGTCAGAGAATCACACCACAGACCATTTTAATAACAACTAGATAATTACGACGTCTTAACATAGCTGGGCACCGTTAATCAAATACTTAACTTCGTTAATCGCTACCGTTACTAAAAAAGTTAACTTCGTTAAGAGGAGTGTGAACCTACGGCTTTTCATACAAAAGGCGATAACGATTTCCACCCTTTAAAGTTTAACCGATGTTGACCAATTTCTGATAGGTTGTCAGTCAGAAATACGTTTTGGATTTTTCACTATAATCAATAAATTTAATTTTATTCTTGTTTCAGTATTCTCATACAAAACTAATTTCGGTGATTATTTGACTTTGTTGATATTTAATCAAAATTCAAAAACGTACAGACCTAGATTTTGTTCTAACTGACAACTTATCAAAAATTGGTCAAAATCGGTTAACATTTAACGGGTGGAAATCGTTATTGCCTTTTGTATCACAAAAGTGCCGACAAAAGAGATAGTCAGACAGATAAGACGGTGTTAAGTTATCCCCGAGTCAACCTTGCTAGGGCTGCAGATGTGACTGTTATATAAAAAAACACCGATCAAGTGCGAGTTAAACTCGCATGGAAAGGGTTCCGTTCCGTTCATGATTATCTGAAATTTCCTATGTTACGTTAGATACCATAGACTTCTTATAGGTTGTCCTGTAATATCATAATAATCTATGGCTAGAGATCTATTTTCTGTATTTTTTTCATAATTTTAGGCCCAGTAGTTTCGGAGATAAGGGCGGGGGAATGGTCAACTTTCGCCTATTTTCCTAAATAATTTCCAAACTATTTATTTTAAACTTCTAAAAATATATATTTAATATTCTCAAAATGAGCCCTTTCATTTGATATCACACGATGTAGTTTGCGAAACTTCTTTTTGAATTTTCTTATTTTCCCAGAAATGGCCCTCATGTTTAAAATCTATTTATTTACGTTACACGTCCGTGTTGCGGTCACCGATTTACATTATGTGTACCAAATTTCAACTCAATCAATCCAGTAGTTTTTCCACCCTTTAAAGTTTAACCGATGTTGACCAATTTCTGATAGGTTGTCAGTCAGAACAAAATCTAGGTTTTACGTTTTGGTTTTTTCACTATAATCAATAAATTTAATTTTATTCTTGTTTCAGTATTCTCATACAAAACTAATTTCGGTGATTATTTGACTTTGTTGATCTTTAATCAAAATTCAAAAACGTACAGACCTAGATTTTGTTCTGACTGACAACTTATCAAAAATTGGTCAAAATCGGTTAACATTTAACGGGTGGAAATCGTTATCGCCTTTTGTATGAAAAGGGTGATTTTAGCCTTTGGTTCACAGTCCTCTTAAACATTAAGGCGTTGCACATCACAAGATTTAACGTAAGTAAACGTTAATCGTTAACTCGTGATAGAATTGCATTTTATATGTGACTGCATTAGTGATTTACTTACCTATAAAAAACCGGTCAAGTGCGAGTCTGACTCGCGCGCCGACGGTTCCGTAATTACTTATGAAAAAGAAACAGTACCTTGTAAGTACGGAAACCTAAAACAGAAAAAAAATTAGCTTTCAACAACGGGGTAACCATTTACAACCTACCTATGAAATAAGACAAAAAAGAACTTTCGCAAGCTCCTATCTCCGTTCAATCGTAGAGTGTGATACGACTTTGTAAAGGTTATTCCGTTTAACTTTTTTTTTTATGTGATGTAATTACAAATTCACGGTTTTCGGACTTTTTCCTTTACTTGTGTTGTGTGTAAGACACTGCTTCTTGCCAAATTTCATGATTCTAGGTCAACGGGAAATACCCTATAGGTTTTGATTCCCTTTGGATTCTCTTGAAAGTATCAAAATATGAGACATAAACGGCCATATCTTTTGATTGCGGTGACTTAGAAGGTTGATTTTTTCATAGTTTCACGAGTTTGCATATCTGAGTATTTAATATTAATTTCAACTTGATACCTCCACGCGTTCCTGAGAAAAAGGTCTTGACAGACAGACAGACAGACAGACGGACGGACAACCGAGTGATCCTATAAGGGTTCCTTTTTTCCTTTTGAGGTACGGAACCCTAAAAAATGTTGGTATGGAGGCAGGACATGAAAATTTACAAAATATGTATGTAACATTAGACTATAAATACGGTCAGGTTAACGGACTTTAATTATTTTAACGTAAGTTAATGAGTCCATTAACAATTTCTAAAGTTAATTTAAAAGTTAATCCGTTACTCGAAATGTCAACTTCGTTAATTAATGGATTAACGGTCTTGTGCCCAGCTATGCGTCTCAATCCTCTTAAAATATAATTAACCCCGGCCTCCAGTTTCTTAAAATGGCTCATTTTATTTTATAATCATCTTGTTTTATTACGCAGTCCATTCTCGTTGATATACATACTTATTATTTCAAGTGAACGGTAAAATATGCTGAAGTGGTAACACTGAAGAATTAATTTGATAGGGTTGTCAATCATTCTTGAAATTTTTGGGCCATTATCGAATATCAAAGGGATTGCATGTTATCGGCTTTTTCAAGTATCGATGTGATTCCACAATGAATGTCCACATTATATGTATTTAAGCGATATTTTATTGTATTATGACTAATACGCCGCGGTTAGCCTAGTTGGTAGTGACCCTGTCTCCGACGCAAGCGTCCCGGGTTCGATCCCCGGTAAGGGCAAATATTTGTGTGACGAGCACGAATATATGTTCCTGAGTCTTGGATGTTTCCTATCTATTTAAGTATTTATTTCTCTATATAAGTATGTATATCGACGTCTAGTACCCATAACACAAGCCTTTAGAGCTTACTTTGGGACTATTTAGATAGATCTGTGTTAAGATTGTCCCCTGATTTATTTATTTATAATACGTAACTGCGCCTCTATTCGGGAACGCTAAGTGATGTTGTAGTGACTCGCGAGCGAGATTTCTCACCCCACTCTTCCGCACGACGCGTAATGCGCAAGAGCGAGATGCGTGTCTCGCTCGCGGGTCGCTGCAGTATCACTTAGACGTTCTCGAATATACGCCCTGGTATTTCTAAGCCAATGTTCCTATTGTTCGTGCGTGTCTTCGACTTTTTTTTTACCGAGTGGAAATGCATTACGCATACCCCCGTGCCTGATTTTTTAAGGTAATGTAATGTACTAATACGTAAAGAGGGGCCCTCTTTAATTCTTCGTTTTCGGCTTGTGCTATGGGTATTAGGCGACGACATACATACTTATATAGATAAATAAAAATGTAAATACAAAAGAAACATCCAAGACCCAGCAACAAACATTCGTGCTCATCACAAATATTTGCCCTTACTGAAGATCGAACCCGGGACCGCTAGCTTCGGAGGCAGGGTCAGTGTCGTCCAAATATATATTATAGCAAGGTGTCTAAGATGACTTGCTATACTAAAATTTATATTATAGCTAAGTGAGACGGGCTTAAATGAAACATAACTGAAATACAAGCTGAATGTTGACGTCTCTGAAGTCGCGAGTTGTACGCATAATCTTGTAATTTGTTTAAACTTAAGTACACGTCAAAAGTTTCGCAACACCATTACGCAATTAAATTTATTATAACCACACAGTCAGCGTCGACTCGACGCACAGCTCGAACGAACAAACTTTGATTTATAATATAAATCCACACAATTAATTCCTTTCAAGTGTGGTGAAGTGCATAATTAAGTTCTAAACACGTCTAGGATCAGTCAGAAGGATTTATTTATAAATGTTAGTACACAGCGTCAAAATCGCATCTCTACCTGTGAACCTATGGCTTTTCATACACAAGGCGATAACGATTTCCACCCCTTGAATGTTAACCGATGTTGACCAATTTTTGATAGGTTGTCAGTCAGAACAAAATCTAGGTCTATACGTTTTGATTTTTTCACTATAATCAATAATAGTTCGGTATTTGTGCAACAAGAGAACAAAGTTGGTTTTTGCTTTGAGTGTTGATATTTTCAATCCCAGGCAAGTAAAGGATTCTATAATTGAATCAATGGGCGTAGCAAGGAATTAAATGACACGAGATGCAATAACTTTGGTCTCGTTGGCACATACAACTTTTCACCTCAGCAGCGAGAACATATTGTATAAAGTTTAAAAATACAACACGGTAAAAATTAAATCTAATGTAGGTAACTTTATTTGTGAAATTTTTATATCAAAAAATGTTTTCACTGTCATCTTCAATGTCCATTTCCACTTTATGATTTTATCATAATTATGTATATTCGCTGCTTTAGGAGAACAGTGACACAACACAAACTTAAATGGTCTCCGATTAGAGACTTTACTGTCCTACTAAAGCAGCGATATGTATAGTTCAGTTAAGGGCCTAAAAAGAATCGCATTTATTCATCGTGGTAACCCGCCAGACAATTATATTCAAGGCGGCTAGGCGTAGCGTAGGTGAAAGTTTGCTGTCAAAAGAAATCCAACCAATCAAAAATTCAATTCAGTATATTAAATTTAACAGCTTTCCTTAAATAGACCGAATTTATTTCTGTTATACGTGACACCCACGACATAATAACAGTAAGAGCGTTTTCACATTACCCGATACGTTATCAGTATCGGGCACCTAAGGTCTGTACGGCGAGAGATGATAAAAAAAAGTAAAAAGTCAAGGCTTCTTACATATAAGACACATCGGGCTTACATATATAAGACATTATTTGCAATAATTATGGCGATAGGCGATGTATATGAACAGAACAAATTTTTTTTTTCGCCGCCGTCCTCACTTCGCGACACCGCAGTGGACAACATCTGTGCCCTCGTACCACGAAACTCAGTGCGCGCGGCGACAAGCGACGCCCGTCATACAGTTTGCGATAGTTAAGCGATGGTCGCTATTTCGAAACGATATCATAATATTTATCAACTCTCGCCAAACAGACCTTATACGATATCAGAGGGCAAGCAAAATGAATGAAATATGAACCTGCCGTTCACATTGTCCTATTCGATATCGGATATGAGACCCGATACCAATATGTCGGCGGCCGTGTCGGGCCCCATCGATATCGGACGATAATGCTTCTATGTGTGCTATATGTATACATTTTCTTAGGTGTATGCGTGACTGTGCCGGCGGCCGGCGGTAACCAAATCGAACCGATAATATCGGACGTATGTGAAGACACAACCGATATCGGATATCGGCTATCGGCGCCCGATACAGAGTATCGGGTGGTGTGAAAACGCTCTAAAAGAATATGGATTCTAGCTAATGAGTTATTAGGCACGTGTCAGAGTATTTATTATAAAAATAGGAATAGAAAATTATTATCTATTTATTTCGCATAACCTTAGACCTTTTATAAAAATAAACCGTTCAAGCTTTAGTATTTGGCCCAGTCTACTTTTTAGTGCCTACAAATACGTCTCCAGCAAATTTAAAAGTACATATTTTATTTATTACACGGGATTATTATAATATATATATATACTATCACGATCTTAATTATTATATTATTTATTACGACATATACTTTATCATCATATTTAGTACTATTGTGATTCATAAATTCGATATTCTATTTTTAGGGTTCCGTACCTAAAAAGGAAAAAACGGAACCGTTATAGGATCACGTCTGTCCGTCTGTCACAGCCAATTTGCTCCGAAACTACTAAACCGATGGAGTTTAAATTTGGTGTACATATTATTATGTAAGTCAATGACCGCAACACGGACGCGTAACGTAAATTGACCATACCCCCCTGCCCCCCACCCTCGCGTTTGCGTGGCTAATGCACATGGTATGGCCGATGTGCATAGCTAAGCTTCCTATGTCGGTCGCTACAAACACAATAATGTTTTGCATACACATATCGGTTTTAACTACTCAGCACTTTTCAATCCAAGATGAAAAAAATTACTTATGCATGTTCCCTATTTCGACATATTTAGTAATACATTTTTAATATAGACAGAAAAACATTCTTCAAAAATAGGGGATCCCAGGAGGCAAAGAGTACTTTTATAAACTAAGTATTTTAATGTTAAGCGCAAATACGTTGAATTTCTGTTTTAAATCGTTGACATCGCTACAAGAATTCGTAATGAATAATTTAGACTTGTTTATTTAGACTTGAAATTTAGCTCGTTGTATTTTAATAGGGATCAAATTTATGAAATTTGTCTTTATGTTTTTAAAAAAAAAACGATTCTTACTCACTTTTGAGAAGAGCAGCCAGGGACACGTATAATACATAAGTTTTTGAACTTTTAGAAACATTATAGAGGCAAAGCTACAAATGCAATTTTATTAGGTATTTACAAAATACATTTTTAATTTGTAAAAACACTGTCGTTTATATGAGCTCCGTCGTGTTGCTGGCACTCCTGCAACCGACTACGGAACTGTATGAAAAGATGCTGACAATCATCGCATCTGGTACGTAACCGCCCTGTTTCGGTAATATTCGTTGTTGAACCTGGCGCCTCATTCGGGAACGCTAAGTGATTCTGTAGCGACTCGTAAGCCAGATCTCTCATCTCGCTCTTACGCATTTCGCATCGTGCGGAAGAGTGGAATGAGAAATCTGGCTTACGAGTCGCTACAGAATCACTTAGCGTTCCCGAATGAGGCGCCAGTTTATTTAAACTTATTGACCACAACTTTGATTAAAAATAACCACTTTGCTTTCCTGTGAAACGGTCCATCGTAGTCAAAAATATACAAAATGGCGTTCCCGTCATACTTTGAACCGCACAATTAATAGTTTAGAAAAAAATCTGTGTTCCTATTTGCAAAAACTACCACCCTGTATATTACTATTATGTCGTTGATATAAAAGTATATTCAAAAAGTCTGTCGAGTTTAATTATGTACATAACTTATGAAAATTATATTTATCGGATTACATACATACATACATACATACATACATACATACATAGCATCACGCCTGAAATCCCTAATGGGGTGGGCAGAGCCACAAGACTACTTGTGGCCACGTTCGATTAATTAGTCCTAAGATGGTATGATGAACCGTACGGTGACAGGTGATCAGCCCATCGCCCATACAGATAGTCCACCATGTTGGAGAGGACCCGTCCCTTAGTCGACTTTTACGACATGCCAGGATGATAAGCATCTGCACGCATTCTATGTTATTTCTTCACTCCCAGTGCAGCAGAGGAGCGTATGGGATTCCAGTCGCTTCATTTGGCCTTCCTTGGCTTTATTCGTCTATTGAATACCAAAGAACCCATATCAAAAGCCTGACAGCAAGTTTCAATTATTTCTAACCTAACTGAAAATCACCATTTCTTTGGGCTCTCCACGAGGGGTGCCATTCTCGTAAATAACTTCGTCACCGAACGCACCAATGAACCTGACTTCACTCATCAGTAGCATTACCATGAGTATACGCAAACCGTTCTTGTAATAGAAAACTATCGCTTGTGGCTTTTACTTGTATCGGCAACAAGCAGTATTACCGATAGACCGGTAATGGTACCGTGAAACGCTCCATTTAGATCAAAAATGTTCAAAATGACGTTTAATTTCCCGCCATCCATTGTACCGGACCATTAATAGTTTACAAAATCTGTGTTGCTATTTGCAAAACCGGTCAAGTGCGAGTGAAACCCGCGTGGAGAGGGTTCCGTTCCATACATGATAAACTGAAATTTCCTATGTTACTATAAATACCATAGACTTCTTATAGGTTTTCCTGTAATCTAAGGGTTAAGAACTATTTTCTGTATTTTTTTCAAAATTTTAGGCCCGGTAGTTTCGGAGATAAGGGGGGGAATGGTCAATTTTCACCTATTTTCCTAGAAATTGAAATAGAAATAGAAATAGAAATAAATTTATTTGTTTAAACATAGGTAGATATAAAGATGGAAATTACAGGATGGGTCACTATGTTTTACCCGTAGGTGTACAAATTTGTTGTTTTACTTAACCTAAAGCTAAATAACTTCTAAACTATTTTACTTAAAATTAAAAAAAAAATACATTTAAGATCCTCACAATAAGCCCTTTCATTTGATATGTCACACAATTTCAGTTGCACAACTTTTTTTTTAATTTTCTAATTTATCCCCCAAAAGTGGGCCCCATCTTCGAAATTAATTAATTTACGTTACGCATCCCTGTTGCGGTCACCAATTTACATATGTATACCAAATTTCAAATCAATCGGTCCAGTAGTTTCGGAGCAAATTAGCTGTGACAGACGGACAGACAGACAGACAGAAAGACAGACAGACACACGAGTGATCCTATAAGGGTTCCTTTTTTCCTTTTGAGGTACGGAACCCTAAAAATGGCCGAGCCTATATTATAAATGGTAAAACAACCAACCCCTACAGGGGTAAATTAGGGGCTGGATAATGTATCAACTGTAAGTTCATACGTGCCCAATGAGAGCCCGTCATTTCAGGAAAAATATCTTAAAAAGTCAGTAACATGAAAATTGATTATAACATTTTAAAAATACATTTCCACAGAGACGAAAGCATGTAAAAGCTTGTTTATAGTATGTTTCAAGTGTTCTTATAACGAAAAACCGCTTTAAGATTATATTGGCATTATACTGCTCTTAGAGTATACAATAATAATAGAGTGAACGTTGATACCGTCAAGCCATGCCGCCTTAAACGTCAACTACAGGCCACACGGATTAGTACAAAACACATGCGGCTTTTCTTTGGCCTGTAAGGTTATGATACTAAATAATATTGGCCTAAATTGCCATTTTATTTGTGACAGCATTATTACAATCTTATTAATTTGGTCATACTGTCACTAGCTGACATAAGGCGAAGAACCATATTAGAAACACTCATATCATTGATTTGAAATCGACGTACTAATAAAATACAGCCATCTTGTTTTTTCATTAGGGCGCTGATGTTTACGGGAGTAGCGTAGCATTACAGTCGTAGGTTCAAATTAATATACAACGTATCTTTTACTCTATTCTATAATCTAAGATACTACTTGACAGCAGCCCTAGCAAAGTTGACACAAGGATAAGTTAAACCACGGAACTATATCGAGATAGAAGGAAAGAGTGTATGTTCCCGCGTGCCACAAAGATGTCGTGAGATCATCTTTGTGTGTAACAACGGTGGCGGCGCGGTGCGGGCGGCGGGAGTGGTGGTGCCTTCGTTTCGCGCGACTTATGCTTCCCTTCACTAAATTACACTCGTGATATCAAAGTAACTACGCATAAATGTTATACGCTCAGTTTCCATACAAATCGACGAACTCTTTCCGTCTATCTCGATATAGTTCTGTGAGTTAAACGATCTTATCTCTAAGTGCGACTCTCTCACACTAGTGCCGACGAAAGAGGTAGTCAGAGAGATAAACAGGTTTCACTTATCCACGTGTCTGGCATGCTAGGACCGCTTAGTGCTAAAAAGGCATGTTTAAAAAGCGGCCAAGTGCATGTCGGACCATTCACACGCAGGCGTCTTGCTCCAAAGCCACTAACATGGGCGCCGGTAAGAGGGTGCAGGGTGGTGCACTTGCATCCTCCTGTCGGGAAGGAAAATACACGGAAAAAGAGTAAAAATAATTAGTTTGGAAGTTATTTAAGAAAATAGGCGAAAATTTAACATTCCGTACCTTATCTCCTAAAATACTAGGCCTAAAATATCGAAAAAGATACAGAAAATAGTTCTTTACTTACAGATTACAGGAAAACCTATAAGAATTCTATGGTATTTTAAGTAGGATAGGAAATTTCATATAATCACGGAACCCTCGCCACGCGAGTTTAACTCACACTTGTCCGGTTTTTATTATTTAATACTAATCATACAAAACGAGACAGCTGGGCACAAGACCCTAGACCGTAGTAACGGATTAGCGATTAACGAAGTTAACTGTTTGTTTAAAGGTGCCTAGATATGCAAAATGTAACTTTGAAACTTAAATATTCTTTAAGAAATAGTGAATGTGACCTACAGACAGACTTGGTGACACTATATAAGGGTTTCTAGTTTGACTACGGAACCTTAAAAGGCTTTTTGACTTTGTCAAAGCATTTAAGCCCCAGCTGAAAACCAATTATCGGATCTTTATAAGCCTAGATCGGTGGCAGTCAACTACCGTACGTTTTTTGCGGCAGTTTTTGCCACGTACGGTAGGAATTTGGAATGAGCTTGCAGCGGCAACGTTCCCGGACCGATACAACCTAGGGATCTTCAAAAAAAGAGCCTACTCCTTTCTCAAAGGGCCGGCAACGCATCCGTGATTCCCCTGGTGTTGCGGGTGTCCATGGGTGGCGGTGATTGCTTACCATCAGGCAACTCGCCTGCTCGTTTGCCCCCCTCTTAATATAAAAAAAAAAAAGTTACTGGGGCCAATTCGAAAATGTGTTCGCTAATTAAAAAGTCACTAAACTTGAAATAAGAAACGGCAATCACTCGATTTTGACAGTTTTATAAAATTCAGTTTGACATTTTATATTTTAAATTTAGGAAATTTTAAATTAAGAAGACGCCGCTTCAAATTGGACCCACTGAGTGTAATGGATTAAAAAATGGATGATAATAATAATAATAATACCTTTTAATTCAGGCAAGCCTAAAGTTTAATTTTAAGTTGAAAATGTAAGTCTAATTCACCGATCGTACATTTTTCTCTTTACACCAAAATTTTTACAACTTCCAAAAAAGTTACGAAGCTGATTATTTTATGCATAAAAAAACAACTTGTAGAAAATTAGTTGCAAAAAAGAAAGTCTCGAAAAGTCTTCTAATTTTTTTTTTTTTTTTAAGTGGGCCATGTCGAAAATTCTCGAAAAATTAGAAAGAAAATCATAACTCGAAAACTATCAATAATCGCGGAACATACATGAGGGTAATTCGGATACCCCACAACACGAGGTACCAAATTTTTTTTTTGGACGTCAATGTTCTGGCCTTCCTGTATATTTTTTTATTTATCGTAACGTAAGTTGTCGCGCTGAAGAGCACGTTTTTTATAGGCACGCGCCGCCGGCCGGGCCGTTACCGCCGCACCGCTAATTCCCTGCATTTTAAATCTGTTATATCTTCGGAAATATTCATTTAAATTACATGCTGCAAAGGGCCATATTGATCTATATTAAATGGAAAATTTATTTAAGGTACTTAATTGGATAAGGATTAATGCTGTATTGCTTAAAATCACTTCGTAAATAAGCCATTTTTACCCGTAAAATGTAAAGGATAAGAAAATGGTTATTGTGGGTTATCCTTAGGAGATAGACATATACCATCGCGGACTTTTTTATTGACCTTTTTAAGGTGTACAATACTATAGTACATTATTTTGATTTATCTCGTGGGGTTCAGCCAGCGTTTGCAATGTAAGCGCAAAAAAATGTGTTTATTTACGACATCACATTAGAAACCTCTAAGTTGTTCAGTGTTTCTCAACAATATTATGCATGTATTATACATATAAACCTTCCTCTTGAATCACTCTGTCTATTAAAAAAACCCGCTTCATAATCCGTTGCGTAGTTTCAAAGATTTAAGCATACATAGGGACGGACAGAGAGCGACAGCGACTTTGTTTTATACTATGTACTAGCGGACCCGTCAGACGTTGTCCTGCAGCGCCATCTGCCGGGCTGATCATCATCGGGCATCTAAACCATCCAAGGCGCCACTCAAACGCATACAAAAAAAAAACATTCAAATCGATCCAGCCGTTTAGGAGGAGTTCAGTGACATACACACGTACAGTAGAATTATATATGTATATAAAATAAAAAGAGATAATACGTCTATGGAAAATTCCCATAGTGCCTGCAATGGACAACGGTCATGAACATGCCTGAATTCGATTTATCACAGAACATTAATAGTCAGAATACATTTAAGGTCTTGTATAACTTGGAAGAAGTGCAACAAATATAATATTTTGCTGGCACATGCGTCGTCTGTACTATGTCCCCAGTCACTCACAGACTATTATCCTATATCCATTCCTATAATATATCCTTTGAGATCACGGCTCAACAGAAAGTAAGACAACTCGGAGATTTTATAACTCTATACAAAAAGCGATTTCGTACTTATTTTTGTTACTTCCTTAATTGATAACAGGTTTTCCGATCAATCAACGGTAGGCATCTTTAATGACGCCGATAGTACACAAATAAATTTGTAGGTTAGGTTAGTTATTAACTAACGCACGTGTAAATTTGATAAAAAAAATTATAAGAAATATACTCACTTCGATTCTGCACTAAATTCGCAAAATGTATAGTTTTTTAGGCACACTTCAAAACTCTTCTCAAAACACTCAGTACCTTTTAATTTAATATTTGATCCAGCACATGGTCTACAATAACACAATGATAACAAAACTTTTTTTTAATTTGATCGCAGCGCTAACTGTCGGGACAGACTAAAATTAAAATTCGAATATTATTTAAAATTTGACACTGCGATGGTAGCGCCGTGTAAAACATTCCAAAATCAACAACTACTAATAAATTAAAAATTAATTAAAAAAACATTGTCCAGCGGACAAAATTGTGAATCTAAACCATTCCCAGATCCCCTTGAACACACACAAAAAATTTCATCAAAATCGGTCCAGTCGTTTGAGAGAAGTTCAGTGACATACACACTCACAGAAGAATTATATATATAAAGATATATATATATATATATATATACATATATATATATATATATATATCATCCTGTCAAGTATATCTCATCCTCTCTTAAGAAAATAATAAAGATTTGTTACAAGTAACGAGAGTACTTATTTAATATTAAAGTATTACATTTCGGAATTTGGTTGAACGGGTTTGGTATTATTTTATCATGTAACTAGCTTTGCCCGCGACTCTGTTCGCGTGGGATTAATATATTTACTAATCTATATTTCATTTGGAACAACAACAAGGTACAGTGGATTCATCCATACTCGTCTTATTTGGTAAACAAGTTTCTAACCTCAAAATGCACCTTTGTTGGCTAAAACAGCGGTTTCCTTGCAAATAAAGGAACCGGAGACAATATTTTAGACCTCACTTTGCCAATTTTTAGCCTAGGTTTGCTTTATTTAGGATAAAACAGTTGTTTCACCCAAAAATTGTACATTTTGAGGTTAGAAACTTGTTTACGAATAAAGAAAGGAAGAAAGAAAAACATTTATTTAGCAATATTTACAAATTTAGAACACAAATAGGTACTTAACATTATAATTTAATTGCTAAATGGGCGGTCAGCTCAGCAATGTGCTGCGACTTAAACAAAGCCACAGCGCTGATTTTCAGCTGGATCCAGATGCACAACACAAGTGCTCCTTAATATTACATGTTTACATTAATTACATAATACGGATTAACATTACATGGCAACTAACAGTTATATAAAGAGTTTACAAACAAAACAAAACCATTAGTGACATAAGTGACATAAGATATAGGTATGCAGAATAAATAAATAAATCCTTTTTTATAATAAATCATAAAACAAATAAATAAATAAGCGAGCCCTACGATTGAGTCTACATTTTCTTATAAAACTCGAGGTGTATAAGCTAAGAAAAAGGGAAGCAAATAAATAAACTATCGTAAACAGTAACAGTTATTAATAATAACCTTGAGGCCAACAAAAGATGTAGGTACACTATATATCGCCACGTTGAATGTTCATAAGGTAAGACCTAAATTGAAACTTAAAAGCGTTCACAGATGGTCTGGGGTCACGCAGAGGCGGAGGAATATTATTCCATATTTTTGTGGCGGCATATTTAAAACTTCCCCTGTAGGCCGCGGTCTTATGCCGTGATATACAGAGAATACCTAGACGCAAACGACTAGACCACTTTAATTTATCAAAAAGATAAGGGGGATGTTTGCTTTTAACTACACCAAACAGAAGAGTCCATTGTACACTATAAAATGGAACGATGCTACCTGTAGAAATATAAAACTGTGTCGCAGTTAACAACGCTCGGTGAAAAGTATTCTATGTGTTTGTTTCAGGTACCTATAAGCTATCTCCATTCCAAATTTCATCCAAATCCGTCAAGCCGAGAGGTATCAAGGAGTTACAAACATACTCCACACACACACACAGATTTTAGCATTTATAATATTAGTGTGATAGTTATTTTTCAATAATAGTAGATTTTTCAACAAAGACTTCAAAGAAGCCTATCGAGTTCAATTATTTAACCTCGCGAGCGATAGCGATCCTTCGCTATCAAGTTATGTATAAATAAATAAAATAATAAATAATAAAATCTTTAATAAAACACTTATTTGACAATATTACAACTAAAGACTATTTTGCACCCCCCCCCCTCTGTCACAAGTAATTAATAAGTAACTCAACTCTGTGACAAGAAATGCATCATTTTAATTTTAATAGATTTAAAAAAAAAACCTTCTTTTTCCGTGCACAAGATCAAATAATCCAATTTTTGTCTTAATAGTCACCAGCGTCGAAAAAACATTCAAAATAGTTACAAGTAGACCTTCGGGACTGACATAGTCGCAGCGCGACTCAAAGTCCCTAATTAAAAAAAGAATAAAGAATAAAAAAGTACACCTTGAACGTGACGATTTAGAGGATTTCGCAGGGACCGAGCGGAATCAGACTAAAGAAGATATAGGAATAAATAGTAGTTTAAATTAAAGGAAGTGGCAACTTGTTGATAAGGCGCTACGGCGTAGCTCGTAGCTCGTAGCCGCCAGTCCTTGCTACGACTCCGCGTAGCTCGCACGCACAAAACGTCCGCACTAAACCAAGAACTTCGTAAGTGTTTCGGAACGAAGTATTTTTGCGAAAGTCATTTAGAGTTTGTGAAAAAATATTTCTAATAATAGTGTCAGTGTCGTGATATAGTTTTTATTTTCAAAGTGCGTTATAGAAAAATAAAATTCACTCGCTATTCAAATCATGTCTATAAATTCTTCCGACATCGACCAGCAGTTCTGGGAATATTTTGAGACATCGACCAGCAGCCTCTCTGTGGACAACGACGCGAGCGCCGTGCTGGGCGCGTACGGCGCGTTGCTGTGCGCGGGCGCGCTCGGTAACGTCGCCGTGCTCGCGGCGCTGCGCGCGCGCCGCTGCCGCTCGCGCGTCGATCTACTCATCACGCATCTCGCGGTGGCCGATGTGTGCGTCACCTGCGGGGTCATACCTCTCGAGGTAAGTTGCTCAATCTATACAAATAAGTAAAATTGAAGTGTTTGTAAGGTCAAAATAACAGCGTTTTCGACCGATCGAGTGAAGTGAGCGAAGCGTCTCCGTTTCAGCTTGGGCAAAAATGCTTTCGTATGTCCGGATGTCCCGCTGTTCTCCTCTACAGATCGCATTTCTCAACCACTTCTCGTGAAATATTATGAGCAGGTTCAATAATTATATGGATTTTTTTTGTCGATACCGTTTTCCGAAATTTTTGAAAATAGCGGATATATGGGGATTTTGCAACCTTATTTGTGGGGTTGGTAACCTGACCGCGACATGTGTCGTTTGCTTAGTTTGTCGCGAGGTCTACAGCTCACAGAGTCACTAGTTCTAAATACATATGAAAGTATATACGGTACATATAACAAAAAAAATGTCTGTCTGTTCCGGCTAATCTCCGAAACGACTGGACCGATTTCGTAGGGACTTTCACTGGCAGATAGCTGATGTTATAAGGACAAACTTAGGATGTTATCTTTGAAAAAAATTGGGTTCCGCGCCAAAAAAAAACTTTGAATAAAACATAGGACACTTTTCATCCCAATCCCACGCGGACAAAGTCGCGGGCACCTCTAAAGAGAGAAAAAAAGAAAGATAAAGAGAAACATTTATTCACTAACACAGAATACACACAGACTAATATAAATATAAATTAAAACAATAAAAAACAAAATGGTGGTGTGTGTGTCCTCGCAGCAGTGAATGGGACACTGGCTCAGCATAATGCTGAGGTGTAAGACACCTGCAGCGCTGATTTTCAGCCAGCACCGTCTGTGACTCACGGAGCGCTGTACAAATACACTACATGTTAATAATTGTTTATTTACTACTACTTAGATGTATTTGTCGTACATTATATACATTATACGATTAATACGTACTATTAATAGTCTGTACTTGAAACTTCTATCTTGCTCAAGTAGGCGTTTTTCCTTACTAAAAAACATCCATGTGTACAATATCAGTCTTGATCCCAATCTATTAACATTAATAAGGCCTATATCAATTGTGAAAAGAACTGTCCAGTTCTTTTCACAATTGATATACATTGAAACTGTTTAACAGAAATTGATTATTTTGATCCCGCTTTTGAGGGATAAAAATAATATTTTCTGATAAGGTGGAGTAAAAAGGTTCTTTATACTGTACTAGCATTTATTTGCCCACAAATTCGTCTGCGTGGAACTCGCTTCCGTAAAAAACCGCCTTACGAGATCCTACGGATTCTAATGACGCTCATCCCACGTCTTCGCGAAAACGAGGACTGGATCTCGCGTGTTCATGAATAAGCAAGACTAGTTTAGTAGAAAATTATATTTATTTAGGTTTATTATAAACTAGTTGACCCGTCACAGCTTCGCCCGCGGTATAATCCATACAATCTGTATCACCTCTTTTCACCCCTTTAGAGATAGAATTTCAAAAAAACGTGCCTTAGGGCACCTCTAGGTTACTCGAGGAATGTCTCCTCCAAATATCAAACCTCTAGGACCACCCGTTTAGGCTGTGCGTTGTCTATAAGTGATTCACGGTACTGTTTTCTATGTATTTTATATATATTGATCTAGGTATGTATTTTGTATATTATAATACATACCATGGTCTATACCTCCTTCACAACGCTTAACATGTTTCTGTTTGGGCCAGTGGTTGCCTGGTAGAGAATGCCTTAACGCATTAAGTCCGCCATTTGTACACTCGTATTGTCCAATAAGATTTATACCTATAAAGAAATAAAATGAATTTTAGTGTACAAGATAATTATTATTTATTCACTTTGCTTTTCGCAGAGAGCTCTCTCAGTGGAAAAGTCATTTTAAGAGAATAGAAAGATTTACTTAAGTGAATTTATAAGTGAATGCAAATTGTTATCTTAATGTTTAATAATGATAAATTTCTAATGCATCTAATTCAATTAATGTATAAGAAATATTTTATATTATTATACCTAAATACTAATCAATTTTATAACGTACTCAATACTCTCTTTTTTAGGGTTCCGTACCCAAAACGGGACTCTATTACTAAAACTCCGCTTTCTGTCCGTCTGTCACCAGGCTGTATCTCGTGAACCGTGATAGTAAGATAGAAGATATTTTCACAGATGACGTTTAACTTAAGTTATGTGATCATCATGGGCCCGGTTGGGAACAACAATATATACAACAATATATATATGAGGACAACATTATTAAATTATAATTAATTATGCTACTTATATTAAATGAAGCTTATTTTTAATTGCAAATGAATATAGTAGTGGTAGAGCCAAACAGTATCTTATCCTCACTAGATGATAACTGTTCGAATAGGCCGGCTCGACCGGGGCAGTACCACACTCTCACAGAATATCGGCGTAAAGTAATAGCTTGCTATTGCGTTTCGTACGGTGAGTGACGAGATCCGGAGGCCTATTCCCTCGTCCCCATCCCATCCCCATTCCCCATCCTCCCTAGACTGGTAACGCATTGGCAGCACCTCTGGTGTTGCAGATGTCCATGGGCGGCGGTGACCACTTTCCATCAGGTGGGCCGTCACCTCGTTTGTCAGTCAATGACATAAAAAAGAAGAATATAATAAATCCTCAAAATCTTTCTAATATGTCACTTCAATGCCTCAGCAAGCTCGTTCCACAAACGTATCTAAAAAGGCCCTTTGATATGAGCATAATGATTATGTTAGAAATGTATTTCTATAAAAGAGCGTGTTAATAGGTACTACAAAGTGAATTTTATTTATATTTCTGCAGAGAAATGAAATCCAAAATAAGATAAACTTTTACTTATTTCAGACTCTAGGTCCATACAATTCTATACAAATAATGAATTACAAAATAATGTTAGGGCTGTGTAGAAAACAACAAATATTTGCAATAACAGTAAGCTAGGGTATTGGAAAATTGATAGAATAATTTAACCAAACTTAAACTTAATTAAAAAACTGTAACTTACCATGTACTTTTATTAGTACTGTTCTGGCAAATTATTTTCTAAATATTGTAGCTATATTTACATCCTGTGCTCATGCGGACCACTCATGCGCAATAGAAGTGGGTAATACACACTTCAAGAAACAAAAATGTTCACCCTTGTGACCAGAAGTTAACGATGAAAACCGGACAAGTGCGAGTTAAACCGTTCCATACAAGATTATCTGAAATTTCCTAGGTTACTTTAAATACCATAGACTTCTTAAAGGTTTACCTGTAATTTATAGGTAAAGAACTATTTTCTGTATTTTTTCAACATTTTAGGCCCAGCCCAGTATTTTTAGAGATGAGGGGGGAATGGTAAATTTTGGCCTATTTTCCTAAATAACTTCCAAACAGTTTATTTTAAAATTCTAAAAAATATATATTTAAGGTTCTCACAGCCAGTTCTTTTATATGTCACACGATACAGTTTGCAAACCTTTTTATTTTTATTTTATAATTTGCCCCCAATTTGTACCCATGTTTAAAATTAATTTATTGACGTCACGCGTCCGTATTGCAGTTATCATATGTGTACCAAATTTCAACTCAATCGGTGCTGCAGGTTTGGAACAAATTGGCTGTGACAGACAGACAGAGAGACAGCCAGACAGCCAGACAGCCAGCCAGCAGTTTTTATTTTTTCAATCACATTTATTTCACACGTTTTACAGCGCATCAAATTTATTGAACTGTAGACCAATCAGAATTTCAATTATACACTGCCAATAAGAAAATTAGGAATCAGCCGAGTGATAAACGATTTAGGGGAGAAATTAGATTCAATTTACTGAAAACCAGTTCGTTATCATGACTGTCTGAGTCGTCCTTTTTAGCAATTTCTGAACCATATCTCGGATTTTTGGTGCATAAATAATAGCCAAAAGTGTAATTTAGTAGCTCGTATTTTTAGAGTTCTGTACTTCAAAAGGAAAAAAGGAAGCCTTATAGGATCACTCGGTTGTCTGTCTGTCTGTCCATCTGTCACAGCCAATTTCCTCCGAAACTACTGCACCGATTGATTTGAAATTTGGTATACATATGTAAGTCGGTGACCGCAACACGGATGCTTAACGTGAACGAATTAATTTTAAACATGGGGGCCACTTTTGGGGGGTAAATTAGAAAATTAAAAATATAATTTACGTAAACTATATCATATCAAATTAAAGAACTTATTGTGAGAATCTTAAATATGTTTTTTTAGGAATTTTAAAATAAATAGTTTGGAAGTTATTTAGGAAAATAGGCGAAAATTGACCATCCCCCCCCCCTTATCTCCGAAACTACCGGGCCTAAAATTTAGAAAAAAATACAAAAAATAGTTCTTTACCTATAGATTACAGGAAAACCTATGAGGATGGGAGGAGGAGGAAATTTCAGATAGTCATGTATGGAACGGAACCCTCTCCACGCGGGTTTAACTCGCACTTGTCCGGTTTTTTTTATTATTATCAAAAATTAGTGAATCACTCTGTCACTTTGTTGTATTGTTTCAGTGTGTTACTTTTTACTAAACTGCTGTGAAGCAAAAAGAAGGGTAATGTTATAACGGGTGGGCTGATGTTACGTCACATACATAACAATTAAAAGTTAAAAAGTTATTAAATTAAAACAACACTATACTTCCAAAATTAGTCATAATATTTCTATTTAAAATATTTTTTTCATAAAATCAATAATTAATAAAACATTTTAGAAATTAAATGCACGATACAAAATGTAATCATCTTTTATCTATGAACTGTGCCCATTACCAAGTTTCTCTGACTTATGTACATTATCTGCCTGCGAATTGCGGATACCGATGCTCTTACGGTGAAGGTAAACATCGTGAGGAAACCTGCACATTTGGGTAACTAAATGTGTACCCATGATCCAATTGGTCTGGTTCCCCTGTCACAAGTGTTACGGAGGTCAGACCGCAAGATGGGAACGTTTGATGTTCATCATACCAACCATACAGCATCGTGAAGTGATACACAGATATAAGGAGTCCATAAATCCTGTGATGTTTATAGCAACTTTTTAACGCCCCCCCCCCCCCCTCCCTGGTGCCACGCGATGAAGTTTCAGACTTAACCCCCCCTCCCGTATCCAAAAACACATGTATGATTTTTGGTACACAATATCTTACAAAAATTCAGAATATTATCGCGGCCTGGCAACGAAGAGTCAAGGTTTCGCTTTACAAAATGCGTGTTCAACGACATAAATACACGTGATAGCTCATTACACCCCCCCTCCCCCTTGTGATATTTTCCGAACCCCCTTCCCCCCCTTTCGAGTCTCACGTGACTAATGAACGAACCCTAAGATTAAAAACAGATCTAGATCCTTCGCATATAGATACTAAAACTAATTAAAGATGACTTTGAGGGTATCCTTGGCAAAAGTTGTTAAAACATCGGGAGAGACGTTAAAAAATTATTTATCTACACCCATATCATAAAACCTCCATTGGTTAATCAAAAACCGTAGGAAATGACCACCATTTTGACAACCAATTAGGAAAAACCAGTGCTGCGATAAAGAAATAACATGACTTCTTTATCGTTTTTAGTAAAGAAATGAGATTAAATTTGGAACAGCTGTCAAAACTCAAGTGGGTCTCTATTCTAGTATCCATAGATATTAAAACAGTTATTGATACGAAACGTCAATTCAGTATGTTTTTTTAATATAAACTGCACAATATTTGACCTCGAGTGACGTGAGAATAGAGACTTCATCCGTTTGTCTATGATTAAAAAAAATGGTCTTGACGGAGGATCGAATCGGCGCCATGTTGGAGTTTTGCTGAACGAAAGTAGAATTTTTGTTGAATTGAATAGAAAAAGTTGTTTGTAATTTACATTTTAGTAGAAAATATGAATAGTAAGTAGTCTTCTCGGAGTGTGTGTGATGTGAAAATGCGCCGGATATCGGAAATATGCAGCCACGATTGCAACAAATAACTTGTTGCCAGAAAATATTGTTTCTGAACCCATCATGGAGGATTTATAATATGTGTGTAGATAAAGTTATGTATGGAACTCTGCATAATTTGGCCTTAAAACACACGTGCGATCTTATTATGAAACTCGCCTATCGGCTCGTTTCATGAAAACCGCACTATTGTTTTAAGGCCTATCATTATGCAACCGTTGCATAAACTACTATTTTATCTTAGGAGCAGGTTCATATAAATATTAATAAAAAAAATAAAGTTAATTTTATATTATTCCTAGTCAGTAGAAAAAAGTTAGGGACATATTTCAATTACATTCAGGCCTAATTGAACAAAACTGTGTCCAATTTTTCCATTCCAGTTAGTGTGTAACTGTTTCATAGTTACAAAACAGAAACCTGAAAATCAATAGTGGTTACTAATGAAAAAAGTAAAAGGTACACTGTGTTCTGAAACGCTCAAACATATTTTTAACCGACTTTAAAACAAAGAAGGTTCTCTGTTTGATCCGTATCTACATGATGTCCCAAAAACCGACGATAACCTGTCGTAATTTTTACTAAACCTAGAATTGGATATTCTGGTAGGTTAGGTATTTAGCAGCTCCTTTAGCTATACATACATACATATTATCACGCCCGAAATCCCTAATGGAGTGGGCAGAGCCACAAGACTACTTGTGGCCACGTTCGATTAATTAATTAGTCCTAAGATGGTATGATGAACCGTATGGTGACAGGTGATCAGTCCATCGCCCATACAGATAGTCCACCATGTTGGAGAGGACCCGTCCCTTAGTCGACTTTTACGACATGCCAGGATGATAAGCATCTGCACGCATTCTATGCTATTTCTTCACTCCCAGTGCAGCAGAGGAGTAGCTATAGTAGCTATAGCCTTTAGCTATAGGAGCTGCTAAATACCTAACCTACCAGAATATCCAATTCTAGGTTTAGTAAAAATTACATAGTTTCCGAGATATTGTAGGGGAGGGGGGCTACACCAAAATATTAAAAAAGAGTCGATAAAAGAAAAAAGGCGAAACCAACGCAAGAAACACAAAAAGAGGCAGAACGTACCAAATACAAGCAGAAAAGCAGACAAAGAAACAGTAATTTTTAGCTATTTTAAAAGAGAAACAAATGAGTTGAGTTGTATCTTACACAAAGGTTTTGCATTACATGTTCAAAGGCTCTCTGTATTTATTTATTAATTGTTTTCGCTCTAGAGTTTCGTTTTACTCAATTAAGATTTACAGTAGGTAACTAATATTTGATCTCCACTTTTAACAATATTGTAAAAGATTATCTTACATCTATATGTGATGCTATCGTTTTTCAAACCTAAAGTCACTTTTGCACTCATAATTTAAGGAAGAGAAATAAATTCGTAAGTTATTTCACCAATCTTACAATTGTAAATGCAGGCACCCATCACATGACAATTAAAATACATAATACAAGTAAGTATGACTCTCGGTAAGGAAAATAGTGAGAGAGTTTTTGTTTAATAAAGAATTAAAGAAAATGTTATTATTGCTGTTAAAATGTTATTATCCCACTCCTTTCATATTATACAAGATTTTTTTTATAGTGATTTGTTAGTTGATAATATTTTAGACGTCACTTTGCCAATATTTCACCCACGATTGGTTTACTCAGGATAAAATAACTGTTTCACCCAAAAAAGGTACATTTTGAGGTTATAAACTTGTTTACCAAATAAGTCAAGTATGGATGAATTCACTTTAAGTTGGTAAGCCTGTCAGCAACTTTCAAAGAAGTTATGAAGTTAAAATATATCTTTCAGTGACATCAAAAAAACAAATTACTGAACATCTGTGGATAGATATTAATATTATAACGGTATTCAAAATTATTATTTAAGCATTAGCAGAAGGTCTTACTTTTCCTTGAAGCTGGAAGCTGTCACGATGCTCGGATAGACAGGATTTCATATTAACTCCGGCATATATGCCATTGCCCTGACAGCGTTAACTCATTAAGCCCCGTATTAACCTTATTTCAATAATTCGTTTACTATATGAACGTAGCTGTCAGAGAGGAGAGGTGTCTTGTGAAACGAACCACGAATTCAGAGTAATACGAAACTGTATAATGTACCATGGAGGATTTTAGTTGCTAAGCCAATTTGACTAATACTCAGTTTGTATTAAACTGTCTGCGGTCAAAATGTATTATATTTACAGAATGATTTCAATGAAAGAGCTTACGTTTGCTCGTATGACAATTAATCTGTGGTTGACTAGCTAAGCTGATTCAGTGATTATTCCAATGAATACTTTGAAGATTTGGCATTACTTCGCCTAGCTTGATTAAGAACGATCATCTAAATTACCTTAGATACCTTAAACGAGCAATTCTTGTATACAATAACAATACGATAACCAACAATATATACGATCCGCGCGGTGCCCTTTTGGCAAATAGTACGTGCTTAATTAACGATTAACGGACTTTAATTGTTTTAACGGAAGTTAATGAGTCCATAACAATTTTTAAAGTTAACTTTAAAGTGAATCCGTTACTCGAAATATTAACTTCGTTAATGAATGATTAACGGATTAACGGTCTTGTGCCCAGCTTTTGTCTTGTGAAGTGAATAAATATCTTTTCTTTCTTTCTTCTTTGGATGGTGCTGTACGCATACGTAGTCACGGTCACAGCTAGTTCTGGAGTAAACGTTTAGGAATGTCCGCAATTCTTAATTAGGAAAAGTTATCTATATTTTGGGTAGTGCGTCCTCCCACGTGAAATTCCGATCGGTAATATGTCATCGATATATATTATTTCGGGACAATCAGGGTGTCCTTACCGTGATGGAAATAATGAAATTATCAAATATTAATAAAAAAGCTCTGGAACTTAACATTTGTAAATAAACTGGGCCCAATTCGATACGGTATCCGCCTAATTCAAAGTTGCGTAAATTTAAACTAAGAAACCTCAAACTCGATTTCGTATAGTTCCAAGCTGGCAAAATCGAATCTGACGTTTCTTATTCCAAATTTAATGAACACACGTTTGAATTGGCCCCACTAGCTGTGCCCCGACTGCAACGCAAGTTAAATTTTCACTACCTGACTATCGGCAGCGGCCCTAACATGCATGGCACAAAGATAAATTAGAACCGTTTATCTCTAAGTGCGTCTCTCTCACACTAGTGCCGACAAAAGAGATAGTGATAGAGATAAACGGTTCCAATTTATCTTTGTGGCATGCATGTTAGGGCCGCAGCACCTTTCAAAATTAAATCATACGAATGCTTTACTTAGGAACATGTTACTCGTTCATGAACCGACTCTGATATATGAGTGCAACTGTAAGTCTTCAAAACTAAGTAAAAAATCCATTATTCTACACTAATATTATAAATGCGTTTGTCTCTTGTTACGCCTTCACGGTTTAAATACGCCACCAATTGTCCTGAAAGGCGTGGACATAGCTTAGGTCAATAAAGCTCGTATTTTATCTTATCTTGTCATGGAGATGGACCAGTTCATCCAGGAAAAAAGCAATGTTCCCGAGAGAATCGCGCTTAACGAATTCTACGCATATGAAGTCGCAGGCAGTAGCTAAAATTAATACTTTTAATATCAAATTAAAGGCACACAATTTTCGTAAGTGACCACTTTAATGACCGTCAACCAAAGTGACGACTGGGGCCATAGAAACATAGAATCGTGCTATCTCTTTCGCACTTACATGGTTTTACAGAGCGTTACTCACATCTGCGGCCCTAGCAAGGTTGACACAAGGATAAGTTAAACCGTCTTATCTCTAAGTGCGTCTCTCTCACACTAGTGCCGACGAAAATGAAAATGAAAATATTTATTTTGCAAGTAGGCCACATGGGCTCTTTCTCGTGTCTGATTCTACCAGCGCTTCGAAAGGTGACATCTGGTGAGAAGAAACGCCGCAAGAAACTCTGCAGTAAGTCTTTTTTCCTTTTTTCAACTCTGACATTAGAGTTTTATCTGCAACAAAAAAACCTAATTGGTACAAATTAATTCTAATAAATAACTAATAAGGGAGATATGTAGAAAGAGATAGTCAGAGAGATAAACGGGTTTAACTTATCCCCGTGTCTGGCATGCTAGGGCCGCTGCAGGGTCGCATAGTGCAGGAAAGATAACAAATTTTAGGGTTAATCTCAGGTTGTCCAGGTCGCAAAATGACTAGATAGGTTGATTGACTACATCGCATAATGACTAGGTCGCATAATGCTCTTTATTTGACTACATCGCATATTTTATTGACCCATCGTCACTTTGATTGACGGCCACTTACATTACCTATAAAAAGATGTGCAATCCAGCAATCTGCAATTTCCTATATCTCAAACATTCGCGTAATATACGGTAAATATAAACACGTAAAAGCAATATAAAACTTGTTACAGAATATTGTTCAACAAAAGGCGTGAATCATTTTCCACTTATTGATACAAACAGCCATTCATAACGTGTGTCACGTTCCACTTCTAGTATAAATATATCTGAAAGGGGGAAAATGATACCTCCCACACACTACCCATGCGATTCTCTCACCAGCGCCTCTATTCGGGAACGTCTATTTGATATTGTAGCGACTCGCGAGCGAGATTCGCGTCCCGCTCTCACGCACTACACATCGGCCACTGTCTGTTTGACCGGAGTGAATGAGAAGCACTGTGCGGCTATTTGTATGGGGAAAATCAAAAACGGATGAATTATATAAGTACTGCACGTAAAATATTTAGTCAAGTGTTTAATATGGGCGTGATGTAATAGTGTTATTAATGAAAGACCCATAAGTTAAAAAATATAAGAAATAGAACAGGCGCCTCATTCGGGAACGCTAAGTGATTCTGTAGCGACTCATAAGCCAGATTTCTCATCCTACTCTTCCGCACGACGCGTAATGCGTAAGAGCGAGATGAGAAATCTGGCTTACGAGTCGCTACAGAATCACTTAGCGTTCCCGAATGAGGCGCCTGTAGAGGATTTCAGACGTAATTTCACGATTTTTTTGTAAGGTATCGATTTCATCCAATCGTGTGCAAATAATTAAATTTTGAAATAGGTTTGCAATAATATAAAGAATAAACGTATTTTTTTCCTTTGCCTAATCAAATCGTTTTTTTTTAAACTGGTTAATTAAAGCCGATTTAACCTAACATTTACTAGCAAATAAAGTTTTTCTTGCCTGTCTTGTCCCGCCGCTTATAGTTTTTCTAATGTTGCCAACTGGGTTCACACGGCTATGAGGAGTCTATAGGATAGGGAGTTTATAGTCTGTGCCTGACGCATAGAACGAAAATATCTAGCCAAATAATCAATAGTTTCCTTTACCCGCTGATCAGCCGCTGCGCACGTTAGAGAATTACAGTACAGTTCGAATACAAATGTGTCAGTAAGTATATATCTTTTAGCTCACTCGCGCTAATAAAGCAAGTAACTCGTCAGAGTGAAACGAAAAGAACTGCGTAGCGACACAATGTTTCTTTCCTTTTCCCTGTATTGTCTCTCACCGGCGGCTAAACGAAAGGTCCCGAATATTTCCTAACGGAAGAGAAGATTTTAGTGAGTGGACAACACGCGACAGAACTGAGCAGAAACTGAACCGAGCAATCACATCACATTCTTTATAGCCTGCTTGAAAATAGTCAATTATTTTATAAAATGTTTGTGTGTAAACAACAGAACATAACACCCGACTAGCTCGCTTGGTTTAAAGTGTTTTCTTTTAACGAAAATACGTGATAGAACAAATGGAAGAAATTAAATCAAATGCACAATAGAGCTTCGGAGCTAAATGAGCTACTTAGCTAAAAGAGATACATATCTTGGTGAGCTGCAGATTCATATCGCTCTTTTCAATTTAGTGAGACATTTTTGCACATCTCTGCGCAACTGTAACAGGCTTGCCAGGTGTTCGGTACTTTACCGTATCGTTTGGAAATTTTAGCACTGCGTTCGGTGTTCGGTATGACAAAATTACCTACTTACGGGTTCGGTTTCTCTCTAAATTGGTTGATTCGACTTGGCCGATTCGGGCACGCGCCCGCTACATTATTCGCGGATCGTGTCGTTTTCCATCTCTTTCTTTCGCATCGTGTTGAGTCGAGCGAGATGTGAGCAGGGGAGAAACTCCGCACTTTAGGTACGCTCGGCGGTCGAACAACCCGGAGCTGTAAATCGCAGTAGGTTGCCGCTCGCTCGCTCGCGGGTCGATTCGCACGTCAACTAGCCTAGATGTTTGGTGTTGTTGGGTGACGCGGATAAAAAACTGACAACCCTAGCGTACGCGAAAGAGCACGTTATATGCGACGGAGAGAGACGGCAACTTTGGCATATTTTCGTACCTAAACACCGGTTTTGTTAGACAGTGATTCTTCTGTACGTTAGTACTATTATCTATTCTGTGACGTGAGCGCTGCGTGGCTCAGTCATTCGTGATTTCGTGAAGCGCTTTTTTACGTCCTCGTTTGGTAATTTTCAAAAACGGATCGGGCAACCCTGATCTCTAATAATAATAATTTAAAATTTAATATTTTGAAATAGGAATTCAATTTGTTTTTAATATAATTAAAATTATGTTAATTTAATATAATTTTATTTAATAATTTATTGTGTACTAATCTTGTAATGTGTAATTAATGCAATTAATTGTTAGTTGTTAATTGTTAATGGGTCTATACCTAAATAAATGAACATTATATTATTATTATTATTATTATTATTTCACTTTATTTGCTTGAATGATCTCATTTTTTACATTTTTTAAAAATAACATTATAAGATGAAAAAAACATAAAAAACGGAGTACCACCGACTACGGGGCAGGGCCCAGGCGATCGGTGGCTAGGGCTGCAGAGAATTTTTTATTATAATAATAATAACATTTTATTATTATTATTATTATTATAGAATAACCAAAGCCATTCTCAAAAAAAAAAAAATTGAAAACTAGTGCCAGTATGGAACTCGACGTAGACCCCTCATCCGGCAAAATAGACAACACACCCCATAAAGGGAGGGCACGTTTTCTCCTCCATTAGGTAAGAGGTAAACACGCCAGAGAGGTTCTCGATTGCCTTAACGTCCCATTCCTATATAAATGGACCCTGGAGCGTTGTTTCAATACTCGTAGTAATAGTTATTTATTTATTTACGTAGAACCAACAGCTGTCACAGGCAATTTGGACACTAACATGAATTCAGAATAGCCAATTACATGTTTTCACCTATCCGATAGCGATAGCAAAATAACGATTAACAAACATCGCAGAAACTCGACATTGTGTGCACAAACTAAAGTCTGTTCGCCGAGAGTTGATAAATATTATGATATCGTGTCGAAATTGTGACTGTCGCTTATCTATCGCAACCTGTATGAGGCTTCGCTTATCGCCGTGCACGCTGAGTTTCGTCGTACGAGGCACGCAGTTGTTGTCAAGCGCCGGGCGGGCGGTACAATACGGTAAAAGAAGATATAGATTTTTATAAATTCATGGCAGGGTAGACGAAGCAATTGAACGTTTCAAAATAAACGTCACCGACTCTGATTCTTCCTCCGACTTTGAGTTTTCGTCATGGTCGTCGTCCGATGATATGCCAGCGATGGGACATATATAGGCTATTCAATAATAATATTCCATGAAAAAAAAAACTTATTATCATCGGTAAAAATAATTAGCGAGCCGCTATTTGTAATGAGTTAAGAAGCCTTGCTTATTATTATTTTTTATCAACTCTTGGCGAACAGACTTTATGGATAAATAATAACTAAGTACAATTATCATTAAGAGGAATCACAATATTAATATTTTTTGCGGAAAAACGAGGGCATAATAAGAAAAAATTGTAATTTGCCGAGTGATATTGCATTCTGAGTGCAGCGAGTTTGTTTAATCTGTTTGCATTGCACCCGCCCCCTGTGCCGACTCCTTGTATTCATACAAACCGTGCCACGAGCAGGGGCGTATTTACCCTAGGGCCAAGGGGGCCATGGCCCGGGGCGGCAGGCTGCGAGGGGCGGCGAAGCCTCGCGGCCTTCTTTGGCCCTCTATTCTCAAACTTATACAATATTTTTATTACTTAATGGGGCGGCAAAGCTAACTAGCCCCGCGCCAAATCTTTAAATACGCCTCTGGCCACGAGCTTGAACTGTTACGTACTAGCGGTTAAAGTCCAGTTATGCGCGCAGATTTCAAGCAAGAAAAGAAGCTTTTCCGACCTTATAAGGTTAATTAAACCCATATTCGTATACTGATTTTGTCGGGAAACGCAGTAAACATGGACAGAGTTTTTAAAATCAAAACAAGTGGGTCAGGGTTACAGATATAGTGAATAATATGTTTCCAAAGTTTAATCTAAATATATCCGTAAAAAAAAATAGAAACATAATAAGTACTTACACCATTCGTAAAAGAAGCACCTGATTACAGAATAGCTGGATACAGGCATTTATCAGTTGCTACAACTGCTTGCATGATAATTAATAATAATAATAATATGAATATGACAATGAAATTAATATAGGTATTAATAAATAAGTACCTATGTCAAAATGTATGACAAGTAAATTAAAGGAAGATTGTAATAATTTACAATAATATCAATTCATGGGATTCATGGGAATGTCTACACATTCCAAAAACTCATTTAATGTATAAGATCTATGTTCTAGAAGCCGCGTCTATACAGGGCCTACCAAGGCTATGGGACATGGAAGGAAAGTACTTTATTGTAGATAGGATATTTTGCTTCATGGAGACATTATTTTATTTTTGATAGTAAGTAACACTACATTCAAAGATTTTTAAAAAGTTGTCTTGCTTCACCTGGAAACCGAACTAACCAAATGTGACTTTTGTGAGTGAATTTGACGTTTCTTATTTTATGTTTAGGAAATTTTAAAGTAAGAAGACTACAGATATAGTGAATAATATGTTTCCATCGGTAAAACTCGGATCTCAATTGTCATCCCGACGACGAGACCCGAAGTGTCAATTAATTATTGTATTAAATGAGTTACATGTTTATATTCATTCTTATGAAACTTTATTATTTACTGTCAAATGTCAAAATGAAAAATGACAGCATGGTATGATGGATACTGGCCCCCAATTCTCGATGCATTCGAGATAATATCGATTGCGAGATTAAACGTCAGATTCATACAGTTGTGTCAAATGACTGTATGCACTGACGTTTAATCTCGATTGTGAGATTATCTCGAATGCACCGAGAATTGGGGGCCTGCTGAAGCTAATTGAGAGAGCACGATAATACGAACTTTTCCGATAAAACACGATGGAAACTAATTATGCACTACATCTGTATCTGCAGCTCACCGCACGGCGACAGCTGTCCCACTTTTTACAAAATTACGTATTCTGCGCTTTGCCATGCCTATATTATTAGAGGTGTTTTCGCCAATTTTTTTTTCCTATTTTTTACCTGGAATATTTTAAAACGCGTGGAGAAGTCTTGCAAAGGCGGACAAGGGATCATGAATGTTCTGTACAAGCCCCCCGGCCACAAGTCCTTACCTATATAGGAAGACTGTTTTCAATATGTGTATAGAAACATAGAACCATCTGCCAGAGGAATTGACAACAGTCGATGGTAATAACTTTAAATTGAAATTGACTGACTGGATCTTAGACAAATGTTTTTATTGTATGAAGGACTTTTGAATTTGAATAATAGTATTGTAATTGTGTGTACATAATATTAACACATATGTAATAGATTCGTGTAATAGATTTGATAGAAAATCAATGATGAATTGGATGCGGATAATTTTAATATTTGTACGCCTGCATGCAGGCTGAATGCAATGAACATTATTATTGACATGACATCTTTGTAAAACTGTATTCATGCAAATAAATTGATTTGATCTGATATATTAATATGAAACGAGCAAAGCTTATATACGAGTTCTTAGTAACCTAGTAACTTCACAATTGGACCTGTTTCTAAGGAAACTGCAGTCAACACCTTTATTGAGTATAAAAAAGTAAAAACATATTATATGTAGAAGATTATGTTAAAATAACAAAAAAACCGGACAAGTGCGAGTTAAAGGTGCAAGGACCTAGGAGTCCTCGATGCAAAACATACTTTCCTTCCTCATATTGATAGCATAATTTCTAAAGCTTCTAGAACATTGGGCTTCGTTATTAGGAATGCTAAGGTTTTCCATAGACCAAAAACAAAATATACCTACCTGTTTAATTCATTAGTGAGAAGTGCACTTGGATATTGTTCAGTAGTATGGACTCCTGATTACAATGTTCACAAACTTCGTATACTTAGAGCGCCTTCAAAAAAGATTTCTGTGACACCTGGCTTACTGTGGCGGGCTAGCCAAAGAGCTTCGATCCTACGATGACAGGCTAAGCTAATTCTGTATGATGAGTTTTGTGGACCGCCGATGGCTACTGGACTCATTGTTTCTTTTTAAAGTCCTTAACGGTGTTTTTGACTGCTACCTTCTTGCCACTTTTAGACTGCACGTACCGCCCCGATACACACGGAAACCAGTCAATCTAATGTCAATTCCTTTCTCGAAATAACAATTTGAATTGAATTACCGTATAGTACTAACACTATATATACATTTCAAAGATTTAACAATTAGCTATACCTAATACTGTGTCATGATAATACCAGAGCATGCTGTGGTCACCTTAATAGTTTGGACACTTAGGTTATTACTCCAGTGGCGGCGTAGGGTAGATTGGCACCCGGGGCGATTTTGTATTGAGCACCCCTACTTAAAATAAAACACCAAATACTAAACATGCTTATGGTGTCTGCGGCCCTAACATGCAAGACACAAAGATAAGCCCGTGTATCTCTATGACTATCTCTTTCGTCGGCACTAGTGTGAGAGAGACGCACTTAGAGATAAGACGGTTTAACTTATCCTTGTGTCTTGCATGTTAGGGCTGCTGGTGTAATGTCTTGGTGGTAAGTTTGTAGTTATTTATTGATATGTCTTTAAAGAGGGAGATTTTGTGCGCCTTTGGATGTACGCGTGAGTTGTCGTTGTCACCCCTTGGTGCTGGGCACCCGGGGCGGACCGCCCCCTCCGTTGTTCATTCATAATGTCTCACGAAATTTTTAATTTGACCAAATCAAAATAATTTCGATGATACAAAAAATATTAAAACTACAATACGTGCGGCGTTTGGTAGGTTTAACGGTGGCTAATTAAAAACAATATAAAAATTAGATCCGTTTATTAAACCGCCAGCACACGAATTAAGTCGTAGGGTAGGGTTCGAACAAGCCCGTCTGATTTTACTCCTGGTTACTGGGATGTTGCTACCACGTCAGTACTCCCCTTCTTTCTCCGAGTCTTCGCGGTGATGGAACTGGCCTGAGGGACGTCAGCAGTGCGGAACTGGCTCCAAGGGTCTGGATGTACCGAGCCGCCGCCGATGAAAAATGTTAAGAATGGATTTGGGCTGCTTCCAATGAAACGTCCTTTTTATAATCACTTTTTATTGCGGAGCTCAAGATAAACACGTTTTGTATTTGGCGGCGATGGCGGCAAGAGAAGAAAGTGTTGCCATCTACAATTATTAATGTAATATAAATTAAAAAGTCTTTTATGTTGCCAACATAAGCTGCGCCTCAAGAACATAACAAAATTAAACAGTTCAACATAAGCTGCACCTCAAGAATATAACAAAATTAAACAATTCAAAACATGAGAGCATTTAAACTTAACTTTTCATTAGCTACATATACAAAAGAGACGCACTTAATGCTTAGTTTTTGCTTACATTAAATATATTAAAAGACCCCCTGTCTACCTGCCTGTTAGACATGTACCCTTCAACTATTACACTTCCAACATCATGTAAACAGCACTAAGGTAAGTGTAATTAATGTACTAAAGGAGACAAACTAAGGTTCTAACATCAAAGTAAGTATATCCAAGATAAGTAGTGTTTTGCATAGCAACAGTAATTTGCGAACTTTCATTATATAATATTAACTTTTAGTTTAGTATACGGTTTAGTTTAAGTTTAGATAATATTCAATATTAACATTTTATATAGGCAAATAATTTTGTACGCTATGCACAATAATTATGATTGCGATACCTGCCTTTTAAACAGACATTAATAAGGCAATATAAAGCTAAGCTTACAAAGTTAACAGTCTTATTTTTACACGTTTTAGTATGCATAAACTTATACCGTAAAACATAGATTTTACTAGTAGATCTATTATGAGTATGCCCGTTTGCCGTTTGGACCTCGACCGCGCGGACCATACCGTCCTTCCCCGGGAACAGGTTGGTTACCCTGGCCATGGGCCACTCAAGAGGAGATGAATTATCATTACGTAAAATAACTAAGCTACCAATACTTACGTTTGGCATAACCGACTGCCATTTTGGTCGGTTTTGCAATTGATTTAGATAGTGCCTGCTCCAATACTTCCAGAACATCTGTTTCATGCTCGTTGTAATTGACCAAAATTTAAGTAAATTAATAGATTTGTTGCTTACATCTTGTTCTGGATAAGTATTGAGAGGTGCACCAGTGAGAAAATGTCCTGGAGATAGGTACGAGAAGTCGTTTGGATCGGTCGACACTGCTGTGAGCGGACGTGAGTTCAGAACACCTTCTATTTCCACCAGTACGGTGTTGAGCTGTTCATACGTGAGCAGCGCCCTCCCAACAACTCGTTTTAAGTGGTGTTTAGTGCATCTGACACCACTTTCCCAAAGCCCCCCGAATATCGGACTGTAACTCGGTATAAAATGAAAGTTTATGCCTTTTTGGGACGCAAACGAATGTACAGCGTGTTGGTGGCTTTGAGAGGCGTGCAAGCGATAAAACTCGTCTAATTGGTTCCTTGCTCCCTTAAACGTGGATCCATTGTCGCAGTAGACATCGCTGGGCAAGTTACGTCGCGCTATAAAGCGTTTTAAGCAGGCAAGAAAGCACTCGGTGGTTAGATCGCTGCAGAGCTCGAGATGGATCGCCTTTGTGGCGAAACATACAAATAGGGCTATGTATCCCTTTCCGACTACTGATTTTCTAATGCGACTGTTCTTGACTGATACCGGCCCAGCAAAGTCCACTCCGACCCTCTCGAACGGGCGGCAAGCAGTGACGCGTGCTGCCGGCAGGGAACCCATCAGCTGAGTCGTCGCAGCAGCCTTCAGTCTGAAACATATTATACACTTATGTATAACCTTTTTTACTGTGCGTAAACCATCAATTATCCAAAACCGATGTTTTATAGAAGACAAAACTAAATTTTGGCCTGCATGCAATAGACATATGTGCTCATTTCTCACAATCAATTCAGTAATTACTGATTTATTTGGCAATATAGCCTGATGCTTTGAAACGTATGGAAGCGGCGCATTTTGCAGGCGACCACCGACTCTAATAATGCCTTCACTATCGAGAAATGGAGCCAGAGGTTTTAAATCACCCTTGCTCTGCTTGTGAGATTGCAGCATCTTTATATCTTCTGAGTAAAATTGAGATTGTTCATGCTTGACTATCAGCATGAGTGCTTTATTTAGTTCAAATAAAGTAATAAAACCTTTTAGATTTTGAGAAGCAGGTTTTACATTATTGCAAAATCTAAGAATGTATGCAAGCACTCGCGTCATTTTTCCTATGGTGGAAAACCTTTTTAAAATGTCAAACAGATCAGTGTTATTGACTGTGGTTGTAAGGCACAGAGCACTAACATGATCCGGTTTTAATTCAGGCAGCTCAATGGGCATAATTGACTCTTCTGGGAAACTATATTCTTTATTGTGTAAGAATGGTGGGCCGTGCCACCATAAAGCGTGGCTTTTAATTTCTTGAGGCTGAAGACCCCTGCTAAGGCAATCTGCGGGATTATCATTAGTATTAACATAGTGCCAATTATAGCCTTGCGTCAACTCTCCTACGGATCGGACTCTATTCGCGACGTAAGCTTGTAATTTTGTGACGTCAGTCTTTAGCCATGCTAATACAATTTGCGAGTCTGAGAAGAGGTGAATCGCATGAACCTTCAGTTTTGTGGCAAGCGCGTCATGTACCCTTTTTACTAGTCTAGATAGCAGCAGTGCAGCATTTAATTCAAGCCTCGGAGTGGTAAGTTTTTTCTTACAGGGATTAATGCGAGACTTTGAACATAATAGTTCAGTACACACATTACCATTCTCATCTATAGTGCGTAAGTACAGGCAGCAGCCATGGGCCACTGATGACCCATCAGCGAAGCCAATTAACTGATTCACTTCGGTTTTCTGCGGCTTGACACAACGCGGTACAACTACTGACTGCATCTGAGAAAGATCTTTTGTAAAGTCAGTCCACATCTTACGAATGTCATCTGGAGGAGTAGAGTCCCAGTCCAGTTCAGCTGCCCATAATTTTTGCATAATAACTTTCGCGCGAACGAACACTGGACCAATTAGTCCCATGGGATCGTAAAACTTACTTATATAGCTTAGAATGTCGCGTTTAGAGTCACTCGTGCTGCTATATGACTCAGGGCACGTGCTCTTGAAGATATCAGATTTGACATCAAAGCTAATACCTAATGCCTTCAAAAACGCATCATCTTTCTGTAACTCTACTTCTCCTATGTGGTGACTTTCCTTAGGCACATTATCTAAAACGGGTTTGCAATTTGAGGCCCATTTGTGCAACTGAAAGCTTCCCATATTGAGCAATTTAACCAACTGTAATTGAGTTTGCAGGAGTTCCTCCTCTGTGCTGCAAGATACCAAAATATCATCAACATATGTATTGTTTTTTATAGCTGATGAAGCCAGGGGCATGTCATTTTCATGTTTTTCAGCAAGGTCACTGAGACAACGAGTAGCCAGGTATGATGATGGTTTGAGACCATATGTAACGGTATTTAGCTGAATGCATTTTATATCTTGGTTTGGAGACTCTCGCCAGAGAATGTTTTGCAGTGATCTTTGAGCTGGATCTAAATTAATACAGCGGAACATCATTTTAATATCACACATAAAGAAAAACCTATCTGTTCTGAATAGAATGAGAACATCAAAGAGGTCTCTTTGCACCACAGGACCGTTAAGTAACATATCATTTAGAGATACTCTTTTATTTGTTAGCATAGATCCATCAAAAACAGTCCTTAACTTTGTTGTGCGGCTATTTTCTTTTATTACTGCATGGTGAGGCAGAAAGTACACAGGATCTTTAGATAAATCAAAACTATCAATTTCGCGGTACTCACCATGTTTTAAATCAAGGTATTGATTAATGAACTTTTTATACTCATTGAAAAGAGTCACATTTTTATGCAATCTCTTTTCTAGATTCAGAAATCTATTGAACGCTAAGTGAAATGATTCCCCTAACTCAGAGTTTATTTCCTCTAAGGGAACTTTAGTGGGTATTGAAACTTGATACTTATTGTTCTCAAGCTTAGTAGTTTCCCTAAACAGTTTTTCACAATAATCATGCTCTGGTAGCTGCTCTGGGAAACTTTCAGGCACTTTTTCAGCTTCCCAAAATGCACTGAGTTGCTCGCTAATAGTGTTATCACATTCTCTACAAAATAAAGACACAACCTGATTAAAGTTTCCTGCAGGGAGCTGGGTGCGGCCGGCGACAACCAAGCCGAATGATGTGTGTACTAGCGATGGGCGCCCGGAGTTGGTGAAGCATGATGTTGCAGTATTCTCGTTGTCGGCAGTCGTGGGGTGATGGCTGTCCACTGGGGCTTCCTCATTAGGCTGTGGTTGCGGCAGGAGGATCTGGAAGAAAACATCAGCTCCAAGCAACAGATGCACATCACCAGGTTTATTAAAGCCTTCATCGGCTAGCTTGCAGTTGGCTGGGAAAGCAATGTGCGACATATCAAACTCAGTTTGTGGCAATTTTGTTGTTATAGTTTCTACAACATGGCAGTTGACATTTATTTTGAATGGATAAACTGTGGAATGCACATCAAGGTTTAAACATTTGTCAATAGCTTGTTCTGCATTAGTGATGCCAATGATAGTTGTATTAGTTTTTTGCAATGACTTTCCTAATATGTCCACAGCCTTCTGTGAAATGAACGATGCTTGCGACCCACTATCTAGCAGTGCTCTGGCATATATTATCATGCCTGACTTGGCTATTAGCTTTATACGTGCAGTGGGCAATAAAACCTGGCCCTGTTGGGAAGTCGCAGACAAGGTTACAGAAGGGCTTGCATGTTGGGTGGATTCATCCTGATGCAATAATGTGTTGTGTTGTAGCTTACACACGGTACAACGGAAATGGTATTTACATTTGCGCTTGTGTTGAGACAAACAAATATTACATAAATTGTTTGTTGAAGCAAACTCCAAGCGTTTGTTAATTGCAGCCATTTTAAAACTCGGGCACTTAAATAATTTATGTTCAATTGACTTACAGTAAATGCATGCAGCTACTTGCTGGCTCTGCGCAGCTACTGGATAGCTGGCTAGACGTTGTGATTGCACCTTTTGAACATTGCAGTCGGTGTTCTCGATGGCCAGCGCACGCTTCTCGATGAAATCAATAAACTCCTTTACCGTGGGAGGAGTAGCATTGTCTCGCTCTAACTGGAAGGCTCGATATGTCATTGTATCAAGTTTTCTTGACAAGATACATATGATGATGGAGTCCCAGGCGTCAATCATCTCACCCAGGTTCTTTAAAGCAGCAAGGTTCTGCTTCACCACTGAAAGAAACGCACGTAAGTTAGCAACGTTTGATCGAGTCATTGTAGGCATGTCGAGCAGTGCACTAATGTGTTCATGTGTTATTCGCACTTTATTGTCGTATCGATCCTTAAGTAATCTTAATGCTTCAGGATAGCTGTCATCTTGTAGTGGAAGGTTGTTAATTAAGGCTAGTGGCTCACCACTTAGAAAACCCTTTAAATAGTAAAGTTTTTGCACGGAAGAAAATGAAGCTACACTATGAATCATAGCTGTAAACATACTCATAAATTCGTAATATTCTGTGTACTTACCGGTAAAGGTTGGTATAACGATGCTGGGTAATTTAATTTTTCCCGTGCCCGCAGATTCTTTCGAATCAGACGATGGGCCGTTACCTTCCGCTTGGCGCAGTGTGTTTATAATCGCGTCGAGCTGCGATAATAAGTACACGTAATTATCCTCCACCTCCTCATCTGCTGAATCGCCTGAATCCTGCGGATCGAGTGCCGAGACCTTTGTTGACAAACGTTCACACTCAGAAAAAGCTTCTATCAACCTTTGTCTTTTAACTAACACTAGCTCTAGAGGTGAATTTACAAGAACATTTTTATCGAATGAATTTTTTAGCCGTGAAATGGAGGCCTTGGCACGGCCTCGGGCCGCGATGCTTACCTTTAACTCTGACATTGTCGTGAATATACACTACGAGGAACACTTTTATAACTATTATTACAGTCAATAATACTTGTAAAACCATGTACTAGTTACAAAATGCTATGAACGAACACAAATTATGCAGAACAAAATGGCGAAAATATGGCAGACTCGTGTTGGTTGTGCGACTCGGCGTCCTGACGTCGGATCCGGTGCAACTCCGAGCGTAGTGCTGCCACCCGCACAGATAAAATTTTGCATGAAGTCAGTCGATTTCACTCCGTTTGTCGTTCCTTTAATCTGTGGTCTCCCCACAGCGCTTCGCAAACTTCAATTGATTGACGTGACGTAGGTTTTGCAGTTGTACCAACTTATTGCGCTGCTTTTGTGCAATATGCAATGATGTCTGCGAGCGAAAGTTGTTACGTTGGCTCTGCTTCTCTTCCAGCGTAAAAATAATGGCCGACTTGTGACCGCCGAATGACCTTGATTGCGTGATTTTGCTTACGGCTCTCGGTGATTTCTTAGGGCGCTTATTCCAATTTTCTTCGCTCGAAGGACCAATGTGAAAAGTATTAAGAATGGATTTGGGCTGCTTCCAATGAAACGTCCTTTTTATAATCACTTTTTATTGCGGAGCTCAAGATAAACACGTTTTGTATTTGGCGGCGATGGCGGCAAGAGAAGAAAGTGTTGCCATCTACAATTATTAATGTAATATAAATTAAAAAGTCTTTTATGTTGCCAACAGTGATGTAACACCCTGGAATTTTATCCTCCGCGTAAATATAATACGATTTGTTAATCCGTTGATTGTGACCAGCATTAAGCAGAAAGCGAGAAGTACTGCATGATAGTGATGATGATCATGATGATGATGATTTGGTGAAATGATGTGGTCACAATCAGAACGGAGTTTACATGAGTGAGGCGATATGTTCTAAATAAATAAATTTCTAGAATGAGAAACTGATAAAATGCATAAGGCAGTGAATTAATATTGAGATGCGTGATTAAAAATAGATCTACGCTGTAAGCAAGCAAAATTAACAGAATAATGATTTTAAAAGAAACGTTAGACACACCTTAATATCTACCTGCTTTAGAAAGCAAAAGAAATGTTCAACACTTACCCAATATAGGGGTATAACTGCACTGAATCTAGGATACTAAACGAGTACCTGTATCAAGCGCTTATTAAATTCTCAACTAAGCACGTATTCGTAGCTTAATAAAGTTATGACGCCGGCGACGTGTGACGACACGGGGCATGAATCAGCCAAGTGAACGTGCGCCTGCGTTGGAAGCAATAATCGGTGTGGCGGCGAAGCGAGTCCCGAGCGCGAGCGGGCGGGCGCGGAAGCGGGAGCGGCCGACCGGTTTTAAACAAAGGCGATGCAAGTCTGGTACTGTCCGCCGCATAATAAATGACGAGAAGCTAAGTACAGTTAGCCTATTAGTTATAAAATAAGTAAGTTTATTTGTTATTATAATTTAAGTAGTTTATTAATTAGGCAAGTGTTCTGAACAATATTGTAAATATTAAGTGATGTAATAGGTTTTTATTTGTTTAATATTATAGTAACCTTAGTTACGTAACGTTGGTACGTTACATACGTTACATGAAAGCAACGAGTTCTACGAAAAGCGGGCACCTTAGCGACCTCTGAGGTATCTCACAATATTTACGCGAAATATTCCTAGTTCACGAAATAATATTTATCAAAATGGAACAGATTCTATTCAATCAAAAACCGGGTAATAAATAATATTATATAAAATGATCAGAAAACCTTTCGTTCAATTATATCGCGCATAAATGGAATCTGGGTTTAATTGGTGAAAAATCCAATATACAAACCCCCGAGGGGATTACATTCACCCTACCACAGTGGATTTAAGTACAGTGGGTTTCCATCACAGACCATAATATATATATCCAATAGACTCCGCATAGCCGGGCGACCCCCGCAGCCAAGCGTTGTGGCCAAATGGCCACAAGTGGCGGGGTCGCGGGGAGCGCATAACCTCGAACGCACCAATCACAGCGCTCTAAAAACCCCGCGTGACTATGTTTTGACAGTATTACGAAAAATAGTAACTTGATGAATAAAGAATCATGAATATTTTTTATATTATAGGTACAATGTATATGTATGCATCAATAAATAATGCATGTCCATATCGCTTCTGTATAATAAACTTAAGACTGATAAGTAATGGCATCATGGCAGGTGATATACATTGCGTTTAAGATACTTTAAGTTAAATGCTACCTTTAGTAGTGGTAGAGCCAAACAATAATCCTTACTAGATGATTACTGTTCGAATGGACCGGCTCGACCGGGGTAGTACCACACTCTCACAGAATATCGGCGTAAAGTAATAGCTTGCTATTGCGTTTCGTACGGTGAGTGACGAGATCCGGAGCCCTATTCCCTCATCCCTATCCCATCCCCATTCCCCATCTAGACTGGCAACGCATTGGCAGCACCTCTGGTGTTGCAGATGTCCGTGGGCGGCGGTGACCACTTTCCATCAGGTGGGCCGTCAGCTCGTTTGCCAATCAATTGAGATGAAAAAAAAGAAAAAAAAGAAATGGAGATGGATGTGGGATACCCATCCTCGACCATTAACCCCTTATTTACGTATACTGAAAATTGTGATTTTGATACTATTATAGAAACCGCTGTTCGTTGGCTTATTAAATAAATTTTAGTAGGTATACCGGTAAAAAAAAAACGCAGCAATGTATTTTGTGTCATTTTCGTCTTCGGCTTTAGCCGATAATAGCCGAGAAAAATCGAATCGTTAACTGATTTTAATATTAGGTACTGTACGCTAGGGTTATAACATACGGATGTTACAACCCTAGCGCCCGCAAGCCTAACGGTACGTCGTAGCGAGGCTACATTTCCATTCTCTACTTAGGTATACTGCGACTCTACCATGCCCTTACTAAAAAAACTATAATAGTTAATACCATCATTACCATTTCAGCTAAACGACGTTCACTGCTGGAGATTGGCCTTTCCGAAAGATTGCCAAATTGTAAAATAAATATCGCATTTTAAATAAAAAAATCCTTTTTAGGGTTTCGTACCCGAAGGGATCGACGGAACCATATTACTGAGCCTACAACGTCGGTCCATCTGTTCAGGTCGGAATTTTCACAGAATATGTGTTGTTATGGCATGAATACTAGCAAATAGACATCTATAGTGAGTCAGTTACCGCTGTAAGACGCAAAATGCTGCCCCTATCATCATCTTGCGTTTCAAGTCACTCAAGTCACACACAAGTCTTTGAATGCTAATATCATGATTGTACTATTATTATTTTGTTAATGTTAATATTAATTTTAAGTTTCGTTTGTAGCGTTTTTATTTTATTTAAATTTAAATCTAATTATTTTAATGTTAATCTAATCTTTGGACATAAATTTATTATCTGTATGTCCTTAAGACCGTACAAATGCTGTTGCACCGTGTAACAGCAACTTTAAATTCTAAATTTAAATTTAACAATTTTTTGTTTACGTTACTGTTGGTGTGTCTTAAATAAAAATAAAAAAAATCGTATTAATATCAAAAAGTTTTAAGCCTAAGCAGCTTTCCATACATTGATACCCTAAAAATTTACTGATTTTAGACCAATTTCGTTCCAGCTGTATTTCCATAACGGCTTAAGTTTCAGCTATCAAATTTAGCCTGATTTTAGTTCATACTCCATAGTCAAACAAAAAATATCAATTCAATAGTGTTCTGTTATAGAAATGTGAAAAATATATCGGTTCAAAGACATTTATTTCTCATAAGAAACACGTTTCACTTACATGAGAAATATTTTACAATTTAAGTACTTAACTTTAAAAACAAATAGTTTGTGCCCTGTGAGCAAACCAAGATAACGTTGAAAAACAATGAGCCCGGACCTTTTCACCGCCTACCTCACAACATGACGAGAAAATAAAATAAAATGGTAAGATTGTTTCAACTATGCATTGTCAAGAGACAGGTGCGGGCACAGTGCACACGCCGTATTATGTTTGCCAATAAGTAATTGGCTCAATCTTAATTAGACATTGTATTAATAATGTACATACATTAATTAATTCGATATATTTATATTGATACCACCCATTTGCACCAAAATATTATTATGGATAGATTTTGACAACAAATTGATAACAAACAATAATAAATATAACAATTATAAAAAATAAGTTACGTTTGTTTTGTATGTGTATGTAATTACTGCCAAACAGTGTACTTAATAAATTTTGATACGGGTGGTTTTTAAGAAGTACATGCATTTTATTTTATATAAAATTAGTACCTACACTAATATTTGTGTTATACCTATAAATGGCTACAACACAGTACATAACAACTTCAGTGTCATTCCCTGTTCAATGCCTTGGCTAATGACGTATCTTTGGATACGTATACTCTTAACTTATGTTTAAAAGATGCAAGCGTTTTGATATTTTTTAATTCGGGGGGTAGCATATTAAACAGCTTCACTCCGTCGTATGTAATTGTTTTTTGCCCGTAAGTTGCTGTTCTTGACTATATTGACTTGAATATATTGAAATCAAACCAGAAAATTACTGCTGCAGCTTAACCATCTGCCAGCTTAGTTGCAACTGTCAAGGCCCGGGCACACTAAACGCGGTTGCGGCGCGTTTGCGGCGAGAAACGTGGGCGGCGGCGTCAACGCGTTTCGAACGCGGGCCCGCGTTGCTCACGCCCCGCGCCGCCGCCGCTTCGCGCACGCCCCGCACCGCTTTCGCGACGCGTTCGGTGTGCCTCCAGACATGGCGGCTGTATTAAGTAAAACTTCGCGTACCCGCGTTCGCGCCGCAAACGCACCGCAACCGCGTTTGGTGTGCCCGGGCCTTCAAAGTTCTTATACCATTAAAATAAAGTCTATTTGATTGGTTGAGACCATGCCAAATTAGCGTGTAACGGAACGCTCGGTGCGCGAGTTTGACTCGCACTTGACTGGTTTTTACTTCTATATGTACAGTTGATGTCAAAAATATCTACGCGGACAAAGTAGTCAAAAATATGTGATCACGACTTTATTGTCAACGGCTTAAGAGCGCTCAGATATTTTCGTCTCTTTAGTAACATACATATATTTATGACCTCAGCTGTACAGTTAATTCGAAAGAAACATTTTCGATTTTCATCACAAAGATTATATTGCTTCAACTTTACATGAAATCCATTGTAAATAGACCTAATTGGGAGTACTCTTCCAGGTAATATTTTTATATCCCGACTTTTGCAAGAATCCTTTTCAATTTCGTAGTAAAAAGAAAATTAATTGGGCTTTGTAATGGATACTTTAAGTTGAAAAGTTAAATTATGTCCAAAGGTTTTTCTGTTCTTATGATATTTAACGGTCTCAATAAGAATTTCAGATGCTCGGGTATTATTTGATATTTCATACTTAATATTATACTTACTTACTTTACTTATATTGAAGGAAAGGTCAGTTTACCAACACCGCAAATAAGTTTGTAATTTCAAAACCCCCCCATATCTCCGCCATTTTGAAAATTTTCAGAAAACTGAACCGACAAAAAAATTCTATATAATTATCGAACCTGCTCACAAAATTTCACGAGGCTCGGTTGAGAACTGCGACCTGTAGACGAAAACAAATGGACAGACGCCGGACAGCCGACGGACATCCGCTGTACATACGAAAGCATTTTTGCCCAGGCTGAAACGGAGACACTTCACTCGCTCGGTCGAAAAGGTCCCCGCGGCATTGTGCCGAAGATGCTGGCATCGATTCCTCGCTGTATCGCAATACTAATGCGTTGTGCAAGGCAGCTCCAAGCTCTTCGATCCCCAGTTTCATCAAAATAGACTTCCAAGATTTGACTAAATTTCGATTCGGGCACGCGCCCGCTACATTATTCGCGGATCGTGTCGTTTTCCATCTCTTTCTTTCGCATCGTGTTGAGTCGAGCGAGATGTGAGCAGGGGAGAAACTCCGCACTTTAGGTACGCTCGGCGGTCGAACAACCCGGAGCTGTAAATCGCAGTAGGTTGCCGCTCGCTCGCTCGCGGGTCGATTCGCACGTCAACTAGCCTAGATGTTTGGTGTTGTTGGGTGACGCGGATAAAAAACTGACAACCCTAGCGTACGCGAAAGAGCACGTTATATGCGACGGAGAGAGACGGCAACTTTGGCATATTTTCGTACCTAAACACCGGTTTTGTTAGACAGTGATTCTTCTGTACGTTAGTACTATTATCTATTCTGTGACGTGAGCGCTGCGTGGCTCAGTCATTCGTGATTTCGTGAAGCGCTTTTTTACGTCCTCGTTTGGTAATTTTCAAAAACGGATCGGGCAACCCTGATCTCTAATAATAATAATTTAAAATTTAATATTTTGAAATAGGAATTCAATTTGTTTTTAATATAATTAAAATTATGTTAATTTAATATAATTTTATTTAATAATTTATTGTGTACTAATCTTGTAATGTGTAATTAATGCAATTAATTGTTAGTTGTTAATTGTTAATGGGTCTATACCTAAATAAATGAACATTATATTATTATTATTATTATTATTATTTCACTTTATTTGCTTGAATGATCTCATTTTTTACATTTTTTAAAAATAACATTATAAGATGAAAAAAACATAAAAAACGGAGTACCACCGACTACGGGGCAGGGCCCAGGCGATCGGTGGCTAGGGCTGCAGAGAATTTTTTATTATAATAATAATAACATTTTATTATTATTATTATTATTATAGAATAACCAAAGCCATTCTCAAAAAAAAAATAATTGAAAACTAGTGCCAGTATGGAACTCGACGTAGACCCCTCATCCGGCAAAATAGACAACACACCCCATAAAGGGAGGGCACGTTTTCTCCTCCATTAGGTAAGAGGTAAACACGCCAGAGAGGTTCTCGATTGCCTTAACGTCCCATTCCTATATAAATGGACCCTGGAGCGTTGTTTCAATACTCGTAGTAATAGTTATTTATTTATTTGGTTCCAACAGCTGTCACAGGCAATTTGGACACTAACATGAATTCAGAATAGCCAATTACATGTTTTCACCTATCCGATAGCGATAGCAAAATAACGATTAACAAACATCGCAGAAACTCGACATTGTGTGCACAAACTAAAGTCTGTTCGCCGAGAGTTGATAAATATTATGATATCGTGTCGAAATTGTGACTGTCGCTTATCTATCGCAACCTGTATGAGGCTTCGCTTATCGCCGTGCACGCTGAGTTTCGTCGTACGAGGCACGCAGTTGTTGTCAAGCGCCGGGCGGGCGGTACAATACGGTAAAAGAAGATATAGATTTTTATAAATTCATGGCAGGGTAGACGAAGCAATTGAACGTTTCAAAATAAACGTCACCGACTCTGATTCTTCCTCCGACTTTGAGTTTTCGTCATGGTCGTCGTCCGATGATATGCCAGCGATGGGACATATATAGGCTATTCAATAATAATATTCCATGAAAAAAAAAACTTATTATCATCGGTAAAAATAATTAGCGAGCCGCTATTTGTAATGAGTTAAGAAGCCTTGCTTATTATTATTTTTTATCAACTCTTGGCGAACAGACTTTATGGATAAATAATAACTAAGTACAATTATCATTAAGAGGAATCACAATATTAATATTTTTTGCGGAAAAACGAGGGCATAATAAGAAAAAATTGTTATTTGCCGAGTGATATTGCATTCTGAGTGCAGCGAGTTTGTTTAATCTGTTTGCATTGCACCCGCCCCCTGTGCCGACTCCTTGTATTCATACAAACCGTGCCACGAGCAGGGGCGTATTTACCCTAGGGCCAAGGGGGCCATGGCCCGGGGCGGCAGGCTGCGAGGGGCGGCGAAGCCTCGCGGCCTTCTTTGGCCCTCTATTCTCAAACTTATACAATATTTTTATTACTTAATGGGGCGGCAAAGCTAACTAGCCCCGCGCCAAATCTTTAAATACGCCTCTGGCCACGAGCTTGAACTGTTACGTACTAGCGGTTAAAGTCCAGTTATGCGCGCAGATTTCAAGCAAGAAAAGAAGCTTTTCCGACCTTATAAGGTTAATTAAACCCATATTCGTATACTGATTTTGTCGGGAAACGCAGTAAACATGGACAGAGTTTTTAAAATCAAAACAAGTGGGTCAGGGTTACAGATATAGTGAATAATATGTTTCCAAAGTTTAATCTAAATATATCCGTAAAAAAAAATAGAAACATAATAAGTACTTACACCATTCGTAAAAGAAGCACCTGATTACAGAATAGCTGGATACAGGCATTTATCAGTTGCTACAACTGCTTGCATGATAATTAATAATAATAATAATATGAATATGACAATGAAATTAATATAGGTATTAATAAATAAGTACCTATGTCAAAATGTATGACAAGTAAATTAAAGGAAGATTGTAATAATTTACAATAATATCAATTCATGGGATTCATGGGAATGTCTACACATTCCAAAAACTCATTTAATGTATAAGATCTATGTTCTAGAAGCCGCGTCTATACAGGGCCTACCAAGGCTATGGGACATGGAAGGAAAGTACTTTATTGTAGATAGGATATTTTGCTTCATGGAGACATTATTTTATTTTTGATAGTAAGTAACACTACATTCAAAGATTTTTAAAAAGTTGTCTTGCTTCACCTGGAAACCGAACTAACCAAATGTGACTTTTGTGAGTGAATTTGACGTTTCTTATTTTATGTTTAGGAAATTTTAAAGTAAGAAGACTACAGATATAGTGAATAATATGTTTCCATCGGTAAAACTCGGATCTCAATTGTCATCCCGACGACGAGACCCGAAGTGTCAATTAATTATTGTATTAAATGAGTTACATGTTTATATTCATTCTTATGAAACTTTATTATTTACTGTCAAATGTCAAAATGAAAAATGACAGCATGGTATGATGGATACTGGCCCCCAATTCTCGATGCATTCGAGATAATATCGATTGCGAGATTAAACGTCAGATTCATACAGTTGTGTCAAATGACTGTATGCACTGACGTTTAATCTCGATTGTGAGATTATCTCGAATGCACCGAGAATTGGGGGCCTGCTGAAGCTAATTGAGAGAGCACGATAATACGAACTTTTCCGATAAAACACGATGGAAACTAATTATGCACTACATCTGTATCTGCAGCTCACCGCACGGCGACAGCTGTCCCACTTTTTACAAAATTACGTATTCTGCGCTTTGCCATGCCTATATTATTAGAGGTGTTTTCGCCAATTTTTTTTTCCTATTTTTTACCTGGAATATTTTAAAACGCGTGGAGAAGTCTTGCAAAGGCGGACAAGGGATCATGAATGTTCTGTACAAGCCCCCCGGCCACAAGTCCTTACCTATATAGGAAGACTGTTTTCAATATGTGTATAGAAACATAGAACCATCTGCCAGAGGAATTGACAACAGTCGATGGTAATAACTTTAAATTGAAATTGACTGACTGGATCTTAGACAAATGTTTTTATTGTATGAAGGACTTTTGAATTTGAATAATAGTATTGTAATTGTGTGTACATAATATTAACACATATGTAATAGATTCGTGTAATAGATTTGATAGAAAATCAATGATGAATTGGATGCGGATAATTTTAATATTTGTACGCCTGCATGCAGGCTGAATGCAATGAACATTATTATTGACATGACATCTTTGTAAAACTGTATTCATGCAAATAAATTGATTTGATCTGATATATTAATATGAAACGAGCAAAGCTTATATACGAGTTCTTAGTAACCTAGTAACTTCACAATTGGACCTGTTTCTAAGGAAACTGCAGTCAACACCTTTATTGAGTATAAAAAAGTAAAAACATATTATATGTAGAAGATTATGTTAAAATAACAAAAAAACCGGACAAGTGCGAGTTAAAGGTGCAAGGACCTAGGAGTCCTCGATGCAAAACATACTTTCCTTCCTCATATTGATAGCATAATTTCTAAAGCTTCTAGAACATTGGGCTTCGTTATTAGGAATGCTAAGGTTTTCCATAGACCAAAAACAAAATATACCTACCTGTTTAATTCATTAGTGAGAAGTGCACTTGGATATTGTTCAGTAGTATGGACTCCTGATTACAATGTTCACAAACTTCGTATACTTAGAGCGCCTTCAAAAAAGATTTCTGTGACACCTGGCTTACTGTGGCGGGCTAGCCAAAGAGCTTCGATCCTACGATGACAGGCTAAGCTAATTCTGTATGATGAGTTTTGTGGACCGCCGATGGCTACTGGACTCATTGTTTCTTTTTAAAGTCCTTAACGGTGTTTTTGACTGCTACCTTCTTGCCACTTTTAGACTGCACGTACCGCCCCGATACACACGGAAACCAGTCAATCTAATGTCAATTCCTTTCTCGAAATAACAATTTGAATTGAATTACCGTATAGTACTAACACTATATATACATTTCAAAGATTTAACAATTAGCTATACCTAATACTGTGTCATGATAATACCAGAGCATGCTGTGGTCACCTTAATAGTTTGGACACTTAGGTTATTACTCCAGTGGCGGCGTAGGGTAGATTGGCACCCGGGGCGATTTTGTATTGAGCACCCCTACTTAAAATAAAACACCAAATACTAAACATGCTTATGGTGTCTGCGGCCCTAACATGCAAGACACAAAGATAAGCCCGTGTATCTCTATGACTATCTCTTTCGTCGGCACTAGTGTGAGAGAGACGCACTTAGAGATAAGACGGTTTAACTTATCCTTGTGTCTTGCATGTTAGGGCTGCTGGTGTAATGTCTTGGTGGTAAGTTTGTAGTTATTTATTGATATGTCTTTAAAGAGGGAGATTTTGTGCGCCTTTGGATGTACGCGTGAGTTGTCGTTGTCACCCCTTGGTGCTGGGCACCCGGGGCGGACCGCCCCCTCCGTTGTTCATTCATAATGTCTCACGAAATTTTTAATTTGACCAAATCAAAATAATTTCGATGATACAAAAAATATTAAAACTACAATACGTGCGGCGTTTGGTAGGTTTAACGGTGGCTAATTAAAAACAATATAAAAATTAGATCCGTTTATTAAACCGCCAGCACACGAATTAAGTCGTAGGGTAGGGTTCGAACAAGCCCGTCTGATTTTACTCCTGGTTACTGGGATGTTGCTACCACGTCAGTACTCCCCTTCTTTCTCCGAGTCTTCGCGGTGATGGAACTGGGCTGAGGGACGTCAGCAGTGCGGAACTGGCTCCAAGGGTCTGGATGTACCGAGCCGCCGCCGATGAAAAATGTTAAGAATGGATTTGGGCTGCTTCCAATGAAACGTCCTTTTTATAATCACTTTTTATTGCGGAGCTCAAGATAAACACGTTTTGTATTTGGCGGCGATGGCGGCAAGAGAAGAAAGTGTTGCCATCTACAATTATTAATGTAATATAAATTAAAAAGTCTTTTATGTTGCCAACATAAGCTGCGCCTCAAGAACATAACAAAATTAAACAGTTCAACATAAGCTGCACCTCAAGAATATAACAAAATTAAACAATTCAAAACATGAGAGCATTTAAACTTAACTTTTCATTAGCTACATATACAAAAGAGACGCACTTAATGCTTAGTTTTTGCTTACATTAAATATATTAAAAGACCCCCTGTCTACCTGCCTGTTAGACATGTACCCTTCAACTATTACACTTCCAACATCATGTAAACAGCACTAAGGTAAGTGTAATTAATGTACTAAAGGAGACAAACTAAGGTTCTAACATCAAAGTAAGTATATCCAAGATAAGTAGTGTTTTGCATAGCAACAGTAATTTGCGAACTTTCATTATATAATATTAACTTTTAGTTTAGTATACGGTTTAGTTTAAGTTTAGATAATATTCAATATTAACATTTTATATAGGCAAATAATTTTGTACGCTATGCACAATAATTATGATTGCGATACCTGCCTTTTAAACAGACATTAATAAGGCAATATAAAGCTAAGCTTACAAAGTTAACAGTCTTATTTTTACACGTTTTAGTATGCATAAACTTATACCGTAAAACATAGATTTTACTAGTAGATCTATTATGAGTATGCCCGTTTGCCGTTTGGACCTCGACCGCGCGGACCATACCGTCCTTCCCCGGGAACAGGTTGGTTACCCTGGCCATGGGCCACTCAAGAGGAGATGAATTATCATTACGTAAAATAACTAAGCTACCAATACTTACGTTTGGCATAACCGACTGCCATTTTGGTCGGTTTTGCAATTGATTTAGATAGTGCCTGCTCCAATACTTCCAGAACATCTGTTTCATGCTCGTTGTAATTGACCAAAATTTAAGTAAATTAATAGATTTGTTGCTTACATCTTGTTCTGGATAAGTATTGAGAGGTGCACCAGTGAGAAAATGTCCTGGAGATAGGTACGAGAAGTCGTTTGGATCGGTCGACACTGCTGTGAGCGGACGTGAGTTCAGAACACCTTCTATTTCCACCAGTACGGTGTTGAGCTGTTCATACGTGAGCAGCGCCCTCCCAACAACTCGTTTTAAGTGGTGTTTAGTGCATCTGACACCACTTTCCCAAAGCCCCCCGAATATCGGACTGTAACTCGGTATAAAATGAAAGTTTATGCCTTTTTGGGACGCAAACGAATGTACAGCGTGTTGGTGGCTTTGAGAGGCGTGCAAGCGATAAAACTCGTCTAATTGGTTCCTTGCTCCCTTAAACGTGGATCCATTGTCGCAGTAGACATCGCTGGGCAAGTTACGTCGCGCTATAAAGCGTTTTAAGCAGGCAAGAAAGCACTCGGTGGTTAGATCGCTGCAGAGCTCGAGATGGATCGCCTTTGTGGCGAAACATACAAATAGGGCTATGTATCCCTTTCCGACTACTGATTTTCTAATGCGACTGTTCTTGACTGATACCGGCCCAGCAAAGTCCACTCCGACCCTCTCGAACGGGCGGCAAGCAGTGACGCGTGCTGCCGGCAGGGAACCCATCAGCTGAGTCGTCGCAGCAGCCTTCAGTCTGAAACATATTATACACTTATGTATAACCTTTTTTACTGTGCGTAAACCATCAATTATCCAAAACCGATGTTTTATAGAAGACAAAACTAAATTTTGGCCTGCATGCAATAGACATATGTGCTCATTTCTCACAATCAATTCAGTAATTACTGATTTATTTGGCAATATAGCCTGATGCTTTGAAACGTATGGAAGCGGCGCATTTTGCAGGCGACCACCGACTCTAATAATGCCTTCACTATCGAGAAATGGAGCCAGAGGTTTTAAATCACCCTTGCTCTGCTTGTGAGATTGCAGCATCTTTATATCTTCTGAGTAAAATTGAGATTGTTCATGCTTGACTATCAGCATGAGTGCTTTATTTAGTTCAAATAAAGTAATAAAACCTTTTAGATTTTGAGAAGCAGGTTTTACATTATTGCAAAATCTAAGAATGTATGCAAGCACTCGCGTCATTTTTCCTATGGTGGAAAACCTTTTTAAAATGTCAAACAGATCAGTGTTATTGACTGTGGTTGTAAGGCACAGAGCACTAACATGATCCGGTTTTAATTCAGGCAGCTCAATGGGCATAATTGACTCTTCTGGGAAACTATATTCTTTATTGTGTAAGAATGGTGGGCCGTGCCACCATAAAGCGTGGCTTTTAATTTCTTGAGGCTGAAGACCCCTGCTAAGGCAATCTGCGGGATTATCATTAGTATTAACATAGTGCCAATTATAGCCTTGCGTCAACTCTCCTACGGATCGGACTCTATTCGCGACGTAAGCTTGTAATTTTGTGACGTCAGTCTTTAGCCATGCTAATACAATTTGCGAGTCTGAGAAGAGGTGAATCGCATGAACCTTCAGTTTTGTGGCAAGCGCGTCATGTACCCTTTTTACTAGTCTAGATAGCAGCAGTGCAGCATTTAATTCAAGCCTCGGAGTGGTAAGTTTTTTCTTACAGGGATTAATGCGAGACTTTGAACATAATAGTTCAGTACACACATTACCATTCTCATCTATAGTGCGTAAGTACAGGCAGCAGCCATGGGCCACTGATGACCCATCAGCGAAGCCAATTAACTGATTCACTTCGGTTTTCTGCGGCTTGACACAACGCGGTACAACTACTGACTGCATCTGAGAAAGATCTTTTGTAAAGTCAGTCCACATCTTACGAATGTCATCTGGAGGAGTAGAGTCCCAGTCCAGTTCAGCTGCCCATAATTTTTGCATAATAACTTTCGCGCGAACGAACACTGGACCAATTAGTCCCATGGGATCGTAAAACTTACTTATATAGCTTAGAATGTCGCGTTTAGAGTCACTCGTGCTGCTATATGACTCAGGGCACGTGCTCTTGAAGATATCAGATTTGACATCAAAGCTAATACCTAATGCCTTCAAAAACGCATCATCTTTCTGTAACTCTACTTCTCCTATGTGGTGACTTTCCTTAGGCACATTATCTAAAACGGGTTTGCAATTTGAGGCCCATTTGTGCAACTGAAAGCTTCCCATATTGAGCAATTTAACCAACTGTAATTGAGTTTGCAGGAGTTCCTCCTCTGTGCTGCAAGATACCAAAATATCATCAACATATGTATTGTTTTTTATAGCTGATGAAGCCAGGGGCATGTCATTTTCATGTTTTTCAGCAAGGTCACTGAGACAACGAGTAGCCAGGTATGATGATGGTTTGAGACCATATGTAACGGTATTTAGCTGAATGCATTTTATATCTTGGTTTGGAGACTCTCGCCAGAGAATGTTTTGCAGTGATCTTTGAGCTGGATCTAAATTAATACAGCGGAACATCATTTTAATATCACACATAAAGAAAAACCTATCTGTTCTGAATAGAATGAGAACATCAAAGAGGTCTCTTTGCACCACAGGACCGTTAAGTAACATATCATTTAGAGATACTCTTTTATTTGTTAGCATAGATCCATCAAAAACAGTCCTTAACTTTGTTGTGCGGCTATTTTCTTTTATTACTGCATGGTGAGGCAGAAAGTACACAGGATCTTTAGATAAATCAAAACTATCAATTTCGCGGTACTCACCATGTTTTAAATCAAGGTATTGATTAATGAACTTTTTATACTCATTGAAAAGAGTCACATTTTTATGCAATCTCTTTTCTAGATTCAGAAATCTATTGAACGCTAAGTGAAATGATTCCCCTAACTCAGAGTTTATTTCCTCTAAGGGAACTTTAGTGGGTATTGAAACTTGATACTTATTGTTCTCAAGCTTAGTAGTTTCCCTAAACAGTTTTTCACAATAATCATGCTCTGGTAGCTGCTCTGGGAAACTTTCAGGCACTTTTTCAGCTTCCCAAAATGCACTGAGTTGCTCGCTAATAGTGTTATCACATTCTCTACAAAATAAAGACACAACCTGATTAAAGTTTCCTGCAGGGAGCTGGGTGCGGCCGGCGACAACCAAGCCGAATGATGTGTGTACTAGCGATGGGCGCCCGGAGTTGGTGAAGCATGATGTTGCAGTATTCTCGTTGTCGGCAGTCGTGGGGTGATGGCTGTCCACTGGGGCTTCCTCATTAGGCTGTGGTTGCGGCAGGAGGATCTGGAAGAAAACATCAGCTCCAAGCAACAGATGCACATCACCAGGTTTATTAAAGCCTTCATCGGCTAGCTTGCAGTTGGCTGGGAAAGCAATGTGCGACATATCAAACTCAGTTTGTGGCAATTTTGTTGTTATAGTTTCTACAACATGGCAGTTGACATTTATTTTGAATGGATAAACTGTGGAATGCACATCAAGGTTTAAACATTTGTCAATAGCTTGTTCTGCATTAGTGATGCCAATGATAGTTGTATTAGTTTTTTGCAATGACTTTCCTAATATGTCCACAGCCTTCTGTGAAATGAACGATGCTTGCGACCCACTATCTAGCAGTGCTCTGGCATATATTATCATGCCTGACTTGGCTATTAGCTTTATACGTGCAGTGGGCAATAAAACCTGGCCCTGTTGGGAAGTCGCAGACAAGGTTACAGAAGGGCTTGCATGTTGGGTGGATTCATCCTGATGCAATAATGTGTTGTGTTGTAGCTTACACACGGTACAACGGAAATGGTATTTACATTTGCGCTTGTGTTGAGACAAACAAATATTACATAAATTGTTTGTTGAAGCAAACTCCAAGCGTTTGTTAATTGCAGCCATTTTAAAACTCGGGCACTTAAATAATTTATGTTCAATTGACTTACAGTAAATGCATGCAGCTACTTGCTGGCTCTGCGCAGCTACTGGATAGCTGGCTAGACGTTGTGATTGCACCTTTTGAACATTGCAGTCGGTGTTCTCGATGGCCAGCGCACGCTTCTCGATGAAATCAATAAACTCCTTTACCGTGGGAGGAGTAGCATTGTCTCGCTCTAACTGGAAGGATCGATATGTCATTGTATCAAGTTTTCTTGACAAGATACATATGATGATGGAGTCCCAGGCGTCAATCATCTCACCCAGGTTCTTTAAAGCAGCAAGGTTCTGCTTCACCACTGAAAGAAACGCACGTAAGTTAGCAACGTTTGATCGAGTCATTGTAGGCATGTCGAGCAGTGCACTAATGTGTTCATGTGTTATTCGCACTTTATTGTCGTATCGATCCTTAAGTAATCTTAATGCTTCAGGATAGCTGTCATCTTGTAGTGGAAGGTTGTTAATTAAGGCTAGTGGCTCACCACTTAGAAAACCCTTTAAATAGTAAAGTTTTTGCACGGAAGAAAATGAAGCTACACTATGAATCATAGCTGTAAACATACTCATAAATTCGTAATATTCTGTGTACTTACCGGTAAAGGTTGGTATAACGATGCTGGGTAATTTAATTTTTCCCGTGCCCGCAGATTCTTTCGAATCAGACGATGGGCCGTTACCTTCCGCTTGGCGCAGTGTGTTTATAATCGCGTCGAGCTGCGATAATAAGTACACGTAATTATCCTCCACCTCCTCATCTGCTGAATCGCCTGAATCCTGCGGATCGAGTGCCGAGACCTTTGTTGACAAACGTTCACACTCAGAAAAAGCTTCTATCAACCTTTGTCTTTTAACTAACACTAGCTCTAGAGGTGAATTTACAAGAACATTTTTATCGAATGAATTTTTTAGCCGTGAAATGGAGGCCTTGGCACGGCCTCGGGCCGCGATGCTTACCTTTAACTCTGACATTGTCGTGAATATACACTACGAGGAACACTTTTATAACTATTATTACAGTCAATAATACTTGTAAAACCATGTACTAGTTACAAAATGCTATGAACGAACACAAATTATGCAGAACAAAATGGCGAAAATATGGCAGACTCGTGTTGGTTGTGCGACTCGGCGTCCTGACGTCGGATCCGGTGCAACTCCGAGCGTAGTGCTGCCACCCGCACAGATAAAATTTTGCATGAAGTCAGTCGATTTCACTCCGTTTGTCGTTCCTTTAATCTGTGGTCTCCCCACAGCGCTTCGCAAACTTCAATTGATTGACGTGACGTAGGTTTTGCAGTTGTACCAACTTATTGCGCTGCTTTTGTGCAATATGCAATGATGTCTGCGAGCGAAAGTTGTTACGTTGGCTCTGCTTCTCTTCCAGCGTAAAAATAATGGCCGACTTGTGACCGCCGAATGACCTTGATTGCGTGATTTTGCTTACGGCTCTCGGTGATTTCTTAGGGCGCTTATTCCAATTTTCTTCGCTCGAAGGACCAATGTGAAAAGTATTAAGAATGGATTTGGGCTGCTTCCAATGAAACGTCCTTTTTATAATCACTTTTTATTGCGGAGCTCAAGATAAACACGTTTTGTATTTGGCGGCGATGGCGGCAAGAGAAGAAAGTGTTGCCATCTACAATTATTAATGTAATATAAATTAAAAAGTCTTTTATGTTGCCAACAGTGATGTAACACCCTGGAATTTTATCCTCCGCGTAAATATAATACGATTTGTTAATCCGTTGATTGTGACCAGCATTAAGCAGAAAGCGAGAAGTACTGCATGATAGTGATGATGATCATGATGATGATGATTTGGTGAAATGATGTGGTCACAATCAGAACGGAGTTTACATGAGTGAGGCGATATGTTCTAAATAAATAAATTTCTAGAATGAGAAACTGATAAAATGCATAAGGCAGTGAATTAATATTGAGATGCGTGATTAAAAATAGATCTACGCTGTAAGCAAGCAAAATTAACAGAATAATGATTTTAAAAGAAACGTTAGACACACCTTAATATCTACCTGCTTTAGAAAGCAAAAGAAATGTTCAACACTTACCCAATATAGGGGTATAACTGCACTGAATCTAGGATACTAAACGAGTACCTGTATCAAGCGCTTATTAAATTCTCAACTAAGCACGTATTCGTAGCTTAATAAAGTTATGACGCCGGCGACGTGTGACGACACGGGGCATGAATCAGCCAAGTGAACGTGCGCCTGCGTTGGAAGCAATAATCGGTGTGGCGGCGAAGCGAGTCCCGAGCGCGAGCGGGCGGGCGCGGAAGCGGGAGCGGCCGACCGGTTTTAAACAAAGGCGATGCAAGTCTGGTACTGTCCGCCGCATAATAAATGACGAGAAGCTAAGTACAGTTAGCCTATTAGTTATAAAATAAGTAAGTTTATTTGTTATTATAATTTAAGTAGTTTATTAATTAGGCAAGTGTTCTGAACAATATTGTAAATATTAAGTGATGTAATAGGTTTTTATTTGTTTAATATTATAGTAACCTTAGTTACGTAACGTTGGTACGTTACATACGTTACATGAAAGCAACGAGTTCTACGAAAAGCGGGCACCTTAGCGACCTCTGAGGTATCTCACAATATTTACGCGAAATATTCCTAGTTCACGAAATAATATTTATCAAAATGGAACAGATTCTATTCAATCAAAAACCGGGTAATAAATAATATTATATAAAATGATCAGAAAACCTTTCGTTCAATTATATCGCGCATAAATGGAATCTGGGTTTAATTGGTGAAAAATCCAATATACAAACCCCCGAGGGGATTACATTCACCCTACCACAGTGGATTTAAGTACAGTGGGTTTCCATCACAGACCATAATATATATATCCAATAGACTCCGCATAGCCGGGCGACCCCCGCAGCCAAGCGTTGTGGCCAAATGGCCACAAGTGGCGGGGTCGCGGGGAGCGCATAACCTCGAACGCACCAATCACAGCGCTCTAAAAACCCCGCGTGACTATGTTTTGACAGTATTACGAAAAATAGTAACTTGATGAATAAAGAATCATGAATATTTTTTATATTATAGGTACAATGTATATGTATGCATCAATAAATAATGCATGTCCATATCGCTTCTGTATAATAAACTTAAGACTGATAAGTAATGGCATCATGGCAGGTGATATACATTGCGTTTAAGATACTTTAAGTTAAATGCTACCTTTAGTAGTGGTAGAGCCAAACAATAATCCTTACTAGATGATTACTGTTCGAATGGACCGGCTCGACCGGGGTAGTACCACACTCTCACAGAATATCGGCGTAAAGTAATAGCTTGCTATTGCGTTTCGTACGGTGAGTGACGAGATCCGGAGCCCTATTCCCTCATCCCTATCCCATCCCCATTCCCCATCTAGACTGGCAACGCATTGGCAGCACCTCTGGTGTTGCAGATGTCCGTGGGCGGCGGTGACCACTTTCCATCAGGTGGGCCGTCAGCTCGTTTGCCAATCAATTGAGATGAAAAAAAAGAAAAAAAAGAAATGGAGATGGATGTGGGATACCCATCCTCGACCATTAACCCCTTATTTACGTATACTGAAAATTGTGATTTTGATACTATTATAGAAACCGCTGTTCGTTGGCTTATTAAATAAATTTTAGTAGGTATACCGGTAAAAAAAAAACGCAGCAATGTATTTTGTGTCATTTTCGTCTTCGGCTTTAGCCGATAATAGCCGAGAAAAATCGAATCGTTAACTGATTTTAATATTAGGTACTGTACGCTAGGGTTATAACATACGGATGTTACAACCCTAGCGCCCGCAAGCCTAACGGTACGTCGTAGCGAGGCTACATTTCCATTCTCTACTTAGGTATACTGCGACTCTACCATGCCCTTACTAAAAAAACTATAATAGTTAATACCATCATTACCATTTCAGCTAAACGACGTTCACTGCTGGAGATTGGCCTTTCCGAAAGATTGCCAAATTGTAAAATAAATATCGCATTTTAAATAAAAAAATCCTTTTTAGGGTTTCGTACCCGAAGGGATCGACGGAACCATATTACTGAGCCTACAACGTCGGTCCATCTGTTCAGGTCGGAATTTTCACAGAATATGTGTTGTTATGGCATGAATACTAGCAAATAGACATCTATAGTGAGTCAGTTACCGCTGTAAGACGCAAAATGCTGCCCCTATCATCATCTTGCGTTTCAAGTCACTCAAGTCACACACAAGTCTTTGAATGCTAATATCATGATTGTACTATTATTATTTTGTTAATGTTAATATTAATTTTAAGTTTCGTTTGTAGCGTTTTTATTTTATTTAAATTTAAATCTAATTATTTTAATGTTAATCTAATCTTTGGACATAAATTTATTATCTGTATGTCCTTAAGACCGTACAAATGCTGTTGCACCGTGTAACAGCAACTTTAAATTCTAAATTTAAATTTAACAATTTTTTGTTTACGTTACTGTTGGTGTGTCTTAAATAAAAATAAAAAAAATCGTATTAATATCAAAAAGTTTTAAGCCTAAGCAGCTTTCCATACATTGATACCCTAAAAATTTACTGATTTTAGACCAATTTCGTTCCAGCTGTATTTCCATAACGGCTTAAGTTTCAGCTATCAAATTTAGCCTGATTTTAGTTCATACTCCATAGTCAAACAAAAAATATCAATTCAATAGTGTTCTGTTATAGAAATGTGAAAAATATATCGGTTCAAAGACATTTATTTCTCATAAGAAACACGTTTCACTTACATGAGAAATATTTTACAATTTAAGTACTTAACTTTAAAAACAAATAGTTTGTGCCCTGTGAGCAAACCAAGATAACGTTGAAAAACAATGAGCCCGGACCTTTTCACCGCCTACCTCACAACATGACGAGAAAATAAAATAAAATGGTAAGATTGTTTCAACTATGCATTGTCAAGAGACAGGTGCGGGCACAGTGCACACGCCGTATTATGTTTGCCAATAAGTAATTGGCTCAATCTTAATTAGACATTGTATTAATAATGTACATACATTAATTAATTCGATATATTTATATTGATACCACCCATTTGCACCAAAATATTATTATGGATAGATTTTGACAACAAATTGATAACAAACAATAATAAATATAACAATTATAAAAAATAAGTTACGTTTGTTTTGTATGTGTATGTAATTACTGCCAAACAGTGTACTTAATAAATTTTGATACGGGTGGTTTTTAAGAAGTACATGCATTTTATTTTATATAAAATTAGTACCTACACTAATATTTGTGTTATACCTATAAATGGCTACAACACAGTACATAACAACTTCAGTGTCATTCCCTGTTCAATGCCTTGGCTAATGACGTATCTTTGGATACGTATACTCTTAACTTATGTTTAAAAGATGCAAGCGTTTTGATATTTTTTAATTCGGGGGGTAGCATATTAAACAGCTTCACTCCGTCGTATGTAATTGTTTTTTGCCCGTAAGTTGCTGTTCTTGACTATATTGACTTGAATATATTGAAATCAAACCAGAAAATTACTGCTGCAGCTTAACCATCTGCCAGCTTAGTTGCAACTGTCAAGGCCCGGGCACACTAAACGCGGTTGCGGCGCGTTTGCGGCGAGAAACGTGGGCGGCGGCGTCAACGCGTTTCGAACGCGGGCCCGCGTTGCTCACGCCCCGCGCCGCCGCCGCTTCGCGCACGCCCCGCACCGCTTTCGCGACGCGTTCGGTGTGCCTCCAGACATGGCGGCTGTATTAAGTAAAACTTCGCGTACCCGCGTTCGCGCCGCAAACGCACCGCAACCGCGTTTGGTGTGCCCGGGCCTTCAAAGTTCTTATACCATTAAAATAAAGTCTATTTGATTGGTTGAGACCATGCCAAATTAGCGTGTAACGGAACGCTCGGTGCGCGAGTTTGACTCGCACTTGACTGGTTTTTACTTCTATATGTACAGTTGATGTCAAAAATATCTACGCGGACAAAGTAGTCAAAAATATGTGATCACGACTTTATTGTCAACGGCTTAAGAGCGCTCAGATATTTTCGTCTCTTTAGTAACATACATATATTTATGACCTCAGCTGTACAGTTAATTCGAAAGAAACATTTTCGATTTTCATCACAAAGATTATATTGCTTCAACTTTACATGAAATCCATTGTAAATAGACCTAATTGGGAGTACTCTTCCAGGTAATATTTTTATATCCCGACTTTTGCAAGAATCCTTTTCAATTTCGTAGTAAAAAGAAAATTAATTGGGCTTTGTAATGGATACTTTAAGTTGAAAAGTTAAATTATGTCCAAAGGTTTTTCTGTTCTTATGATATTTAACGGTCTCAATAAGAATTTCAGATGCTCGGGTATTATTTGATATTTCATACTTAATATTATACTTACTTACTTTACTTATATTGAAGGAAAGGTCAGTTTACCAACACCGCAAATAAGTTTGTAATTTCAAAACCCCCCCATATCTCCGCCATTTTGAAAATTTTCAGAAAACTGAACCGACAAAAAAATTCTATATAATTATCGAACCTGCTCACAAAATTTCACGAGGCTCGGTTGAGAACTGCGACCTGTAGACGAAAACAAATGGACAGACGCCGGACAGCCGACGGACATCCGCTGTACATACGAAAGCATTTTTGCCCAGGCTGAAACGGAGACACTTCACTCGCTCGGTCGAAAAGGTCCCCGCGGCATTGTGCCGAAGATGCTGGCATCGATTCCTCGCTGTATCGCAATACTAATGCGTTGTGCAAGGCAGCTCCAAGCTCTTCGATCCCCAGTTTCATCAAAATAGACTTCCAAGATTTGACTAAAACATACGTATACCGTGACGGATATATCCATCGTTGGCGGTGAACCTGCTACAGATATATCTATCGTTGAAAAGGTATAAATAAGTATATTTTTAAATATAATCTTCATAACAATCTGTTTTGCCCATTGCACTTTAATATCGCAATAAAATGCGTACACATAATGTCGTGTCTGTGCTATTGACCGTTGAGGAGTTCCTTTATCTGGAATGATGATGATGATGGAAGATGTCGATTCAAGTCATGCTTACCATAAAAATGCATTGTCATCGGAACTGAACCAACATCTAAAAATTCATCTCCGTAGGATAAGAGGAAGTGCTTCTAATTCAGCTTGCAACATTTGACCCTTACAGTCTATACATACATATTATCACGCCCAAAATTCCTAATGGGGTGGGCAGAGCCACAAGACTACTTGTGGCCACGTTCGATTAATTAGTCCTAAGATGGTATGATGAACCGTATGGTGACAGGTGATCAGCCCATCGCCCATATAGATAGTCCACCATGTTGGCGAGGACCCGTCCCTTAGTCGACTTTTACGACATGCCAGGATGATAAGCATCTGCACGCATTCTATGCTATTTCTTCATTCCCAGAGGAGAGTATAATACATAATATAGTTACATACATACAAACATTGCAAGTTAATAAAAAGCTTGTAAAATGGCATAACTTTTTTTGGGTGAATCTGATAAACTTCGAAGTGTTCTGCCTTTGGACCTCCACTTAGCACAAATTCCTGGGACATTGCCATAATATTCGTAAGTCGATGTGAATCTACCCGGTGGGATACGAATTTTGAAAGTTCGCTTTGATCTACCGTCGTAACTTTCCTCTGCAATTCATCCGAATAACAAAACTTTTCAGCAGGATGGAGTTCAAACGGTAATTTGAAGTCTCATAAAAAGCTTCGTGAACCTTGTAACCACTGCACTGCTTTGACGTCAAGATCATGGCTATTAATTTTACTTCAATTTGTCGCTACTGATTATTATAATACAACCTAACCGAAGCTACGCGACAGATGTCTACGATATTCTAATAAAACTTACAGTTTCATCGAATAACGTGAAATGATCATTATTCGTATTATCTTGTCAAGCGTAAATTCAAAATGAAAATATTTACAAGCTAATTTAAATTTCACTTACTTTCGCTCAGTGCATCCCTTACATATTTGACTAGTTTGACAGAGAGGCACTGGGCGACAAACAACTCGCGGGAATGTCGTACTAGCCCCCCAGAGACACCTATCGGCGTGACGTGTAGACACGTACATTTATTTGATTATTCTATAAAGCAAGATCGTCTCTGTAAACCTTGATTATACGATCTAAACTAATATCGTCAGTATTTATTTTTAACTACTGATAGCATTTTCCGTTGGCATCCATTTGCCAACAGTAGGGAATCCGTAGGGATATAGTAGTTTGCCTACAAAAAACTAAAATTAGACCAATATAAGCAAAAGATTATCATTACGCCTAACCAGTCACCAACGTGGGGCCATTGTGAATACCGCTACCGTTGGTGTAAAATTGATGGCATTCACTGGCGGCCGGCGTAGAGTAGATTGGCACCCCGGGTGGTTTTGTATTGCATAAGACATGGTTTACAGCGTTATAGTTCTCACATAAATATAGATACCTACAGCACATCTCTCTAGCAACATAGCATGCAAATACATGGTAGGCACTATGTTTAACATAATCATTTTCCATTAATTGATTGACCGTGTAGACTGTCTACATCTTCATTTAACCTCGATTAGGTAATCAATTTAGATGTTTCTTTATTTTAATTGTTATGAGCCTTAGAGGCTTTATACATCTCTAAGTCACTTAACTTGTCCAAACGCGGAGACTAGACACCTTCCTTATTAGTTTGGTTAGTTTGTTGCACTTTTTATGTGTTAGTATTAGATAAAACTCGAATGTCAAAGTTGAAAAAAAGAAAGATTTACTGTTGAGTTTCTTACGGCGGTTTCTTCTTAGCAGATGTCACCTTTGCGCTGGTAGCTTCAGACATGTGAAAGAGCCCATTGTGGCCTACTTGCAATAGTAGTTTATTCAACGGTTGCATAATGATAGGCCTTAAAACACTAGTGCGGTTTTATGAAACGAGCTTTTAGCGAGTTTCATAATAAGATCGCACGTGTGTTTTAAGGCCTAATTATGCAGAGTTGCATACATAACTTTATCTACACACATATTATAAATCCTCCATGATGGGTTCAGAAACAATATTTTCTGGCAACAAGTTATTTGTTGCAATCGTGGCTGCATATTTCCGATATCCGGCGCATTTTCACATCACACACATTCCGAGAAGACTACTATTCATATGTTCAACTAAAATGTAAATTACAAACAACTTTTTCTATTCAATTCAACAACAATTCTACTTTCGTTCAGCAAAACACCAACATAATGGCGGCAATTCGATCCTCCGTCAGGACCATTTTTTTTTTAAATCATAGACAAACGAATGAGGTTTCTATTCTCATGTCACTCGAGATCAAATGTTGTGCAGTTTATATTAAAAAAATATACTGAATTGACGTTTCGTATCAATAACTGTTTTAATATCTATGGATACTAGAATAGAGACCCACTTGAGTTTTGACAGCTGTTCCAAATTTAATCTCATTTCTATACTAAAAACGATACGGGAATAACATTGCAGCACTGGTTTTTCCTAATTGGTTGTCAAAATGGTGGTCATTTCCTACGGTTTTTGATTACACTATGGAGGTTTTATGATATGGGTGTAGATAAAATAAACATTTTCATTTTCATTATCATTGTACATCGTCATTGCTCCCACAGATTGGATGGAAGTTCACAAACGCGTGGCTCGCCGGTAACCTGTGCTGCAAGCTGCTCCTCGTACTGCGAGCCTTCGGTCTTTACCTGTCCTCCAACGTGCTGGTCTGCATATCCGTAGACAGGTGAGTTAACTCTCAACGCCACGTCAAATACAAAAGTTCACACACGCCAAGCGTGTCTAAGAATTAACACGAATTTCTACCTTACGTCAAACTTATGTAGGACTCTTGAAACCTGTAGTTATACTTACTCTGATGGAAAGGTGTGTCATTCAAATTTTAATTACAAGCTTACCAATAAATCTAAATTTGTATCTAACTAATGCATGTTACTTCCTAAAACCAATAAAAATAAAGACATGATCGAAATAAATAAAATTATAGAATATGTAAAGTACTTACCAGGAAAGATCGACCGATGCCGCATCCATTTCGCCACCCATGTTATTGTGTTACCCTAGCATCTGATCTCCGCCGCAACGTGAGCGCAATTTAAAATAACAACCGAATAAATTGTATGTGGTATTGAAAATGAAAATATTTATTTTGCAAGTAAGCCACTGGCTCTTTCACATGTCTGAATCTTCCAGCACTTCGAAAGGTGACACCTGCTGAGAAGAAACGCCGCAAGAAATGTACGAGTAGTACCTATTTAGTGACTTACCCACCTTTATTATATATTTTTCAATTTTAATTTACTATAACCCTGTACGTGTAAGTCTCAATTTTAATTAAATACATAAATGTTCTCATTTAAGTGAATTATGTAATTCTTATGAGAATAAACATCTTAACCATTAACCATTCATTCAGTCATGGCCAAAATCAAGCATGTTTTTTTTTCAAATTCAAATTGAAACCATTTATTCAGCAAATTGGCCACCTGTGGGCTCTTTTACTTGTCACATAAATACATTACAATGCGTTGAATCTACCAGCGCTTCGGACATGAACATAATTACTGAGAAGAAGCGACGCAAGAAACTCAGCGGAAAATCATCTTTCCAAGTGAAAACATTGTTTTTACTTTTCTAAGTTTTCAGATCTTATGTGCGAAATTTAATTTAAATAAGTAATATCTACCAAGACAATTTCCTACTACCTCACGACATTTTGCGAATGGATTGTTGAAATTACTTATTTCAAAGTGGCTCAATCCTGTTGGTAGATTTTCCTTACTCACCGTTTATTTTCCCGCACAACTCTGTTGGAAAGCCGGCCTAGTTTTCATAACCGTTTTTAATTAATTGAAAGGTTCATGTTAAAACAACTACAAAAATTGTACAGCCACTTTATACATGGTGACAGTCTTAGGCGTGTCTACCCACGTCGCGTGTTTCAGTATGCGGTCGCCACTTAAGAACTCATCGGCCCCATCGGTCATCTTAATTTTAACAGTTTACCCAAAAGATAGACATCACAGGATAGGTCGTTTTGGCAATGATTCGAGGAGGTCTACGTCAAGCAGTGCACGTATTTCGGCTAAAATTATTATGATGAAAGGCGTTTAGTTCCAAGGATACGATCTCATCAAAACTATCTGCTTTGCTTATGCAAACTTCCAGGCATAGATGGGTCATAAACACGTTTGGAACGTAGACAGGTGCAGGTGAGGGTGGATGGAGGTAGGTAAAACAACGGATATGTTATCGGGGTGTTTATTGTATAAGATAGCGCCTCGTTACACGTTTAGGTTCAGAACTGTCCCCGCCTCTTCCCGAAAGTTAAGCACCCTGAGGCCTGATTTTTCTGTTTGAACTATATCCGCATGTAGAACATTAGGCATAGTTTTGGCCTGTGTGAAGAAAATGTTAAATTAAGCAGTCGTTTTCGTTAACTTTCGGTCACACAGGAGGGAATTTTTGTTTCAAGAAGTGTAAATTACCGGATAGTTCCAAATTAAAATAAATAAATAAATCAGGGGACAATCTTTTACACATGTCTATCTAGTCCCAAAGTAAGCTCTAAAGGCTTGTGTTATGGGTACTAGACGACGATATACATACTTATATAGAGAAATAAATACTTAAATACATAGGCAACATCCAAGACTCAGGAACAAACATTCGTGCTCATCACACAAATATTTGCCCTTACCGGGGATCGAACCCGGGACGCTAGCTTCGGAGGCAGGGTCACTCCCAACTAGGCTAACCGCGTCGTCAAAATCATAAGTAGGTATACAATTGATTTTGAGTTATTTTCTAGTAATGATTATATTTCATCCTACTTTAATATTATAAAAGAAAGTGTATCTGAATGTTTTGTGTCCGTCTATTTGTTTGTTACCAATCTCCGTAACGGCTGAAGGGATTTTCATGAAACTTGGCATATAGTTACGATAGGAACTGGAAAAAGTAATTTTTCTGGAAGAAGGACAAAGAGTACTTTTTATCCAGGAAAGCTCAAAAGTCCGCGATGGAATAATTAGAAATCAAATTCCACGTGGACGAAGTCGCGGGTAGAAGCTAGTAAATTGTAATGTTATAAGTCCGATAGATTTGTGTCTCTCTGTATGTTTGTTACCGCTCAGATCCGTACCTTAAATCCTGGTACTTTTAATCCCTAAACAAGTACCTACTTTACCATTATTTTTTTCAGTTAAACGATTTTATTTGTAAAGAAACATAATAATGAAGCAAATAATGTAGGTACAAAAAGCTAAGAAACTTCATTTGATACCCATTTCTATTAGTGGATAGAAACTAAAAATATATTATGTAGTTCGCCATTTTGTTACGGCGAACATCTTGGAATTGGATTTTTTTGTAGTGTACTGCATTCTACTGATCAAGCCCTTTCATTTGATACCCATATTGAGGGAGTTGTAAAAAAACGTGTAATCCGCCGTTTAAGGGGGCGGCCATCTTGGATTTACAATAATATTGAATACATAAGTATATTGTCATTAAAACTAAAGATGTGTACCAAATTTTAGATTAATCGGTCAACAGGAAGTAGGTAAACTTTCAGTTACTAAATTAACCAACACAAGACACAAACACCGTAAGCTAAATAAAACCATTTAAAGATACAAACAATTATTGAAGAATAACTACAACGGAATCCCACGCAGAGAAAGTCGCTGGTCGAAGCTAGCTTTCTATAACAATTAATCCCTTTCCGTCACAAAACAAATCGATTCATTCTTCATTGTCAGAATCAGACGTCTGCGCCTCTATCCGGGAACGCTAAGTGATTCTGTAGCGACCCGTGAGCGAGATTTCTCATCCCACTCTTTTGCATTACGCGTCGTGCGGAAGAGTGGGATGAGAAATCTCGCTCACGAGTCGCTACAGAATCACTTAGCCTTCCCGAATACTCGTAGAGGCGCTGGTCTGGGAAACGGCTCTGGAACGTCAGCTCGATATATAGGGTACAACAATACTCTTTTACGTGAGACCTTAAGCCGCTTTGAACCCGTCCCGGCTGATCTCATCAGAGACGTCTCATAAAACGTCTTTACAAACATATCAAGATCATTTAATTTACGACATTGGGTGTAGTGGAAACCCGAAGCTTTCGTGTTCTGTCTGCGAAGTCTTCCTAGAATAAATACATGGATTTTTATAGCAATACATTGTTCCGAGCATTTCGCTGAAGGAAGGCATCGTGAGGGGAAATCTGTACCATTACCATCGACCCTAACATGAACGACACAAAGATAAGATAGACCGTCTTATCTCTAAGTGCGTCTCCCTCACACTAGTGCCGACGAAAGAGATAGTCTGGAACGTGGATAGGTTGCCGGTGTAGGTGAGGGTGGAGACAGGTAAAAGACAATATGGTATCGGTAGTTTATTTTATAAATTCGAGGCACTCTGGAACAACATTATAAAACTTATGAATATAGGTAGGTGAGGCTATGAAATGAGATGATTTGGAGGCTTTGTGTGACACTCTACTTACGATTAAGTGCCTCACTGGTAATTCTTAATAACAGGATAACGGGTACAATTGTGCTTCCTTTGTAATTCGCACTGCAATTTTTAACTGCGTTTACTATGATTCTAATTATTTAGGTATTTTACCGTATGTATGTATTAAAAAGCTATACTTCTTTATAATATTAAGACCTAGGCCGAGCTCTCTTATGAAGTGAAGTCAATTTTCTAAATCGATCTATCGATCTAACGTTTGCGTTTCGAATTTGGAATTGGAAAATAATTTGAAGGAAGAAGAAGAAGATGAAGAAGTCAGTCGAAGGAGTTCTGTACGAGTCGCGATGGCGCCTCGTTACAAGTCATAGAGATAAACGGGTTTAATTTATCTTTGTGTCATTCATGTTAGGGCCGCATGAGTTTACGTAAACCGTTTTCGTTATCGAAAACTATCGCTCGGCCCGTTTTATTTGTATCTGCAATTATTTGTATTTCCGATAGATTTTATATCTCGAGAAGGGTTTGCGTAAGCTCTGCGAAGTTAAAAGATGTGTGTGATCCTCAACCCGCACTAGGGTTGCGTGGGGGCATCTGCCCAGTCCCGCCCACTTTGAGAAGCCTGTGCCCAGCAAGCCGATGATTCATATGGTTAAGTTAGGTTCAGTGTTTCCAACTCCTAAAAATTCGAGTGCTTAAACTCAATATCAAAAGTACGCTAGAAACTCGCCAAAACTGATTATTATTTAACTGGAGCTAGAGTTTTTATAAAAATAAGCGTGAACTTAAATTTAAAAAAGTCAGAGTTTTAGATTTGAACATTCTTTTTAAATAGCTAAAGCTAGAACATAATACCAACGCATGTTGGATTTGCGCAAGCGCGTTTGCGTTTCCCATATAATAATACCTCTTGGCATTGTTTAAATTCTGAATCGAGTTAACAAAAAATATATATATTACCTACTGGCCCTAAAACTGTTTTGATTTGTTCCAAAAATCGCCAGATAAGTAGCTAAACCATTTTTGTCGTCAAGTCCTTTTTTTATCGCTAAGACAATCAAAAGTCGCCATTTCCACGACTAAGTCGCTAAATTAGCAACACTGGTTAAGAGGTTTTTATTGTATAAATAATATAACTTACAGGAGTTATAAATTTTAGCGTCAATGGAATTACCGCAAAGCGGTCATTATCAATTCACATCAGTATTATTCAAACCAATTTCGGCACGAACCAAACAGCAATATCAAATTGGTGTCATTGAAGCGAACGTGCTTCCGCGTGCCAATTAACTGTTTTCTCAGCGAATTAGTGCCGTGTTGCCAGGTCCTTGTACTGCATACATAGTCTAAGTATAAACAGTATATGGTATAACTATAAATTCCGCTCCACATTGTCGACAAAACTTGAATTGCTGAAAACGAGAATATGGAGGTATTCGTCTATATGTTCGCGTTGTCTGCGTTTTGTGTTGGTAAACTGCCCGAACATCAAAAGACTCTCGTCTTGTGTTTATGCGAAACCACCCAAATTCATTCTCACTCGGTCCCGTCCAGTCGGCTTCAGCGGCAACAGTTTTCAGGAAGTCTAAGATGTTGTACGAATGTCGAATGTACAACTGCGCAAGGCCAGCTGACTTGACCTAAGCTACGTCCAGGCCAAATTGTAGGAAAATTAATGCCGTAGGACATGAATGCCTAACAAAAAGACGAACACACTTTCGCATTTATAATATTAAAGTTGAAAAAAATGTGTGTGCATAAGACCACATAATAGAAGTAAAACCCTACAAAAACAAAGCACGCACACGCACGCACGCACGTACACTCACAAACTCACTCACTCAATGACTCACTAAATTACTCACTCACTCACTCACTCACTCACTCGGTTAAAACACAATACGTATTGTTATAGATTCTTCGCGGTCCTGTACCCTTTGCGGCTGCCAGCAGCCAGGAGGCGCAGCAAGCAGATGCTTTACGGCGCGTGGGCCACGGCGCTTGCGTGCAGTTTGCCTCAGGTATTTACGGCACAGAAGAGACGTAAGGTGAAGATGAGGCGAGTACTGCCCCCTTCATGTACTATCATACAAATCGTAAAGAAACGTCGCGATACAAAACATTTAGAGAGACGGCGCGCGGCTGCAACGTTTTGTCAACTGCGCCCTGCGCCAACACAGGGCTACGGGCTCGAACAGGGCGTGGACGCAGCGGATGGTGCGAAATAGGGACGAGGTAATCGCCTGGCCCACCCCACAATCCTTCTGGCCCAACCCAGCTAACTTAATTAACAACAATTTTTGTGCCTGTAAAACAATCACGATATCTATAGCTTAGGCAATGTTGAATAGAGGCCTAGGTCTAATAAATGTTTAGACGATAATAAATGGAACTTGTGTTCCGGATTTTGCAACACACAAAGCCACACAAAAGATACTAACGGAAACCGACCCCACAATTTCAAATTTCCGAGTCCAAGATTACGACAAACTAAGCCAACCGGTTGGTCTATATAACTCCAACAATAGGTCCAACAGGCCCAGTATCTCCTAAATGCCCTTGATTCCCTCCAGAGGAGAACTGTCGTCATTACTGGTGATACTGAGGTTTCACAACACCTTGAACCTCTGTTTTTTGTATCACCAGTACCATGGCGAAAGCTCGGAAGAGATATTCAACATCATTCCTACATCGTCATTCGGTCTTCAAACTACCCATACGGGGCGGGGGATACGTCCACATACCGCGGGTGAAATTCCTGCGCGTAAGTAGTCGCAAATGGTTCTACTGTCGAACAACAAAGATGTGGAGTGCTCTCCCAGCTCACGATTTTCCTTCTTTTTACAACCCAAGCGTCTTCAAAAGAAGCGTGAAGAAGCGTCTCCTAAGCCAGCATAGTGATGGTGACAGACGCTGTACTTAATACTTAATTTTGGTTAAGTGCCTGTCACCCGCACTGTCACTTCCCGCTTACCATCAGGTGAATGAGGAGTCACAATTCGTGCTCCAATAAAAAAATCTCTTCCAGAGCGTGGTATTCAGCGTGAAGGAGCACCCACTGGTCCCGGGCTTCTCCCAATGCGTGTCCTTCGATGCGTTCAGCTCGCCTCGCCAGGAGGTGATCTACAACGTGTTCTGTCTCTGCGCCATGTACTTCTTCCCTCTTGCCATCATCACCGCGTGCTACGTGTGCATCTTCTGCGAGATACACCGCAATAGCAGGGAGATTGACGGTAATAGACTATAGTACATTGTGCATCTACGGCCGTAAGAAGGAGATAACTAACGAAAGTGTATTATATTATATTTGTTATTCTCTTACTGCCCGTGATACACACAATGTTTCTCATCACATTTGTGAGCAAATGAAATAAAAATTAGACAAAAGAAAAATATTAATTTTATTGCCCATTGTACACCGTGAATTACCATCAGGTGGATAGAATAAGCTGTATGTCGCGTCGGCTGCGCGCTATTTCTATAAGAAAACGATCACTGCCGGGCCCGGCAAACACGCCCCGCCTCCGCACAGCGGGAGTTATAAACCATACTAAATCCATAACTCCCGTGGGAGCTAAATCAGCTATGGCTGATCTATACGCCTGCGAAAAGTTTCCGAGCAAGTGTGACGAAAATGTATTTATTTATTTTGTTATGAGAATCAATGTACTTAACTGTTAGTGCTAACAGTTAAGTACGTGATATTATTACTACTGTGTATTTCGTTATAATCTTCGTCTTAGACTTTTAGGCTTGAGAAAATGTGTGCGGGAATTGAATTCATCCGGAAAAAACAATTAACATGGCAAAGGTTGTTTTCTGGGCCTTTTTACTTCAAACAGAATATAAAAGTGGGGGTGTGTCGAGGCCGAGGGAGACCTTTATACATGAATGTTTGAGAACCCTTTCGCTTTTTACGCGTGTAATATAAGTTGGGGACTTTTTACAGTAAAGTTGCCAGCATTAAATAGCTGAGAGTAAGAGCATGTTCTACTTAAGACGCTGACAACAGCCAATGACCTTGAGCGATATCGGTCTCTGTCTGTTTGCACCGGAGTGAATGAGAAACACTGTGCGGTTATTTGTATGCGGAAAATCAAAAACGGATGAATTATATAACTAACTAAACACACTACTCGTTAAATATAAATTAGTCAAGTTTTGAATATGGGCGAGACGTAATAGTGTTTTTAATTATAGACCCATATAGTTAAAAAAATTAAGACATAGAACTGTTTAAAGAGGATTACAGACGTAACGATTTTTTATCTGTCGTATCGATTTCATCAAATCGTGTTTTCAATAATATAAAGAATATGAACATATATTTTTTGCGCTTTGCCCAAACAAATAGGTTTTGTTAAAAAACTGTTTAATTTAAGCCGATTTAGGTGTTGTCAGCGCCTTAAGAGGCTGTACTTTCTAGAGATTTTTATATGTATTTTCTTTCTTACAAATATATCGTCGGTTCGGTTAAATAACAGCAAACATCGTAACTCCTGCACGTCTCACGACTCCGCGAGTCATTTCTCGCTCAGTGCGTCCCTTACATTTCTGACTAGTTTGACAGTCACGCACTGAGTGACAAATGACTTGCAAGCCTCGTACTAGCCCTCACTTTCGAGCGAATATCAACTTGACAGATTATTGCTAAGTACATAATAGGGCGCTTGCCCACGGCGACTATTTGCAGCGATACAGTCGCAAAGCGGCCGCGATACTAGTTTAATGATGTTGCTGGCCGTGTACCATACCCCACGTAGACGCAGCATCGCTACAGACGCGATTGTATCGCTACAGACACAATTCTGCATCGGTATAGACGCAACTCTGTATCGCTACAAACGCGATTCTTCATCACTACAGACGCGATTTTGCATCTCTACTATCGAGATGCAGCATCGCTACAGACACGATTCTGCATCGCTATAGACACGATTCTGCATCGCTATAGACGCGATTCTGCATCGCTATACAGACGCGATTCTGCATTTCTACTATCTAGATGCAACATCGCTACAGACGCGATTCTACATCGCTACAGACGCGATTCTGCATCGCTATAAAGATGCTATTCTGCATCGGTACAGACGTGATTTTGCATCTCTAGTATCGAGCTTTATTCCTTCCTCCGAAATCACCCGATACGGTCGTAACGATGCTGACTCATAACGCGACCGCATCGTTACAATCGCGCGATTGTATCGATACAGTAGCAATGCTGAATGAATACAGGGGCTAGCTCGACATGCCTGCGAATTTGTCGCGCGAGAAATGACTCGCGGGCAAGTCAGGCTGGACGCGCTACTACATTGCTTCTGTCGTTACAAATGCGACAAGCGGCCACATGACGCGATGCAGCCGCGGAACGTTATAGTTTTTGCGTGGAACCCTAATTATTTTTCTTTTTCTTAAATAAAACTAGCTTAAGCTATTCCTTATAACATCAGCTGTTTCGGAAATAAGCCGGAAGAAACAGACAGCGAGACAGAGTTTTTTGTAATAAGTACTGTATATACTTTCAAATGCATTTAGTAAAAAACTATTTTATTTATTTGTATGTATATATAGTGACTACTTTCAAGGATCGTGGATTTTACAGATAAGAAAAACTGCATTCACAAAATGAACGGTTCACGTATGTATGATTAATGATTGCTTGCCCTGTTTATAGGAATTTTATTGTTTGTATCGACTAGGCAACAGTCGTCGCAAGGACGCGCAGCAGGTGCGCCTGCGCCGCTCGGACCGGCGCGTGCTGGAGCGCGCGCGGCGCCGCACGCTGCGCATGACCGTCGCAATCGTGTGCGTGTTCACGCTGTGCTGGCTGCCCTACGCCACCATGGCCATGTGGTGAGCTTGCTGTAGGAGCTCGTAAACGGGCTACATTTTTGGCAATTGGAATGTTGCCTGGGTAAAAAAACAGTAATTCTAAGTAGTTACATTTTCACTCCTCTGCTGCACTGGGAGTGAAGAAATAGCATATAATGCGTGCAGATGCTTATCATCCTGGCATGTCGTAAAAGTCGACTAAGGAACGGGTCCTCTCCAACATGGTGGACTATCTGTATGAGCGTTGGGCTGATCACCTGTCACCATACGGTTCATCATACCATCTTAGGACTAATTAATCGAACGTGGCTACAAGTAGTCTTTTGACTCTGCCCACCCCATTAGGGATTTCGGGCGTGATGTGTATGTATGTATGTACATTATCAAAAAATAATGAACATATATTTTTTGCCAATGATAACGCGCATCAAAGTTCGGGAGTAGGGGCTCATGACGTCACTTAATGGTAAAAAGTGTACAAAGTCGTGACGTCACGCGGAACTTAGACGCACTATATCTTTGTTATTTTTTTGTTTAATTGACAAAACAAAAAACACGTGTACAACATTTTTTTTTATGTAAATAACAGACTACTTAGAATTTTTCAGGAAACTAGGCTATTATTGCTGCAATTTGGGCTATCCTCATTAACCCTTAATTTGGCAGAAATGTAAAAATAAAAAAATTGACTTTTTTTTGTTAAAACTTGGTTTTGAGGGACACCAGTAGGCCCGAAAAAATAGTAAAAAAAATCTAGTTATTCCAGTTTTTCAGGAAAATTATGTTCGCTGTGGCGAACACTGCCAACGATGCGAAACTTTAAGGAGTAAAATGAAAACATACATGAACATTTATAACTAACTAAGATTATTGAAGAAACATAAAAAAGGAGAGACTCTTTCAAAACGATTGCGTGTGGAATGTCAAAAAACAGAACCTGAAATTTTTTCCAGCGTCTAAGCACAGTTGAATATTGCATTTTATGCAGAAACCTGTGGTGTCTCTCAAGCAGAGACAGCATCGTCCCTCGGTTTTTGCCGAAGGGAAGTGGCCAATACTGGCAAAACACACTGAATGAATGGGCCTTGGTTTGGTCAGATATCTAGTTTGACATGGCACAGATTTTTCCCCGCTTGCTACTCGATTAGTCTGAATCAGCCCGTTATTTATTTCATATCAAAACGTTTTTAGATCTGTGGGTTGAATCAGGTGTTAAAGGCTCGACAGAAGGCAATGAAGGCAGAATATAGACGGAATCATCAAGTAATCTGGATCTTCATAAAAAAATTGATATACTTTTGCAATAATCGAAGACAATGGAATATTTTGAATTATAATGTCAAAATCCTGTATATTTTCTAAACTTTGAGAAGCCTCGTCGTTTTGATCAGATTCTTTATCTTTTTCATCTTAATTTGAGATATTTTTGTTCACATCGTGTGCTTCAATGGTCTGGATCTCGTTTAACCTTTCAAATCTGTTAAAGGGCTCGTAAACGTGCTAGTTTTTCGGCAGTTTGTTACTGCAATTCGGGCTATCCTCAAAAGTTTACATTCAAACTTTTTGTCCTTATTAGTGATGTAATATGTAATATTTTTGGGAATAGCTCGAATTGCGGCAATAGCTTGCTAGAAACTAGCCCATATACGTTCCCCTTTAGGTGGTAAAATATTAGCATCCGCTGTCAAAGTTACTTTACATGTTCTATTCTGGCACTCAGTATCAGGTGCTTTATCTTTCAGGTAGCTCCTATTATACTCCTCATTGATCATTTCATTCACAAGTCATCCTTAGTAACATCATATGGATTATCTAAACTCAAATTAAGAAGAGAAGAACCTATAGATGCAGTAGATGATCTGTCGGAATGCGACTCATGTAATTCATTTTGATCACATTCCGACTTTTCACTCGCATCTGACGAAGCATTCCTTTTGGGCACAAGTGCTCTTGTCACTACGGCCAGGTATCTCGTGCTAGCAAGCAAAACAAAAGAAAAAGTAAGCTAAAACCCATAACAAATGCAAAAAGGTTAATTACTAGTCTATTGGCAATGCCCGCCACACCGAACATGCAATAGCAAGTCGATTCATCGAGCACTTGGCCATGTTCGCCACACCGAACATGCGAGCAAACCACCGATTCACCGCGAACTTGGCCGTGTTCGGCATGCCGAACATGGGTTTTTTAGTCATAAATGCAATTAGACTTCGACACATGGTGGACTAAACCAACATTAGTTAGTTTCTTTAACTCTTATACAATATATAAATATACGTTTTGTTACTTAATACCCAGAAAAGCCAATAAAATATTATAAATACATAAGTAATCGCGCGTGGTTATCCTCTTGACGCCATTTTGAGTTCATTACTGAGAGTTCAGAGATACCACAGTGACAATTTATTTTTCAAATACATTATAAAGAACAAATATACCATTTTAGCACAAAAAATATTCCATAAATATTAAAGTACATCTGTCAGATTTTTTAAAAGTGCATGTTCGGCACACCGAACTCCGTCAAATTAAGGGTTAAGACTACATATAACATCACTACTGTACCAAAAAAATAGTTATTTGTTATACAAGAGTGCAAAGTTGCTTTTTAACCGCGTGCTCAATTTCGATGACCGAGCAACCGAAGGATTCAAAAATTAGAATCCTGAGCGTTAGAGAGGGAATCAAAAGAGCTCGAGGTGAAAAATGTTTGCACTCGAATGCAACACGTAACTTTTCATTCCACCTCAGCGAGGAAATTACTAGGTATATGCAAAAAAAACATTTGCGCATTATTAACAGTTTCAGTGAATTCTGTTGGCGTCAAATAAACTGCCTCGTCACTAGAATCACTCATTTTAGGTTTTTCACTTGTTTTTAACCTAAGGTTTTAACAATATGACGAAAAAAGAAAATAGCGCGCGCAAAGCAAATTAAAAAAAGGACACCAAGAAGGTTCCGAGTCTGACTTTTTAACAAATTAAAAAATGTTTTATGAGAAATTGGGCACCATGGAGGTAGAAGTAAATAGGTTTAACGATATTTTGAATTCCCAAATTTAGTGAATACGATGTTCTAAATTCAATTTACTTTATCCTGTAGCGGATAAAAACGGCTTTTGCTCTTAGATATCGAAGGGCAAAAGTACTCTTTCCGAGATGGGGGAATGAAAAAAATATTACTCCTTTGCGGTATGGCGGTATGGCGGCCATTTGGAACCGTTGACAAACGACGAACTCGACGATGATTAGCTGTGCAAAAATTAGCCTGGTACAAATGGTTGAAGTGTTTTATTTTTATTAATGTGTTGCCGTTGGTATGGCAGGATGTAAGTCACACCGGAGAAGTATGGCATTACGCTACCGCCTACTTCTTTTTTTATCGACTATCGGAAAATACAAGAATGTTTGTGGACCAAATCGCTTGACACTCGTAATTTATCCGACACGTTCGATTAACGCCCACGCGATTGGGCCGCCGGTACCAGCGCTATGAACATCATTTTCCTTTTTGTCATTACGTAATTCTACCCCTGTAGGGCCGCCATACCGCTTCAAATGACCTGATAATTTGTGTCACCATCTCCCGGTCTATTTAGTTGTAGGTACATTTGATTACGCGCTTTTTTGTAGAGTGGACGCATACTTATATCACCAAAATGGATACCGATCACTTTGATACAGATTTATATATTACTAGCGGACCCAGCAGATGTCGTCCTGCCCGGTGAGTCACCCTTATCATTTAGGGGTATGAAAAATAGATGTTGGCCGATTCTCAGACCTACTCAATATGCTCACAAAATTTCATGAGAATCGGTCAAGCCGTTTCGGAGGAGTACGGGAACGAACATTGTGACACGAGAATTTTATATATAAGAAGATATATGAAATCCAAAAGCGACCGCTATTGGGACATGGAAAGTCCTGATTATATAAATAGACTAACAAAGAAACGTTACTGGAAGGAGATGGTTGGTTGGTCCATTTCCGAACTGAGCCATGGACGCCCTAGTAACCTGTCGAACGCCGCGCTAAGCGCGCTGTGTACGCGTCCAACGCGCCTAACGTGTACTTAAGGTCTGTTCACCGAGAGTTGATAAAAAAAGTTAAAAGTCAGGGCTTCTTAACTCATTACAAATAGCGGCCCGCTAATTATTTTTACCGATGATAATATAAATAAAAAGGTTTTTTTTTTTTCATACAATATTATTATTGAATGGCCTAACTGTATAAACAAAAAGCACCCACCACCCAAACGACACACTCGAAGCCAATGACATATTATAGAAACACACAAGATCCATACTCAACGCGTGCTTATCATGTGTCATAGATAAAAAATCTTTTTCATTTCTTTTCGGTCAGTGCAGATTTATGTGACATTTGACGCGCACATTATAAGACATTAATTTGCAATATGACAATTGTGTATATGAACAAAGCAAAATTTTTTTTTGGCATCTGGCTTTGTCGAGACTGCACTTGACAACATCTGCGGCCCTCGTACTACGAAACTCAGTGCGGGCAGCGATAAGCGACGCCCGTCATACAGTTTGCTATAGGTAAGCTACAGTCGCTATTTCGAAATGATATTATAATATTTATCAACTCTAGGCGAACAGACTTTAGCTCGAAAACTCTAAAATGCCCAGACTGCCGCGTCCACTCAGTGACCGAGCCTTAAGTCCTTTTGTCCCAGGTACATGGTGGACCGCGACTCCGCGCAGCGCGTGTCGAGCCGCGTCCAGGGTCTCCTCTTCGCCATGGCTGTCTCCAACTCCTGCATGAACCCGCTGGTGTACGGCTCCTATTGTCTGGACCTTCGCGGCGCTTTCAGAAGATTCTGCAAACGAGCTTGCTGCGTGGCTGTCACCGCGTCCGATACTATAGGTGAGAAGACTTAATTTGCTTTTTAGGGACCCTATTACTGAGCCCACAACGTCTGCCGTCCGTCCGTCTGTCAGAGGCCTCTAACTCAGCAACGGTAAGAGGTAGAAGGTTGGAATTTTCGCAGAATATGTATTGTTATAGCATATATACAGGACAATAATAAAAATATAAAAAAATCGTAAACTTAGAAAGCTCCCCATATATTGATAACCTAAAAATTGACTCATTTTAGAGAAATTTTGTTCCTGCTGTATGTCCAAAACGGCTTAAGTTTCAGCTATCAAATTTGACCTGATTTTAGTTGATACTCCATACTTAAACAACAAATATCAATTTAATGGTGTTCTGTTATAGAAATGTGAAAAATATATTAAAATCAAACCCGAAAATTACCGCTGCGGCCTAACAATCTGCCAACTTATTTGCAACTGTCAAAGTTCTTATACCATTAACATAAAATCTATTATTCATTGGTTGCGACCCTCGGTGCGTGAGACCAACTCGCACTTGACCGGTTTTAAATTCACGTAAAATAACACGAAGTCGCTTAGAGAAACAGGGTCAATAAAATACGACGTCGAATTCCAACTTTTCCGACGTCGTCGAGTTCCTAGAAAATATTGCTTTTTAATTATATTTTTAATTTACTTTATATTTTCTCAGGAAATTCAGGATCTAGTTCGATCAAAAGAAACATGAACGTGGAACCGCCATCGGCTATAAAGGTACTAATCAAAGTAATGGATTAACAGTCACAGATTTTGTCCACGTAGAATACATACATATCTGAGTCTTTTATACAATAATTCTCATTATTTATGAATTATAATTGATTTGTTTCCATTAGGCTTGTCTGTTGCACTTCATGTCTTTATATTTGTCAAATCAAATCATTTATTTGCAACTATAGGTAAGTAATAAAGTGTTACAAAAATGTTGCTAAGGTATCGCTTCTGCCGCTAGGCATAAAAAATATATCACAGGTCATGATGGATGCACAAATGTAATTATAATTACTAATATAAAGGGCGTCTGATAAATATGCTGATAGTGAATAGTAGGTAGGTATGCTTTTGATGCTACGAAGTTAAAGAGCGTTTTCTTAAATTCTACTGTCATCTAAGTTCGACGTTTTTGGTAATTTGTTGTAAAGTTTCGGTGCCACTCCGAAAACACTTTTCACACGCAAAGCCGTCTTGAGTGGTCTCATGAAAATTTTATTTTTTTGTCGTGCAATATTAAAAATGTAAAATTGGGTCATACTTATTTATTTTCACATAAATTACTCTCTCAGTATGTAAAGGCACCGTAGCGTAAGTCTAAGCCTAGCAAATTGTGTTTTACAGGTTTGTGTTTGTAGAATTCCACACACCGATCGCAGACTTTTTTTTAGGGTTCCGTACCCAAAGTCCCAAAACCCAATCTTAGTCGCAATGTAAAATTCATTTTAGTTTTAGTTTAATGAATTGTATCGTATCGCGTCCTTTTACGAGTGCTGTTGCACACCTGCACGTCTAGCACGACCTGTTCGCGAGTCGTTTGTCGCTCAGTGCATCCCTTACATACCAGTGGCGAAGCGTCAAAGATTTCCTAAGGGAAGCCGGAAGAATTAGAACCATACATGCGGGTCTGACATTTAGTTACATTAACATGGACTTCACTGGCAGCTAGCCGTAGCTTTCTAGCTTGGTAAAGCCGTCAGGGATCGGCTTGTAGGCAGGCTTCGCCACTGTTACATACCCGACTAGTTTGACAGAGACGCACTGAGCGACAAACGACTCGCGGGCATGTCGTGCTAGCCCCCCTGTCATAGATATGCAGGCCGGTCTTGTATCTCTACTAACTAGTCACAATTGTGAATAATAATATAAGCCGTGTGTATTGTTGGCGTGTCTGTTAAATAAATAAATAAAAGGGTAAAACGGAACCCTATTACTAAGACTTCGCTGTCCGTCGTCTGTCTGTATGTCTGTCCTTCTGTCACCAGGCTGTATCTCATGAACCGTGATAGTTAGACAGTTGAAGTTTTCACAGATGATGTATTTCTGTTGCCGCTATAACAAAAAATACTAAAAAACAGAATAACATTAATATTTAAGGAGCTCCCATACAACAAATGTGATTTTTTTGCTCGTTTTTGCGCGAGATTGATAACGGCAACAGGTAGACGCTTGAAATATTCACAGAATATTTAGTTATCTATTCACTTTAAAAATAAATAATTAAATTAAAATAAAACAAATATTTAAGGTGGGCTCCGATACAACATTTATACAAGATTTTTTTGCCGTTTTTATAGATAATGGTATCTACAGAACCCTTTGTGCGCGAGTCCGACTCGCACTTGGCCAGTTTTTAGTATCATTAAACTTATTATAATTTGGTTGAAAAAAGACGTATGCTGAGTTTCTTGCGGCGTTTCTTCTCAGCAAATGTCACCCTTTGGAGCGCTGGTAGAATCAGACATGTGAAAGAGCTCAGAGAGTATTTTACGTGTTTCTATTTTTTTTGGGATCCGTTTATCGCTATTTCATCGAGAACTGTACATTGTTCTGGAATACAAAGAAGCCTATCTCTTTATGAAAAATGACCGTTTTGAATATTATTCATTTTTCGTTCTCCCTGTAGGACGGGTAAGCGGATCTAACTAGGCAACAATACCACGATTTATTGAAATCTCTGTTTAAAAACACAGATAGACTAACGTTCCCGATTTTATACATTCTGCGGCATTGCAAAGGGCTATCAAAGCCTGCCAACATCCTGAACAGCTCGGATACCTATAAACCAGTTTATCGCAGTAGCCAATTTCCCAAAGGCTTATGTAATAAAACTTAAATACAGATATAGTGAATAATATGTTTCCATCGGTAAAACTCGGATCTCAATCGGAAGACGACGGGACCCGAAGTGTCAATTATATTTATTGTATTAAATGAGTGACATGTTTATATTCATTAATATGAAACTTTATTATTTACTGCCAAATGTCAAAACGAAAAATGACAGCATGGTATGATGGATACTGGCCCCCAATTCTCGGTGTTTTCGAGATAATGTCGATTGCAAGATTAAACGTCAGATTCATACAGTTGCGTCAAATGACTGTATGCACTGACGTTTAATCTCGATTGTTAGATTATCTCGAATGCGCCGAGAATTGGGGGCCTACCGAAGCTAATTGAGGGAGCACGATAAATACGAACTTTTCCGATAAAACACGATGGAAACTAATTATGCACTACATCTGTAACTGATAGCCGTATTCAAGGCTATTTTCGATGAATGAAGGTTTTTCCTTACTTTGCACTATAGGCATTTGATTTGATCACATTATTAGAAGAGAAATCTATACATCTGTCTATACAAAAAAAGAAAATTGAAATGTGTGTTTTTAATGTCTAAATAACAGCTTTTTACTAAATACATATCGCTGCTTTAGTACAACAGTGGCGCAACTCAAACTTAAATGGTCTCCGATTAGAGACTTTAATTGAATAGTGTTTTAAGACTTTTAAAAGAATAGAGCTTCATTTCAAGTTTCGCCACTGTCCAACTAAAGCAGCGATATGAAAGTATATAGGGTACTTATAACAAAAAAAATCATTTTTATTTTTAATGTTTGTCTGTCTGTTTGGTTCGGCTAATCTTCGAAACGGCTTAACTGATTTTGACGGGACTTCAACTAGCTGATGTTATAAGGAGTGTAACTTAGGCTTCTTTTATTTTAGAAACAGAATTAGGGCTTCGAAAAAATGAAACTTATGAAATTATGAACAAAATTTGAACTACGCTGGTGAAACCGCGAGGGGCAGCCAGTTACTCATATAATTCATACCAGTAGGTACGTATCTCAAAAATATGGATTTAGCTAAACTGCTGTTGGGTAGACTTATTTATTTATAAGACTTAATAATATTCTACGAAAATACTACAGTTTTTCCTTTTAATTTCTTTTTACCATCGGTAAAAACACCAAGCGGGCCGCTATTTGTAACGAGTTGAGAAGCCCTGCTTATTATTATTTTTATCAACTCTTGGCTAACAGAGTTTAACATTAAACATTTTCATAGAACGGAAGAGTGCGGCCTCGTCGCGGCGTGCGATTCGCCGAGACGACTCTGTGTATGGGCGCGGCGGGTGTCGGAGCATGCGCAGTGGCGGTGCCGGCGCGCGCGCCCGCCTGACGGCCGCCGCCGCGGCTGCACTGCGCGCAGCGCGAGCGCAACCGGGTGCTATCTGAGTATAATAAGGACAAGACCTCCATCGTGCAAATATAAAATATTTATATGGGTTGGGTTAACATATACATTTATCGCGCACTTGAAGCCTTCGCCCTTTCGAACCTTTCGCGTTATAAAAAGTGACAGATGCTTTATGTGCGCGATAAAAGCTACCGTGCTAGGCCCTCTGGTAAATTTGTATAATGTGTATAATGCAATATGAAGCCATTTTGGATGGATAAAATTACCATTTGTCGTAAATTTGTCCAATATAAACGAATATTCTCACTTAGTATTATATAATCCGTGCTTTAGATAAAAATGATTCTGGAAAATTATAAAACATGATCTATATACAAATAAATAGATAATATTCTATGCAATAACTGGTCTACCCTGTTCAACGCCAGTCTTGAATGGATTTGTAAGAGTCATGAGCGCTACAATCATATTTAGATGACAAAATTCAAACAAAAATAAATAAACTAAATTTAAGCTGTGTGAACTGAACACTTAGCCGTTAAATAAATAACATTAAGTATCAAAAAATATTAAGTACCAAACTTGTATGTTTACTATATCATATAATATTTGTATAAAAAACACAGGAACACCGGCGGCCCTAGCATAGCTGACGCGGAGATAAGTTAACCCCATCTTATATCTCGGACTATCCCTTTCGACGGCACTATAGTGGTCGTCAACCAGTGACGACTGGGGCCATAAACCATTTCGTACTGTAGTGGTAGAGCCAAACAGTAATCCTCACTAGATGATTACTGTTCGAATGGGCCGGCTCGACCGGGGTAGTACCACACTCTCACAGAATATCGGCGTAAAGTAATAGGTTGCACTTATCCTCATGTCAACCTTGCTAGGGCCGCTGGCTTAGGAAACATATTAACATATTTACAAATATTTTTTCTATCCAGATTTGTAATTTGTTTGTACATTATACTATAAATATTTTTTATATTACTGTGTAAATAAATAATCATTCTAAATGTGGTGTAAATATGTATGTGTATTTGTTAGATTTGTATACTTGTATTTGTTCTAACATGTTAGTAATTTTATCCTTTATCGGGTTTGTTATAAAAATAAAATTTAAAATACTTTCTAACTTTTCATGGTATAAGTCGGTTTTATGGCCACTTAACTAACATCAGCATGGCCTCAGCATGGCATCAGCATGCATCAGCAGATCAAACTACATCAAAACCTACCAAAACTTAGAAATAATTATTATTTTGACGACGCGGTTAGCCTAGTTGGTAGTGACCCTGCCTCCGAAGCTAGCGGTCCAGGGTTCGATCCCCGAAGGATGGGCAGCAGCGTCCTTCGAGTACTATCATGACCAACTGCGGTCGCCAACCCGCCTGCAAAGCGTGGCGACTATAGCAAATCTATGGCTGGCGGCGTTGGCTATGACTATAGCAAAGCTACGGTCTAATGGGCAGAGACCTTAAGACCGGTTCGCTACAACAGTGTATACGCTAGTTGCTGACAATTTCCTTGTGAAAAACTGTGACACGCACTACACGCGTACTTAATAGCTTTGAAATTGTTAATACAGCAGACGATTTTCTTTAGAAATCTCATAAATGCAGTTAAAAGCATCCGCTGCAGTTGGCATCCGCTGCAGTTGGCATCCGCTGCAGTTGGCATCCGCTGCAGTTGGCATCCGCTGCAGTTGGCATCCCAGCGCTTTTGTGCTCTCAACAATGGGACAAACGCTGCAGTTGGCATCCCAGCGCTTTTGTGCTCTCAACAATGGGACAAACGCTGCCTGTTAGGAAAGTAATTGTCCTTCTGCGTAGATTTCGTAACTTCATTACGTACGTTAAAAGGACTGAACCAACGGCAAAAATCACACTTTTCATGCAAAAGGCGATAACGATTTCCACCCTTTAAATGTTAACCGATTTTGACCAATTCTTGATAGGTTGTCAGTCGGAACAAAATCTAGGTCTATACGTTTTGTATGAGAATACTGAAACAACAATAAGACTGAATTGATTGATTATGTATAGTGAAAAAACCAAAACTTATAAACCTAGATTTTGTTCTGACTGACAACCTATAAATAATCATTTAATTAGTCAAATTAAAACTTTCTTGAGACATTATGAATACTTGAAAAACACACGGCTTTACTCACGATTTATTGTCAGAATTAGTCCACCGACGACACACACAGCCGACCACAGCCGGGCACGTCAGCAGCGCCTGCGCCGCCCCCCGCCGCCCCCGCGCCCGCACCCTCTGCACGGGCGCAACGTGCTGCTCGGAGGGCAGTGCGCGGGTTGATCTGACCGGGACCGCACTCAAACCCTGAAGAAGGACTCCAATCGAGTTCGAAACATGTCGGGACTATTTCTGACAATAAATCGTGAGTAAAGCCGTGTGTTTTTCAAGTATTCAATCATCTTCTACTATATAAAAATAAGTCGGGTTTTCCTTCCTGACGCTATAACTCCAGAACGCACGAACCGATTTCCACGGTTTTGCATTCGTTGGAAAGGTCTCGGGCTCCGTGAGGTTTATAGCAAAGAAAATTCAGAAAAAAATTCAACAGAAAAGCGGGAAAATCTTTTTTCACATACTGCGCCATCTCTGATACATAGCTACACCAAACGAAATGTTACATAAAACCACAGATCACATATAACCAGATAGGTCAACTCCATACTTTGACTTGTAACCCACTCCAGTCCCCTTAGATCCAGGGGGCGCTAGTGTGCGCCGCCTTATCTATTTATTTATTACTATTATCTCTCAAATCAGCGCCACCTGTGTTTTTCTGTTGGCAACTTGTAGTCCAAAGCAATTGAACTTTAGAACGTCGCTTGTTGTTTACGCATAGATGGCATTTTTATAAATTTATAATATTACTGCCTCCGTTATTATGTCAACAATACCATACAATACCAACGATTGGTTAAAAAATATTTTTCTTTTACTTAACAATATATCTGACGTTTCTAGGTAATTTACTTACGAAGGCCAATTCTGATTTGATAACATAATTGACAGTAAAAAGAGCGTGAGTAAGTAACGTAAGTAATTACCCCTTAATGCGTCAGACCTTATATTATTGTAATAGCTTATTTATAAAATGAACACAGCATTTTTATTGTTTGTTGTACACAACTCTTATAATTTTGACCGGTTTGCTATGCTTTCGAGTTAAGTAGGTACGTTTATTTACCCTATAAAATGGGAAAAAACAATTGATTCTCTTTTTTATGGGCAGCCAACGTTCCGTTTTAATTTAAAGTTACTTCCAATTCCAAGCAAGACCGAATCTACGTGTTTACGAATTGTAATTTAAAAAATACCTACTGATTATAATTATGCTACCATTACAATTAAGTATATCGCATCTTCATTTTTGGGTAAAATTATAACCGTTTTCTATTTATTGTGATCTGTCGTATTTTATAATACCACCCTCTGAAGTAATAGCACTAGGCGTAGAATGGAACGAGTTCTGTCAAAGCATTAGGTACATTGCAATATAGTCTAATCAAAATATAAATGAAAAGTATTCCAAATAATTAAAACGTCACGTTGCCGTTTGGGCGATCTGAGCTGGCAACGTCGCATATTTGTGTTGACGTTTGACTTAGCGGGCAGAACAATCATATTAATAACTTCTAAGGTATTATTACGTAGGTATTAGCAAAAAGTTATAAGTAGGAATATTACCTATATAATTAATAATATAAGTAAATTATGAGATACTAAGAAGAACTTTATGACTGTCATTTAATATTAGGTTGTCCCCGGTTGTCCAAGTGACACTTATATACTGTTTCATAGAAAAATGCTTAGGTTGTCCAAGGGACAAAATTTGTGTAACCATAGCAACGGGTGGCACTAAAAAGTTGATTCGCCCATTAGCACCTCGTTTGTGCCTGAGCAGACAGCACAAAAAGTATACTTTTACGGTTATATGCGATCTGTGATAATTATGACAATGTTTTATATATTCATTGAATTAAACTACGACGCCAGTTTTAATAATGGTTTATTGTAGCAGTTTATTACAAAATAAAGTAAAACCGTTAAAGTATGTGTCAAATATGACAATTTTCGCATTATACCTACCTACCAAGTCAAGAGAGATTATTGGCTCAGTAGTAAATGCGTTGCTTTATAACTTAGGCAGGTACTGTGTAAGAGATCTCGGGGTCGAAACCCAGTCGTCTCATATTTTTTAGGTTTTTCTCATATAAATTATTTTTCGAATTCTTTCCAATAGAGTGTTACAATGCCTTAATTGAAATTTAATAATATATGCATTGAATTAAACTACGAAAACAGTTTTTATAATTTTTTATTTTATAGTAAAAGCGACATCTCTTGAGATTTTTACCTGACATTAGTTTCTCCCAGCTTGGGTTCTGTGTTTTGAGAGCTGTCAATAGATCAATACAATATACGTCGGTAGATGGCGCTTGATAGTGATTGGTTATTCCATCGGATTTCATAAAAAAGCCCTTTAACTCGTTTAATTAGCTTTCATCTTGTAATACATCATTTAAAATACCTCTATTTATTTTGATTTTACTGAAAAAATGATTATTTCCGCTACTAGGTTTCGAGTCGAGACCATCACTGCCATCTATTAAAACTATTCTAAACTAAAAAAAGTGTTTCCAAGAACTGGGCTCTCTATGTCTTCCTCTATGATAAAACGAAGCCATCTGGTGGCGAAACGGAGTTCGCCGGGTTTGCTAGTTTACTTTATATAATAAAAAAACCGACTTCAAATAAGTAGAAAAAAAAACTTACTTTTCAAAGGCTATTTTATTTATTATCCTGTGACTTAACGAAACACATTTACTACATCAAGTAACAATAGCATAATGCCAATTGCTCATCACCATTTACAAACTGTTGCGATCCACGGTGCAAGGATGTCAATAGTTGAGGAGTTATCCTGGTTCTTCAATTTTACTATACGAATTTTCATAGACATAAGTTGCTTCAGAACTTTATACAGCAATTTAATCGCCAACCGTGAAATACTCATAATTTAGGAGTTCCGGTGATCATCTATGGTCTTCATCAACAGTTCCACTTCACCAAATAATGCTTTTGGAACGTAACTGCTTGAGTTATTACAGAAAATACTAAAATTGTTATATGCGTGCCTATAATATTTGAAGAGTTCCATCGATTCCTCATAGATCCTCTCATCAGAACTCGACTTTGACTACAACGAGACCAAACTGGAGGTATACCCTACTGATCAAACAAATTTTTTTTCAAATCGGTTTATAAATGACGGAGTACTGAAGTAACAAACATAAAAAAAACCTCTTATCTCTCAATATTTAAAATCATATTGAAGAAGAAAAGAAACTATGTCACGAAATTTAAATATTTACTCATATTAATAACACAATTTTCAACTGTACATAGTTTATATACTCTATCATATCTAAATGGTTGATTTTAATAAAAATATCAGGATCTTTTTGGTATTTCACTAACGTAAATTAACAGAAAACATCGTAATTTTCAAAAAACTTCAAAATAATTAATTTAAGTTAGCATATATATTATTCAAAAACACACAAAATAAAATACAATATTTTTAACATAATACGGTAAACTCTTCTAGTAAAAATAATTATATGTTGGTTCAATACTTTTGGGTGTAAGGCGATGTTTTATAGCAGAAGTAAAGAAAAAAGTCCAAAACTGTAAATTTGTACTTACATCATTAAAAAAATTGTTTAACTGAATTACCTTTGCAAGGTCGTATCAAACTCGACGGTTGCACGGAGATAGGAGCTTGCGAAAGTTATTTTTTATCTTATTTCATAGGTAGGTTGATTCCAGACTATAATCTATCCTTCTGCCAAATTTCATCCAGATCCGTTAAGCCGGTCTGGCGTGAGTAACAAACATACATCCATCAAAACTTTCGCATTTATAATATTAGTAGGAAGTAGGATGTCAAGTTTCTGAGAGAATCGGCTGTAACTGATGAACGCGCCAACACATGAGTGATCTCAGAAGTGGTTCCATTTATTCGTACTAAAATCCGAATCAAGGCGTCTGTTCGGGAACGTTTAAGTGATACTGTAGCGACCCGTGAGCGAGACTCGCATCTCGCCCTTACGCATTACGCGTTGTGCGGAAGAGGGGGATGAGAAATCTCGCTCGCGAGTCGCTATATCACTTAGCGTTCCCGAATAGAGGTGCTGAAAGCTTGAACGGATATGATTATGGAATTGGGAAACCATACTTCCAATTAAAAAAATATATATATATACGCGTCAAATTCAGAACCTCCTCTTTCGGTTTTTTTGAAGTCAGTTAAAATAGTTTTGCCTGCTAAAGACCGCTTCATTCAGGTGCAGGTGTAATATTTGCTGTTCCACCACGTTGTGAAGTTTCGGTAGACCGTCATCTTTGACACCACCTCTGGATCGTTCAGCATCTTGCACTGATTACATAAGTCTTCCTTCACAGCTGTCAGCCTGAAGGTGTAGTGGTTTCTCCACCTGAAATATTGCCCGTAAATAATTTTAAACCATGTAATGTACTTATCAATACATATAAAACAGTACCGTGACTCACTTATAGACAATTCACAGCCTAAACGGGTGGTCCTAGAGGATTGAAATTTGGAGGAGACATTCCTCGAGTACCCTAGAGGTGCACTAATGAGGGATTTTTTGAAATTCCATCCTCAAAGGGGTGAAAAGGGGTGATAGAGTTTGTATGGAAAATACCGCGGGCGAAGCTGTGGCGGGTCTACTAGTAGTTTATATAGCAAGAATCAAGTAATATTCTGCCACCGGACTACCAGATGTCGGGAGGGCTTTCATCCACATGTCATTAAATTTCCTATGAGCCGTACTAAGCGTTGTGCGAAATTATTTTTGATTCGCACCGCTCAGTTGTGGAACACACTCCCAGCGTCTGTATTTCCTGAATTATACAATTTTGGCGTATTCAAGGTAAGAGTGAATAGGCATTTCCTGGGCAAGCGTGTTCTATCCTAGGCCATTCGCTTTGTCTTCGCTTTACATCAGGGGAGTTTAGGGTAAAACGCATGCACAGTAAATCATAAAATATCAATCATAAAAACCGGCCAAGTACGAGTCGGACTCGCGCACGAAGGGTTCCGTACCATTATCTATACTTACTTATCAATGCCGTTGCCGTATTAGTCACTTACTGCACTAAATCTTGACTTCAACGTGCGTTAAGATTCCTCGGAGCTAAGAGACGGATTAGAAGTTTACCCTTTTATCACCCAGATCAAACCTTCCCTCCTGCTCAAATAATATGAGGTGTGCTACCTGAAGAAGTCGTAATACTGGCTGGGGTCGTTGCTCCTGTGGCTCTTGATGATGGATGCCATCCGCGCAGCCAGCCGCGTGGGACCCAGCTGCCCTGCATCGAGGTAGCTGCCCGGCGGAAGGAACCTGAATAGCATAGACAGCGTCGAGCAATTATACGCTAGGCTTTGCCAGTGGGGAATTCAGGAACCGTTAATTTCTCTGGGATAAAAACCTATGTCCGGCCCATAAACTACTGTATGAAAGAAGAACAAACCAACGAATTATATTAGTAGGATTATAGTATGACTAGCTTTTCCCATGACTCTGTCGAATTGGATTTTCACTGTTCCCTCGGGAACTATGCATTTCTCCAGGATAAAAAGAAGCTTATATCACTCTATGACCCATTACTAGACACAAAGTCTGTTCACCGAGAGTTGATAGATAAATATCTATCGCAATCTGTATGACGGGTGTCGCTTATCGCCGCGCGCACCGAGTTTCGTGGTACGAGGCACGCAGTTGTTGCCAAGTGCGGCGCCGCGCCGGGTGGGACGCGTACGCGGCGGCCATATTGCCATTCAGTTCTGGAATATGCTTCGAATGTGTCGTTTGAGTGTTCGTGTGTTGTTTTAGACGAAGCAATTGAACGTTTCATAATAAACGTCACCGACTCTGATTCTTCCTCAGACTCTGAGACTTCAACATGGTCGTCGTCCGATGATATCATAGCAATGGGACATATACAGGCTCGTCAATAATAATAATCTTTGAAAAAAATATAGTTTTTCCCTTTAATTATTTTTTATTATAATCGGTAAAAATAATTAGCGGCCCACTATTTGTAATAAGTTAAGAGTCCTGACTTTTTCTTTTTTTTATCAACTCTCGGCGAACAGACTTTACTTCTGTAGGAGTCTATTGGATATTATGGTCTATGCGTAAAGATAATACTGAATATTCACCTGGAATAGTTGGCTGCCCCGTACACGACTGGAATGGCGTAGTTGTTCAGCGCGTTCGACACCTTCTCCGTCACGTAGTCTTCCGCTAACGAATTCTCAAATGCGAAATAGAAGTAATAATGTTTAGCTAGCATGTCCAAGCACTGTTCGGAGTTGTTTCTCTCGCATTTCAAGTTGCCGCAACGACCGTAAATGTGCAAAGCGTGGCCATGAATCTCCAACTCTCTGGCAACCCAAGTCGCGACGGCTTCTCTGCGACTTAAACTGCGGCAGTTCGATACGAACCATGCTGCTGCTCTACTCTTCGAGTCTAATAAACTCTTGGTTTTGCTGTCCACGGAATCAAGCTCCGGCCATCGCATTTCCACTTTAGGTGCCACAACACCATTTGTCGAGTTGAAAACGTTAAAATATCCCCAACGGGAATCGGAGTTCAACTTGTACGTCCACGTCCAGTTGAAGAAGTCGTTGTAATGTCTACCGCAGACTGGGAAGTTGTGGGAAGATTCCATGTTCGCGAAGACGTACTTTTGCCTCGCTGATCGGGTCCAGGGTAAGTCCTCCGTCGTGAGGCCCCAGAGACTTCTCCCGTTAAAAATAATGGCGTCGAATTGTCTCAAATCATCGAAGTAATCTCTGTCGCTCGTAACGTAACAGTTGGTATGTTCGCATCCGTTGCTGGTGAAGACTGATGAGCCTTGACCCATGAAGCTGAGAGGAGCCATATCATGCCCAGTCCATTGGAGAATATACCGTATATTATTTAGCTTTACATGAGGAATCGTCCTCACTGGTGCGTACAATACGCTGAAGAGATAGAAGTAGGCACATAGGAAAACCACGCTTATGCTAACCAAGACGCATTGCTTCCATGATGTAACTTTTCCGAAGATAGCCATTTGTGCATGTAATATGGCCTGTAGTAATGTTTCCCTCTTTGCAAGTTGGAGTGTCTGATAATAATCTGACGTCGCGTTATCACTTTACAAGTGTACGATAGTGTAATTAATTACACATAGCGGTCTGATAAGTGTTCTGGAAATAATAAAACAAATGGCCTGAGCCCTTAGTGCAAGTTTGAGTCGAAGCAAACGTCGCTATTCGAACGTACACTTAAAAACAGATCCAGGTCCCGTTTTACCCTTTTGGTACGGAGTCCTAAAGAGATATGATTTTGTTATGAAAGAAATATTTTTGTTTAGTTACGGAGCGTTCCTAATACGAATAAGAAAGTCTGGCAGCTGGGCTGCGCTGCGCCTGAACAGCGGATAAATCAAACTTTAAGTTTAGACTTTAACGACAAAGTCATTCGTTCTATATTTTAATGTGTCCCTCATCGCTGATCAGCAGCTGCGCACGTCAGCCATAGCTGGGCACCTTCGTTAATCGCTAATCCGTTACTAAAAAAGTTAACTTCGTTAAACGTTAAAGAGTTAGATTTCGGAAGATTTAACAGAAGTTAGTGTTAATCGTTAACTCGTGGTAGAAATTGCATTTTATGTTAGTAAGTTTGAGTCTCAGTTTCATGCGGCGTTCCTACTCAGCAGATGTCACCTTTCGAAGCGCTGGTAGCTTCAGACATGTAAAAGAGCCCATGTGGCCTACTTGCAAATAAATATTTTCATATTTTTATTTTCATATTTTTCATATTTTCATAAGTTCGTAATTTACTTATAAAAAATGTAGGTATGTACTATGGAAGTTTAGGCAAGACATGACACATTAGTAAAAATTAATTCAAATTAAAAGCTATCTGACATAAGCCGGCTGTCCTTTTGGAAAATATTAGGTACTTAATCAACGTTTAACGGACTTTCATTGTGTTAACGTAAGTTAATGAGGCCGTTAACAATAAAAGTTAATCCGTTACTCGAAATTTTGACTTCGTTAATTAACGATTAACGGATTAACAGTCTTGTGCTATGGTTAGGCAATCATGGCAGGGACAAAGAAACATAAGCTTGTTCCATTCAATATGATTTTATGATGATCTGCTTTTCTGTGTAATATGCTTTTGTTTACATTAACTTTCGTAATATCATTTAAATTGATTGATTGATTTTCATGCAACTTCTCAATTCCAGGCAGTATCCGCCGTAAATTAAGCCATTATTGCACAAAAAAGTTCACAGACGCGACCGTCTCAAGCGTTTGGCAATCGTGCTCGCACTGCTCTCAATCACTCCGAAATATCGTGTCTGTGAGCAGTGTCCATGTGTGCGTTTGTTCGAGCACACTTACATGTAGATTGTCTTCTGTTCCTATCTCTTTTGTGCTCCCGGGGCCTCGCTCTTGCAGGGGCCTCGCGCACTCGCGCAACAACCCAACTGTAGAAAAATATTACGTACTAATAGTACTAATGTTTATTTGAATTTTGCGCCTTACGCCGCGCATTATAAAACTCACGTCATGCCACTCGCGCTCTCTTGCGTGGTAGTTATCGTGCTGATATCTGTAGCATCATCATTAATATTAACTCTACAAAGACAAGGGCGTCGCAAACTACCCGCCCCCGGAGCCTCGCAATGTCACCTTGTCACACTGACCATATATCGTCTGTGCCTTGTCACCTTTCGAAGCGCTGATTCCGAAGCCCATGTGGCCTACTTGCAAAATAAATACTTTCATTTTTCATTTTCATTTTTAAGGCCTCCCCTGATGATTGGTTTCGTGAACCCGCACTCTGCTAAGAGATAAGAGCAGTATTTTTTAACCTTTTAGCCGCCGTTGTCGACTATGCGTGACAGCGTATACAGGGTAAAAAAGTCCTTCATTACCTTGACTTAAAGTTGAAATTCGTGTTACTTCTCAGACATGATTGGCGGCCAAAAGGCTAATGTAAATTATTTATTTATTTTATTTATTTCACTTACAGATACTCGGTAACATCAGATAGGTACATAGTAGAAATAACGAGAGTGAAGAATAAAGAAAACATTAACTAAACTAGGCTGTTATAGCCTATTAATAAACTAGCCTATTATATATTAAGTATATTAAAACAATCCATATCTGAGAAATTCAGTACGTGAGCATGAAACCAGCATCAGTGAAATAAAAGTAAGAATGTCTGGATAAATGTGTACAGTATAGATACAAATTTCGTGTGTTATGATTGTGTATTTGTGTGTCATGGAAGTGGGTGAGTATATATATATATCCGTGAAAATCTGTAGACGTATCTTTGAGAGATGGTTGGAGGCAAGGAGACCGTAGTCAACACAAAGACATGAGTTGGAACTTTGTGTGTGAGTTGTTTATTTATAACATACCTAGTTACAAATCAGGTACCTACTTTTTTTTTCCATCTACTTTATGATACGAAATAGATCTTCAGTCTTATCATAGTTGAGTGTTTTGAAGTACGAGTTGACTGCTCTTTTGCATTCTATAGTAGAGCGTATGTTAAGAATTATATGTTTAGACAGTTTATTGTATAAGTATGGGCCAAGAAAGGAAGAAAAACTGTGTGCAAAAACAGTTTTGCAGTAGGGAACTTTGTATACGATATCTCTTCGTCTTTGCGAGTCAGTGTTGGATGGGGGCTTGTGATGTTGGAAGGCGATAAGGAACTTAATAAATAATTGACGAACAGTTAAAACATCAAATTCAGTGTAGATTGTAAAATTTGGGTATTGATAGGGTTTGAAATTTATAACTTTAAGGATGGCTCTTTGGGCCCTTTCAATCTTTATGAGGTGTGTTTTCTTTGCCCCTCCCCACGCTATAATCCCATAGGCAATAACTGATTGGGATAAAGAAAAATAAACACTTTTTAATAAAGAGCGATCCCCTAAATGTCGAAGATTTTAAAAAATAAAAATTAATTTCCTTGATCGAGATGTCAGCAGGTCAATATGTTTGGACCAGGTTAAATTAGCATCAATTATAATACCCAGGTATTTCAAACTCTTAGTGAATTCAAGGGAGTAGCAACTGCATGGGGATTTTGAGTCGATACACATATGAGCTTTGATATAGAAGTCACTCTGGGGTTGGGTCTGATTATTTATGCTAAAGGTCACATATTTTGTTTTATTTAGGTTTAGGGTCAGCATATTAGAGTACAGCCAATTAACTACTTTTGTAAGGCCTTTTCAGCAGTGTATTTTGCTTCAGCCCATGAAGGTCCAGAAAAAACCAAAACCGTGTCATCAGCGAAAGTGACAATTTGGGCATCACATAACTCTAGACGACATAGGCTATCAATATATATTAAAAACAAAGTCGGACCAAGGACACTGCCTTGAGGAACCCCAAAGGATAAGGGTTCTTCTGTACTTTTGTACTCTCCGATCTTAACTGTTTGTGTCCTTTCGCTAAGATAGTTCTTAAGTAGTAACAACGGGGTTCCCCTTATACCCAGGGACTCGATTTTTTTGACCAGCAAGGGGACCGAGACAGAATCAAAAGCTTTAGCCAAGTCTAAGAAGATGCCTACACATTTTGATTTTTGGTCCAGTTTTGAAGATATGTGATTAATTACGTGATTAATGACATCAGACGTAGACCAGTTTTCTCTAAAACCATATTGATTATCGGATAAAAGTTTGAACTTGTTCAAATAATCAAGTATTTTATTGTTAAGAACTTTTTCAATAATTTTAGATAATGATGGTAATAGAGAGATGGGCCAATAGTTTTCAACGCTATCCCTGTCTCCTGTTTTGTAAATTGGTATGACCACGGACTTTTTTAGTGCTTTGGGGAACACACCTGTGGTTACAGTAGTATTGTAAATATGAGTAATGGGGTTTGCAATAACGTGGGCGCACAGTATTTTATGAGACCCGAAAATCGGACGTCATTCGTTTTTTATCCGTTTCGGTAAGATCATAGTAATACAAATGCAAGATTAAAACTCCCAGGTGTCCATCTCACTTAGTTTTGGTGTAAAAAAAAAACAAAAGTTTAGGTATTTTAAAGACATAATATCCTAAAAAAATATAAATCTAATTAACCGCAAATATTTTTAATCAAGTCATTACATAAGGTAGTAAAGACATTAAAAAGGCATATTTTGGATGGTTTTGGAAGTCTCTAGCATCAGTAGGAGCGGAGATATTTTTTTTTTTTATATTTTTTTTACATTTTTTTTCTTCCATATACCATGTTAATCCGTACCGATTGTCAAATAAAACCATGCGTAATGATGTTTTCTACATCCTCAAATAAATTCGTATCCATAACCAGTAGGATTTCGCGTGAAATTGAGTTTTTAAAAAATACCGGTAATTTCGGAGTTAGGGTTGTCACTTTTAAGATAAGAAGAAAATACCGGTATTGAACGGTTTTAGGCGGGTAATTATAGAAATACTACTATTTTAATTATAGAAATAATACTAATTATTCTATTTTATTACACGGGTATTGTTTGTGTCAATAATATTTATGAATATTATATTCAATAACATGATAATCATGTTCTTGAAAATGTTGAAAATTATAGAAATAATACTAATTATTCTATTTTACGGTTTTAGGCGGGTAATTATAGAAATACTACTATTTTAATTATAGAAATAATACTAATTATTCTATTTTATTACACGGGTATTGTTTGTGTCAATAATATTTATGAATATAATATTCATAAATATTAAATTAATATAATTTTCAACATTTTCAAGAACATGATTATCATGTTCTTGAAAATGTTTCTATAGATTTCGAGAAAAATTGTTGAATTCCAGAAACATTTACTTACTGAATTCCATGACTAGCATATTTATACGAAATGAATCATATGCGCAAGTAAATCCAATGATGGGCTATTTGTGATGAGGGAAGGGGGGTCCAATAGTGTTGTCCGACAAATACAGGTCAACTTTCTCCGAAATAATTAATGTAGAAAAGTGGTTACTAGACGGACTTCACATAATTCTCGTGGTACTCCCTTGTGGGTTGCCCATAAACGCAGAAAAATTTGAAGTTTTCTGCAAGGAACTAGCTCACAAATACGTGATTTCATATTCGTGGCACCCAATGACCGTGACTATACATAAAATTTTAGTACATGGGAAAGACATAATCGAATCTTCAACATTACCTGTTGGTATGCTTTCGGAGCAAGCTGCAGAATCGAGGAATAAATATTGGAGATATGATAGGGAACACCATAGCAGAAAAATTAGCAGAGAGAAAACTATGTTGGACCTTTTCCACCGCGCTTTGGAGTCTTCACATCCGCTGATTTCAACAATAAGATTAAACTGCAGACAAAAAAAGTTGAAAAAGCTGCCTTTGCCTCCAGCTGCCGTAGACCTGTTACAGCCAGTCGTTCAAGATGGTCAATCAGATATAAACCAAGACATGGACGAGCAAATGTTAGAGGACAATGATATGGATATTACCTGTGTTTCTGAAGAACAATAAATGTTCCTCCGAAATATTAACTTTGACATATCTTTGACACGTCTTTGACTTTGATATGTATATTTACAGAAGATCGCCTATGTCCAGCAGTGAACTTCGAAAGGCTGAGAAGAATCCTGAAATATTACATAACCATGTGATATAATAAAACTGTAGCTTTAATAAGACTACAATTTTATTATATCACATGATTATTATAGTATTATGTAAATGAAGCAATTATGATAGCTCGCAGATCGTTTGTCAGTCAATTGACATTAAAAAAATAAAATAAAATGATATTAAAGTAAGTAAGTGTTTTACTTTTGAACGTCTACAGTTTTGAAAATATTCCGGAACACTTCTTTAGAAAAGGTATTAATTAATTAATCAGTTTTAGTGTATATATCTCAAAACTAGGCGCCATGCATCATCTTAAAATATTTTTAAATGGAATACCGGTATTCATGTAAAACAGTTTAGTGACAACCCTGATTAAAAAATTTAAATGTATGTATTTCCTAGATCCCGCGGAAAACCGAAGCATTTCTTTTTCCGGCTGGTAGAAATCACCGTGGCGTATGCGTCGAGCCGAGAATTGGTTCGGATTTCCTCGGGATATAGGAGATTTTTTTTTTTTTAAATATTACTAAAAATAATAATAACTCTCTAGTTATTCGTGCTAGCGACGTCAAAATGGTTTTGAAAAATGTCGTTTATATGTCTTTACTGACTAACGTAATCAGTAAATAAATTTATGTATTAATATCCACAAAAATATATTTTTTTTGTTTACCGGTATTAAAATAAATAAATTTTTTAAAAATATATATTTCAAAAACTAAGTGCGATGGACACCTGGGAGTTTTACTCTTGCATTTGTATTACTACAATCTTACCGACACGGATGAAAAACGATTGACGTCCGATTTTCGGGTCTCATAAAATACTGTGGGGCGGTTTTTCTTAAAAAGCAAGACGAAATGCCATCCCATCCTGTAGAATCTGTGTTTTTAAGAGATGAGATACAGCTTATAATTTCAGTTTCATCAGTGGGTAGAAGAACCATTGAGTTTCTGGGACTCTGTGTACAGACATTTGTAATGCTGTTAGCAGATTGTGTGGCCAGTACAATCTTATAAGCTGGTTCATTTATAATTTTGTTAGAGAGATCTTGACCTACGTTGCTAAAATATTTGTTTACATAGTTCACTGACTCTTGAGGATTGGACCTCAATTTAAGTAAATCCGTACAAGTGTCATGTTTTTTGCGCAAATGGCATATCTCCTTTCCTGTTAGCCAAGTCCTTTTGACGTCATTTATGTGTTTATTAATCTTATCCCGTTCATATTTTCTTTTCAGTTTCTGTAGAATTTGATTGCACGTGTTACGGTATCTTTTGTATGATACGTTAATTACTTTATTGTCAGGATATTTTTTTGCTTTCTGATGCAATCTATCGCGGAACCTCATACATCGGAGCAGACCCGTTGTGATCCAGGGCTTGCGTATTCGTTTTCGATTACAAACAACAAAGGTTGAGGTAAATTTATCTAGAACATCAGAGACAATCTTGAGGAATAATTCAGTAGCCGTGTTGGCGCAATTGCTATCGAGTACACTACACCAGTTCACCGTCGAAAGTTCTTCGATTACTTTATCGTAGTTTATTTTAGTTTTAACTCTAGTATTAGGATGGTTGTTTTGAGTAGTAGGGCAATTTGATATTGAAGTGATGATACAACTATGGTCTGTTACACTGGTTTCATAAATCAGGGTGGTTATATCGTGCCTCGATTTATAAAAACAGTGGTCAAGGCAATTATAAAGACGTGTAGGTAGCACATGCCCGGGCAATAGGCCATGCGTGGCTAAAATAGTAAGATATTCCGAACTTCTGGTATCAGTGTTATCTTTTTTTATATCGATATTTAGATCTCCCAACATAAAGATTTGTTTAAAATGCTTAACCTCAGTAAGAACAGCGTTTAAACTTAATGGAAAGCGGTCGACATTTCTAAAGCACGGTGGTCTATAAATACCTACAATAGCCATATCCGTGCCAATTTTGATTACCAAGCAATTTGCTTCGTCCATGGACGGTTCAGATATTTGCACATTAAGGGTATTTCTGATGAATACAGCTACACCACTGTTTTGGTTTAAATGTTTTTGTGTGACGTAACAGGTATAATCCGGTACAGTAGGTATAACTGTATCCTCAGTTAACCAGCACTCCGTAAGTATCATTATGTCACAGTTAAAGTCCAACCTAGCGAGTAATACCTCGAAGTTATTAAAATTGCAGGTTATACTCCTTATGTTCTGTGTTAGTACAGTAAAATTGCTACTCCCTGGCGTTAGATTCAGTAATGACTTGCATTTGTTTATATCACAGACTAAAAATGATTTGCCAACTGCAGTGTTCTCATCTACATCATTAATCACGTTATTAAACGACATACGTAAGTTTTGCAATAGTAATATGTTTATATATTAGAATTTGAGGAGAACACTGTCGGCTTTTCATTTCGAGGATATTATGCAAATATTTGGTTGTACGGAAAGGTACTAGTCCAGTCCTCACAGATATATATATTTGAATGTATGTGAATTGTAAGTGTTGTGAGGGATATATTTTTGTGCCAGTGTAGTGTAGATAAACATGATAATAATTAATAACACTTTTATAGTATAGAGAAACAGACCAAAACATAGAAGAATCCTTAATTCTAATAAAGTAAACTATGGAGATAAGTTTTATGCGCTTATCACCGCGAGAAAGTCACGCCGCCGGTTGGCTGTCTAGGTACTTGTTTATCGTTTGTGATTTCAATCGGCTTCTCCCCGTCTGTACGACGAACAAAACCTCGACCTCCAATTTATTATTGTTCCTATTATCTATCTTGTATGTTCTTATTGTGCTTATCTTCAAATAGATATAATTGTCATTTTTTTTTTTCATTTTTACGCCGCCGTTACGCCGTTGATGAAGAATTTTATTTTGCATTTTCCTTATCGCAACTTCTCCCCTGTCAACTTGTATAATTCTTATCGTATTAGAAACGCTCTGTTAGAACACACTAAAAGCCATTATTTTAATAACGAAATTGTCGATATTTTTCACGCCATTCTGTTATTCATTGTGATTATAACGGGCCCCCACACATTGTACTTTTAAGCACTCTCTGCGGCCCTAACATGCATGGCACAAAGATAAATTAGAACCGTTTATCTCTAAGTGCGTCTCTCTCACACTAGTGCCGACGAAAGAGATAGTCATAGAGATAAAGGGTTCTAATGTATCTTTGTGGCATGCATGTTAGGGCCGCTGATATAAGCGGAGCGAAGCGTTCTCTCGACTGATAGTGTGCGTACAGTGCAGGTACGAGTAGCTTAAGCAGACGAGCTAAGGCTCAATTTACACTAGTCATGTGTTTAGCGATGTAGGCACAGTTGGGTCGTAATAGTATAGACGTCATCAGCTTAAATATTATACGGCTTTTACGTTGCTTTATTTACAAGGAAATAGCCATTTTAGCTAACTAAGGTACATTTTGAGGTTAAAAACTTATTTACCAAATAAGACAAAAATAGATTAATCGACGGTTCGCACGACTAATGTCTAAAAATAAAAATGTCCAAGTGCTTTAGGCGCCTTTGGTACAAAGAAGAATGCAATTTTTGATTTCTGCGATATAAATAATATTTAGGTTTTATTACTTCCCAAGAAATTATGTCTATTGTAATAAAATGAACAAAGCAATTTCCATGCAAACTCTCGTTGGAATCTTGAGATTCGCCGTGAGAAACAGTAGCAGTTTCCCCAAGACCACTATCTTGAGAGAACGATGAACTGCTATCATTGATCGTTGCATTGGAATCTAAATGGATTGGTTTTTTATTATGTTTCTCCGGGCTCTGACCTTCACATGGATAAGTTCCAAAAAAATATTTTATCTACACCCATATCATAAAACCTCCATTGGTTAATCAAAAACCGTAGGAAATGACCACCATTTTGACAACCAATTAGGAAAAACCAGTGCTGCGATAAAGAAATAACATGACTTCTTTATCGTTTTTAGTAAAGAAATGAGATTAAATTTGGAACAGCTGTCAAAACTCAAGTGGGTCTCTATTCTAGTATCCATAGATAATAAAACAGTTATTGATACGATACGTCAATTCAGTATGTTTTTTTAATATAAACTGCACAATATTTGATCTCGAGTGACGTGAGAATAGAGACTTCATCCGTTTGTCTATGATTTAAAAAAAAAATGGTCTTGACGGACGGCCGCCATTATGTTGACGTTTTGCTGAACGAAAGTAGAATTTTGTTGAATTGAATAGAAAAAGTTGTTTGTAATTTACATTTTAGTTGAAAATATGAATAGTAAGTAGTCTTCTCGGAGTGTGTGTGATGTGAAAATGCGCCGGATATCGGAAATATGCAGCCACGATTGCAACAAATAACTTGTTGCCAGAAAATATTGTTTCTGAACCCATCATGGAGGATTTATAATATGTGTGTAGATAAAGTTATGTATGCAACTCTGCATAATTGGCCTTAAAACACACGTGCGATCTTATTATGAAACTCGCCTATCGGCTCGTTTCATGAAAACCGCACTAGTGTTTTAAGGCCTATCATTATGCAACCGTTGCATAAACTACTATTTCATCACACTTGCTCGGAAAGGGTGTTATTATACGCAAGCGTATAGAGCAACTATAGCCGATTTAACTCCTCTATGGGCCCCGCCGTCAGCGGGAGTCATAAACCGGGTTTCGAACTCCCGCGGGCAGTTTAGTGCGCCAGGTCGGTGGAGCTGCTCGGGAGCCGCAGCCGGCGGGGCGCGCGACCGCAAGCCGGCGGAGCTGCCCCGCGCTGATCGCAACGTAGGCTCAGTTTATGAACACCCACCTGATGGTAATTCACGATGTGAAATGGAAATAAAATTAATATATATACTTTCTATTGTCTAATTTCATTTCATTTCCTTGCAAATGTGATGAAAAACATTGTGTGTATCACGGGCAGTAAGGGGATAACAAACTCGAGTCATAAAAGCTAACAGACTCTCGTTAGTTATCCCCTTCTTACGGCCCTAGATGCACAATGTACTATAAATTTGGATTTAATACTCATGTAAATGCTCTTTTTTGACATCTTGTAATCAAAATGAGGTTGCATACGGTGATAAACATCATGTGTAAGAGGTGGAATACCATTACTAAATACATTTTTGAACTTTGAAAAAACCTGTTTTTGAAATACCAACGGAATCTTCGATTTTGGGCCTCTTTTGACTCCACATGTAAAATTAACACAAAAAGTAATAATCTGTAAATAATTTTCTGATTGACTTTCATTTTTAATATTGTTGATTAATACTTACATTTAATACGTATATAACTAAACTATTTATACCGTTCTAACTGAACGTATACTATAATTATAAACTTACTTTATCAAGTAAATAAATTGTAGTGAGAACTTGATAGTGAACCTTGTGATGGGCTGTCGGTCTTTCGCAAGTAAATAAATTGCAGTGAGAACTTGATGGTGTAGCTTGTGTTGGGCTGTCGGTCATTCTCTTGCAGCACTTGCAGCGTTTTCGTTTTTATATACAATATGTTAAGATTCAGAGATAAGGGTCAAAATCATTAGTAGGTATATTACTAGATAGATAGGTATGTAGATGTCGAAACATCGAACATTAAATCGCATCAAAACTAGAACTCTCGGTAGAGTCCGTGTTTCTAATTATAATTCTATTCTTCAATCAAGTTGTAGTCATTATTTTAATGTATAATATTACTTATTATATATACTTCGATTTTATTTAAATTTCGACTTAATTTTATTCTAATTTGAATTGATTTTCTTTTTTGTATATATCCAAAATTTTAGGAAATACTCATGTCTGGTTTTTGGACATGGAAGTTATAAGTCAAAAACAGTTTTTAAAACAATACATGAATACTATGATAATTGGTAACGATAAATCTAATAAGTGATAAAATTATATTTAATGGTTAGCGCGATTATGTTAAATACTTACCACTTCCATGTCCAAAAGCCATACATTTTTTGTAAAGTATTGATAAACTACCTATCTTATCAATGCTAATAATTGCTAAACCTAACAAATAAACACATACAATAACGCACAAAATAAGTACACATTAAGTGAAATTAGCTCTCTCCTCTACCTGGAATTCTCCTTTTTGCCGAAGCAAAATCTTTTGTCTTAAAATCCTTGCGCCTCATTCGGGAACGCTAAGTGATTCTGTAGCGACTCATAAGCCAGATTTCTCATCCCACTCTTCCGCACGACGCGTAATGCGTAAGAGCGAGATCAAACGTAAGCCAGATTTCTCATTCCAGCAAGATGAGAGATCTGGCTTACGAGTCGCTACAGAATCACTTAGCGTTCCCGAATGAGGCGCCTGATCTATCTTTATCTCGCTGACCGACGAACGGCGCAAAGGCCGGGTTATTACGAGTACCTAGCTTGCTTCCACGACATCGTCCGCGTGAAATTCTTTTATCGCGATTACTTTGGGAAAGCGTAATAGGCAGACAGACAGATATACAGTTACTTTTGCATTTATAATATTAGAGTGGATGTAATAAATAATTATTGATACTCACCTACTTGAATGTCATTTCAGTATTTTCAGCTTTCCTTAACGGAAGTTATCCCCTACGTCAATATCAGACCGTTTGATGTCATCACCTGGAAAAAATTATGATTTTTTTGATTTCAATTAAGAATCTACCTAAGTAATGTCTACTTACATTACTTGTATTGCATGGCAAAATTCATAAGAAAGTTCGCAAGTTCATAAGTTTTGTCAACACTTTTATTGTTCAAACAGCAATAATAAAAAATCTATACTTCGTTTTCTAGCATTAGAATTTTAACACATTTTGTATTTAACAATAACACAACAACAAAAACAGTATTGAACAATGTGCGACAAATATAATCCAACATAAGTATACTGTGTTTTAATGGAAATTATGTTCAAAGACCTTTAAATTCAAATGCTAAAAATCGAGGTGATAATGTAACTATCTGCTAGAAATTGATCTACCATCTTGTAGCTGTTTTAACCCGGCCCAAGCTAAAATATGCATTTTTTATTTTCCGCCCAGTGTCCAGCAAAAAGGACAACATATTTTTTGGTCTTGCGGCCCAGAACTTTCGACAAGCTTTTTTACATGATAAAGTGAAGATGGAATTTTTATATTTTTTTGGGGATATATTGGTGCAATACCTTTACCATTTGGACCACGTTGAATCTGAAATTTTTGGTTCCCTAAAAAGGACATTGGGCTTGTAATGCATAATCAGCTGATTTATGTTTGTGTATTATAATAGACATTGGGCTGCTAATGCAATAATTACCAGATTTATTTATCGCTGTAATGAGAGAAATTAGATGCTAAAAATCACTGCATCTTTATTATCATTTAGCTAAATATAACGGCCAATTTATGCATAATCTAGTCACATTCACTATTTTAGGAACTTGAGAAACAATGAAATTACAAAAAAGAGATGAAAAAAAAAGGTTTTAAATATGAATGCTGGGATAATTTTTCTAGGTAGTTTAACAGCAGCTGTTGCTATTGATGACAGTCATCGTCATTGATACATTACTGGAAATAATCAATCCTTTCATATTCTCCTGTATCTGCATTCAAATAAGCAGGTTGTGTTATGGTAGGTACATTCAGCGGAAATTCTTTTTCCATCCAAGTTGGGTTTCCTGGAGCTGCATCGATATACCTTCTATTCCTTGTTCAGAGTCTTGACTTCCGATCCCACGGCCTCATTCTTGGCCGCGTCCCTGACCGCTATCTCTGCCCCGGTCTTTTCCGCAACCTCGTCCTCTACCCTGGCCCCTTCTTCAACCTCACGTTGTTGCATTCCTTTGCCTTTGACTTGTGCGGCTTGAAGACTTGAGTTGTCTCTTGGAGGTTACCATCCTAGTATTCAGTTCTGGGCTTGGTTTCTTGATATTGATTTGAATCAATTGATTCTGGATCACTTACCACAAGATATCAATCTTGTAGAACCTCTTCCGGATCACCAATATCCTCATATGTAGGTCCGCAATGTCAGAATTTTCAAGTAATTGTTTAACGGCCGTATCAGTGACCAGTGTAATTAAAATACATCATACAGTAAGGGTTCAGCCCAACGTCCATTAAAATTGACATGGATTTTTGAAGTATCTGGACTACTCAGCTTTTACAATAATCCCAAAAATAATATTGTCATATACAAAAGACTTCCTTATTTTATGGCTACAAATAAGATTATTTTCCTTTAACAACAAGATAACTAACATAAATCACGATGAAAACTCACATCTCCTCAAGTGGGCGCTCATGATGACACGTGGCTGCGGAATGACGAGACACTATTAATCGGTAGAGAGTATGGCTGCTCACCTCAATGTCAATATCAATAATCAATAGCAATAAAGTAAACGAAAAACAATATGGCGCGAAATTTAAGTTTCAGACGCGACAAACAAATATGTCTTTTATAAATGACACTGGGAGGAAACTGTATGTTCTTTACGATAATGCTTGGACTGCAACGCCTAAAATAAATTGTCCTTTGTAAGTAACACTGGGCCGGCCGAGGTTATACACAAAAAAATAAAAAAAATATTATCATCCTTCATAATAATTTAATTTGAGTATAAGTACTTATTGATCTTACTTAAGAAGAATATAAAAATCCAAAAAGAAACAGCTTGTAGGTACTTACATTTTTTGCTGTGCATCGCTAATCAAACGAAGAATCGTAGAAACACTGTAATTTAACTTTTTACCGCACGTAACAAATCACATCAAATATTTAAATATTTTCTTTAGTAGGTTAGGTATAAAGTAGATCCGTCTAGTTCGATGGTCATCTTGACAATGATAATAACACGAACGCGCACCGCCGGCACACAGTGATCCGCGTAGAACAAGCTAGCCGGACAAAAAAGCTTATCGAATTTCCTTGAAATTCTTATCACGTTATGTTAACACCATGTGGTCATAGAGAAATACATTTATTATTTTTAATTATAAGTTTCTAATAAGGACTCATTAGCATGGAAATATAAGGTAGCAAGGTAATATAAAGTAGGTAAGGTAAGAAACAGACGAGAAACAATTCACAAAACAATTAAAGCATTTATTAAGTACTAAATGCTATTATACTGTCAAAGAATATCTAGAAGACATCCTTTGACAGTATAATTGATATATGTAGATATATATAAATACCCAATAATATATAAATAGTAAATAATAATACCTAGTATTGTAAAATTAAAAATAAGCCCTCTCACTAGTTTTATAAGCTGCTGTGCCCTGCAGGGTCCATAATGATCTGTTTAACTTGTAAGTTAATTTATGTACCTACCATCTAATTATAAACATGGAACGCAATAAAGATTGAGTATTGAGTATTGAGTATTGAGGTAAGGCAAAAATTTCTCACATTCATTACTAAAATTGCATTCTAACTGTTCACTTACTGTGCTTGTCTACTAAACCAAGTGTTTCTTTTTATATGATGGCGTTGGAACTAGAAGGTAAGGGCTATTTATTTTCATTGTTACCACTGAACTAAACTTAACATGTAATATTTAAAATGTACCTCATTTTTGGGAGTCAAACTTTTTACCATCATTTTGAAATTAAATAGTCATAAAAATATATTACCCCAAGCATAGAAGGTTATACTTAATTTATGATCTAACTGACGAAATTATTATAATATTTTTTTTTATCCAGTAAACGTCCCTAGTAACCTGAAGTCTATTCAAAGAGGCATCGTTTGCAGGTACAGCGAATCTTCTAACGTGATTGTAACATGAAATAATCAGTTTTCCTTCTTTTCGTTTTTTTATACGAAAATTAGGACGACCTGGGAGTTTCAGTCTAGCATTTGAACTATCCATAGCTGTATATTTAGAATATCAGACGCATGTCCGAAAGTGAGGCTTAAAAATACACTATGCCACGTTGAAACCCAGATTTGCAAGACCTGCGCCTCTATTCGGGAACGCTAAGTGATTCTGTAGCGACTCGTGAGCGAGATTTCTCATCCCGCTCTTTCGCATTACGCGTCGTGCGGAAGAGCGGGATGAGAAATCTCGCTCACGAGTCGCTACAGAATCACTTAGCATTCCCGAATAGAGGCGCTGTATGTAAGACCGTGGCACTGACAATTGTGCTGGGCGTTAGACGAACGTAGGTCCTACTAAATGGCTCCGCATTTTATGAGCCATAAAAGCCAAGTGAACGATTAAATAGAAACAGACTTTGCTTTTAAATTGAGTGAGGCGACTTGTTATTTCTAACTGTTTCAGACTTAAAAAAAGGAGGTTCTTAATAGTTTTATTTAAGTACATTATAATTCATTATAACAGTGGGACTAATTGGAAACAGTGCTGCCTGAATTTTAAATTTCCTAAAGTCTGTTCGCCGAGAGTTGATACCTAAATATTATGATATTGTCTCGAAATAGCGACTGTCACTTACCTATCGCAAACTGTATGACGGGCGTCGCTTATCGCCGCGCGCACTGAGTTTCGTGGTACGAGAGACGCAGTTGTTGTCAAGCGCGGTGCCTCTGAGATTTCCTAATGGTTTTCGTCCGATGACATGCCAGCAATGGGACATAGGTATACAGGCTATTCAATAATAACATTCTATGAAAAAAAGTTTTTTCCCTTTAATTTTTTATTACCATCGGTAAAAATAATTAGCCGGGCCGCTATTTAAAATGCCTCAGCCTCAGCCTCAGCCTTAGTTAAAAACCTCTGACTTTGTTTTTTTTTTATCAATTCTCGGCGAACAGACTTATTTAAATTTAAAATATTTATTTCAACCCCAACTAAATTTTTTATTGTGTCAATGATTTTGTATTACACCAAGCTGTTATAATCGAGCATGACGTTTCTTATTTCGAGTTTAGCTAGTTTTAAACTTGGCCAACACTCTTTCGAATGGGTCCTCGTAAAACTTAACCCGGTAGCCTGTAACTTGCACATTTGCATACCAGCTCCTTGCAGGCACTATACTTACATGTTCATAATTACCCAGGCTAAGCAAATCGGCGAGACAAGAATCGAAGTACCCGTAAAGGTTCCGCGTCCTAATATCCCATGACAACAATATCGAGAGTCCGGAACCTACGAAGTCGAGAACATTATTGCAGGTGTATGTAAAATCCGCGCATGTTGATGCACAATGTCAATGCCTAATGTATACCTATCGGCCGATATAACGTTATTAATTTTGGTAAAAACCCATGGCTTTCAGAAAAAATATAATATTATCCGCAACGGGAATTTCTTATTACGTCATTTCAGTTGCCTACGTGCTGCGGTTAATTGGCGCGATATGCCAAATTTGGGCATAATTAGGGACATTTCTCCTACAATTATCGATATATTACTTATTTGTCGCGGGGTTTTTTTCTTCCGGTTCTAGGATAACGTATACAAAACGATGACCGATAAATTATCCCAATCGGCTATTTCAACACTCACTTGCGCACAGGCAACGGCACACGGTCCATTTGTTAATTAAAAAATTATTATTTTTTCAATAACTTTTTATCCCTGAACGATGGAGCGACGTAACGCAATGGATGGTGACCTCGCCAACCGGCTAAAAGAAGTAGCAAAAAGAGCAGCAGAAGCACAAAGGAGACGAGAAGAAGAAAGGAGGCAACAAGATGCAGAACGCGAAGCGCAGCAGAAGGCAGAACGTCAACGTCGCCGGGAAGGAACGCATCCGAGCTAAGAAAGGAAACGTGGAATTTGACAATAATTAGGTACATGAAAATTTGTTTAAAATTTGTTAATAAATATTTGTTTACCAAATAGGTATATGGTTTTTTTCATTTGTCGACAGAAAATGCTGTTCATTTTTCCTGTACGATACTTAAATGATTGGAAATTCAAAAAATATACTCAGTTAGGACATATAGGTCAGTTAGGACATAGAGCCATCGGTACCTGTGTCCGAACCCATGCCCGGTTCGATTTTTGATAAATATTAATTCAAAGTCATCACCCACTCAGCGGGAGGCAGAAGTGGGGGGTGTCTTTGGCTCAAAGGATGTGGCTCATGGGGATGGTACCAAATAGACCCTCGTACTTCATCAACTGCGTGTTCCACTTCGTGTTCCAGTCTAGTTCCGGAGAATGTTCCATGGTAGGTATGGTAAAGTATTTTTTTATTTAATCGATAGAACCAAATTTTCAAAATTAAATTGTCAATCTGGCATGCTAATAGATCACGCTACACGTGGATAATTTTTTTTCCACCCAAGTCAAGACAGGAAATACGGCGGAACATAAAGACTACTGCGTGCAATGAGCATCTCACACGTCGATCGATATCCGTCGCATAATGTGGACTTTTGCAGTTATCGAGGTGATAGTAGTGTAATCAGGTGATGGTAGTGATTAGGTAGTAATTTATAAATAAGACTGTGAATTGTCAAAATTTTGTTAATAATGAATATTTTTATACCAAGTATGTGTCTATTCGTTTGTCGATTAGTGTTGGGATATTTTGACGTGGTACGCCCGTAAATAACCACAAAGCTTAGCTAAGAGTAAAGTTGTCTTGGAAACTAGGACCACAAAGCTTGCTAATTATCACAATTTAAACGAGAATCCATAATTCAGCGAACTAAATTAATACATGAAAGTGTTGGCAGCAATTCATGGGGTTAATGTTGATGTTTCAGTATCGGTGGATGATCGACGTAAGAGCCGTTATACCGCGGTTTTCGAATAACGTTTAACTTGCGGCTCGTTGGTGCAGCGGCCTAACATGCATGCCACAAAGATAAATTAAACCCGTTTATCTCTATGACTATCTCTTTCGTCGGCACAAGTGTAAGAGAGACGCTCTTAGAGATAAGACGATCTATCTTATCTTTGTGTCATGCATATTAGGGCCGCTGATCGAATAGCGCGCAAAACAGTCGTGACCGCGGTATGACGGCTCGTACGTCGATCATCCACTTTAATTAGGTAATACAAAGTAATTAAAAAGCATTATAAGTAGTTAGATTCAAAAATTGAGCCAATGTGTCGTGTTCAAATTCTGAAGATTCTTTTTTATGTCAATTGATTGACAAACCGGCAGACGGCCCACCTGATGGAAAGTCGTCACCGCCACCCATGGACATCTGCAACACCAGAGGTGCTGCCAATGCGTTGCCATTGTAGGGAAGATGGGGAATGGGGATGGGATGCGGATGAGGGAATGGGCCTCCGGATCTCGTCACTCACCGTGCGAAACGCAATAGCAAGCTATTACTTTACGCCGATATTCTGTGAGAGTGTGGTACTACCCCGGTCGAGCCGGCCCATTCGAACAGTAATCATCTAATGACGATTACATTTCGGCTCTACCACTACAATTGCTCTACCACTCCAGCTTTATGTTACATCGCTAAAGCATAAGAAAAACGCAAAAATTCCCTAGAGCTATGGGTTAAAAGTTGGATCGAAAAAAGGCAACAGTTGTCGCAACCCATTTGATACGTGAATTTACAGCAGAACCACTTGTCTGTCCTCTAGATCTTTCGCCGAAAACTGCCAGCCGCCGCTGCTCGCCAGCCGTGATCGACACGCGGTCTTGTATGTCGAGCTGAGTAAAAAATAAGAGCGAGTACACATTGGGCGCTCGGCGTTGCGTTGAGCGCGCGTTGATAGCGTACATACAGCGCGCTCAGCGCGGCGTTCGACAGGCGTTACTGGGCGTCAATGGCTCTGTACGGAAATGGACATCGTGAAATTTCAACAATTTCTATTTTTATAATCAGGACTTCCATGTCTAATATAGCTGGCCGCTTTTGGATTTCATCTAAAGTTAATCTGTGTCAAAGTGATCTGTCTCCGTTTTGGTGAAATGTGTGTGTGTGTACACGAAATCGCGCGATCAAATGAACAACCATATGGCGGCGCATGTATCTCGAAGCGCGCGGCTGACGCCCTCCCAACGCGCGTTTGAACGAAAATCTCAAAGCGCGCGTTCGACGCGCGCTTAATCAGAAACACACGCTTGCATGTGTACACCCAGATAAGAACTACTGGTTCTCAAAACGCGTGTTACCAAAGCGCGCGCTTCAAAACGCCTAATGTGTACTCGCTCTAAAACGCCATGACGAGCCGCGAGCCAGCCTTTGTAATGATACTCGGGCGAATTTTACCGACGAGCCATAAAACCGCGGTAAAGCTCGCTCGTCGATCAGGGCCTAAGGTGATCAGCGGCCCTAAGGCGGAATGCATGCCACAAAGATAAGATAAACAGTCTTATCTGTAAGTGCGTCTCTCTCGCACTAGTGCCGACGAAAGAGATAGTCATAAAGATAAACGCGTTTAATTTATCTTTGTGGCATGCATGTTAGGGCCGCTGCTAAGAAACGCCGCAAGAAACTCAGAGGGCGGGATTAAGATGGTAAGCAGAAAGATGGCAAAACATCGAAAACAGCTGCCAAAAATTTAAATGGTAAATTTTCAATGTTCCTGAATGGTAACAAAAAGTTGGCTCTGGAGTGCACTACTTATATGTTTATTTGTAATAAAATATAATCTGACTTTTTAGTGTTAACTATTAAACAATACCGCAACTGCCTCAGGAGACGCCGCTGGCGCTGGTAAAACGACATGATCGACACGTCACTGACATGCATGGACGTGCATGAATGAACGAAAATTTCACCCTTTTAAGGGTTTGGAAAAAAGGAGACTGTCTTTTCCCCGGGGCTCCGGGGAAAAGATTCCGATTCGGCGGTTTAACCGTGAAAGCGTCCGACATCTTCCTTTTAATTCTGTATTGCAACATATTCGCATACATATACATATCGCACCCCCAATACAATACTGCACTAAGTCAAAAAAGCTCATTTTTCAGAATCGACGAAAAACCGTTACCTATCTTATGTTATATCAAAGTTATTGAAAATGTCTTGAACGTAGCATGTGTAGAATGCAATGCGTATCAGCATTATAATAGTTCAGACGATTCAAACCACGTTAATAAAGCAAAATACTGCATATTCTGACTTAATTCACTGTTGTGGAAAGACAGAACTAAATAATAAATAATTATTTTGAGTTACGCGCTTTTTACTGATTCATTTTGAAATAATACCTTATCATTCTACTGTTACTGACTAAGTACAGTCACCAACACTGAAATAAAACTAAATAATTCACTGTTGCGTAAAAGATCTAAATGGTGTCCCTAAGGCAGACACGTTGCAACTGGAAATAGTTTAGTATTCGCGGTACTGAGTCTGGCAGCGTGTCGTCACCAATAGAGAGTTAGGGCGCCATCTCTTCGACATTTTTGTAAGTATAAATACGCTGATCTTCGTGGTATGTGCGGCAAATTTTTGGCTATTCAACCATATTAATAAGTCAATTTTGACATTTTTCGACATAGTGCAGTATTGTACTGGGGGTGCGATATTATATGGTATTCGCTATACGTACTACCGCAAAAGGCAAGTGGTGAATCGATTAGGATTCGGATCCTTCCACTTTGCTATAATTAATTGCCTCGGTAATATAACAGGTTCTCTAACACTTTGTTCCTAAACTCCCGGCGAGCCTAACTTTTCCCGTGAGCGCGTATAAACTACAAGTTTGTGCGTGTGCCCTTGGTCGTATTTCGACGCAGCTGTGCACAATCGTAGATATCGAACTTCACAAAAGGGCCCGGCCACATCTCCACGGCACGATGCGACGTCGTAAACGTGAAACGGCGCCTCGTCGGTCCACGTAAAAAATTCCGTAGCAAATCTTGTAGCGGTAGAGACAACCAGTAATCCTCACTAGATGATTACGGCTCGACCGGGGTAGTACCACACTTTCATAGAATATTGGCGTAAAGTAATAGCTTGCTGTTGCGTTTCGTACGGTGAGTGACGAGATCCGGAGGCCTATTCCCTCATCCCCATCCCATCCCCATTCCCCATCCTCCCTAGACTGGCAACGCATTAGCACCGCTGGTGTTGCACATGTCCATGGGCAGCGGTGACCACTTTCCATTAGGTGGGACGCCTGCCTGTTTGCCAGACAATTGTGATAAAAAATAGTAGTTTATGCAACGGTTGCCAAATTATGCAGAGTTGCATACATAACTTTATCTACACACATATTATAAATCCTCCATAATGGGTTCAGAAACAATATTTTCTGGCAACAAGTTATTTGTTGCAATCGTGGCTGCATATTTCCGATATCCGGCTCATTTTCACATCACACACACTCCGAAAAGACTACTGTTCATATTTTCAATTAAAATGTAAATTACAAACAACTTTTTCTATTCAATTCAACAACAATTCTACTTTCGTTCAGCAAAACACCAACATAATGGCGGCAATTCGATCCTCCGTCAAGACCATTTTTTTTTTAAATCATAGACAAACGAATGAAGTCTCTATTCTCATGTCACTCGAGATCAAATGTTGTGTAGTTTATATTAAAAAAAACATACTGAATTGATACATACATATCGTATCAATAAATGTTTTAATATCTATGGATACTAAAATAGAGACCCACTTGAGCATTGACAGCTGTTCCAAATTTAATCTCATTTGTATACTAAAAACGATACGGGAATAACATTGCAGCACTCTTTTTTCCTAATTGGTTGTCAAAATGGTGGTCATTTCCTAAGGTTTTTGTGCAGGACAGGCTACAACAAATAGAATAATTTATAATGGTTAAGTTTATATCTGTATTAGTTAGGATTTTAATAAATATGAACGGCGACTATTTGTAAGGTGTAAATATAACACGTGTTGTTTAGACTAAGGATAAGACAGAAATAAAAACAACTGGAGGGGCGCAAGCCGAATTTGGAGTGGGGAGAACTTCCTGTATAAAAGACAGCACGCCTTGTATGGCATTCAGGGATCGCTCAGTACTCACCGTGTTCGGACGCTTTCACTGCAAACTAACCACAATTCGTGCGAATTAGTGTTAAGATAGCACCCGATCTTTTTTGGTCGGCGGGGATCGCCAGCCGCTCTGTACCCAGACTACCGGCCGCCCTCTTCGCAAACTCAAACCCGGTCTCGGGGGAGGGAATGCGGGGTCCGGCAACACGCCGTAGTCTCGCGTCGCACCCAGCACCGCCACCACTGCGCCCGCTCCAGCCTCAATGGAGCCCAACCGCCGCGAAGAAGAGGGTACTTCAGCGCCGAGAGGCAAAAAAGTACCCACATTTTCCGGCGAAAAAATGAAGACGCCTAAGCCTGCCGGTAGTTGTCCACAGGAGGGGGAGAACTACCCGCTTCGCGTTCGAAGACGCTCGCCCGCCCGGACGAGGTTGCCGCCGCGTCCCAGACGCCGCTTTCGAGCCGCCAGCCGCCCTCAGGGACAATGCCCCTGCCGTCGACCCCCAGCGACGAAGTCCTTTCCCCGCATGCGGCGCACGATCGCGATTTAATCGCGGTCGCTCGCATGCTGAGGTCGGGGCTGTTTTCGCCGGGATTGACCCACTGGATCGCCACGTACCTGCAGCTGTGGCATTTCTCGGGGAATCCCGCGTCCCTGCTGCCCGAGGACGAAAGAATCATCCAGATGGCTTCACAATTGGAGCTGTTTGACCCGCCGCTCCGCCCACTCAAAAGGAAGGAAACCGAAACAGTGAGTAGCCCGCCCGTCGCACCGACCCCTAAGAGGACGTGCGACAAAGTGACTCCGCCACCCGCGCCGCCCGCCAACTACCCGCCCGTGGTTGTCGAGAGCTTGCCCGACTGGCCCCGCCACCTAGCCGCCATCGCCGAAGAACTCGACGAGACCCCCAACGCACGCCCCTACGGGAAGGGGGTGCGTTTTACACCCGCCACGGGGGAGGAGTACCGCTGCGTGCAGCGTTATTTCACTAAGCTGCACGACCAGGATCCGTCAATCTCCTGGTTCAGCTACTCCCCCCCCGCTGAGAAGAATCTGAAGGTGGCCATCAGGGGCCTCCCGGTGGACACCGACGTCACCGCAATCCAGTCCGCCCTTCAAGAGGAGGGCGTAACGGCTGACTACGTGAAGTGCATCCGGGCGCGGAGCGGGCGCCCCGGGTGCATATACTTCGCACAGTTGGTCGGACCAGCAGCAGAAAACCTCGGGGTGTACCACATCAGGGAGTTGTTGTGCATGCCCGGGGTCAAAGTAGAGGGCTGGCGGGGCAAGAAGGGCCCCGCCCAGTGTCATAGATGCCAGCAATTCAGGCACTCGTCGAAATGCTGCCACCGCCCCATCGCATGCGTGCGCTGTGGCGAGGCACACGCAGCATGGGAGTGCCCGAGACCGCGCGAGGTCCCCGCGACCTGCGCTAACTGCGGGGGGCCCCACCCGGCCAACCACACAGCCTGCCCCGTGTTCCGGAAGGAGGCCCGGAACAAGAGGGCGGGCACTGTCGCCCGCACCACAAACGCCGCCCGCCCCGGCCCTAGGGGCCGGTCAATCGTCCCTGCCGCCACGGTGGAGGAGTCGGCGCCAGCGTCACTGATGGCGCCGGCCAATGCCCCCCTGTCAAGGGGGCCCAGGAGCGAAGCACCCGGCCCCAGCGAGTCGGCAAAGCGTAATAAAAGAAGAAAACCCGCCACCGCAAAATCGGCAGTGGCGTCCGCCACAGAGTCCGCCACGAGCCCGCTCAGCCTTGAAGACCTGCGAGCCCAAGTGCAGCAGATGATTGCGAGCCAGCAGAAGGTACTCGCGTCTATTGTAGAACACATAGGCGCGACATCACAAAGCCGCTGATTGGTCGATGAATCCACCACGCCGCAGAAAGGCCGCGTGGACCCAAACGCCGAGACAGGCAAAGAGGAACGCCCAGAAGGCAATAAAACCCATTGACCAGCCCGTGGTCGCGGGCTGCGTTAGAAGCCGCAAAGAGCATAGGCTCTGATAGGCTCCCCCGCACACCGCCCGCTACGCGGGCGGCGCGCGTGTGAAGAATCGAGTACCGACACACCGTTCCGTCACAGAATTCCGTCACAGTTCACCGAACAGTCAACAGCTCAGACAGATACAGTCCACCAACATTCGAAATAGTGAAAAAGGAAAAGTTCTCCCCACTCTGCGCGCCTCCAGCCTCAACAGAAAAAGTAGTGTCATTTCACCACAAACCAGCCAACAGCCGCGCGGGTATAACCGTCCCGCACATTGGTCCTTCGGAGCCGGATAAATTGGTCCATTCGGAGCCGGATACTAGCGGATACAGCAGCGATGCCTACTTTACGGTCGCACAGCGGGAAGACTCCGAAAAATACTACAGCGGAGACTGAACCGGAATCATCCGTCACAGCCACAACGTCGGCTGGGACCCCGCCCACTACTGGAGCACAGCCGATCGGGACACAGCCGATTGGAACCCAGTCCTTGGTTGGGACCCCGCCCACTACTGGAACACAGCCGATCGGGACACAGCCGATTGGAACCCAGTCCTTGGTCGGGACCCCGCCCACTATTGGAGCACAGCCGATCGGAGCCCAGCCGATTGGAACCCAGTCCTTGGTCGGGACCCCGCCCACTATTGGAGCACAGCCGATCGGAGCCCAGCCGATTGGAACCCAGTCCTTGGTCGGGACCCCGCCCACTATTGGAGACCAGCCTAGTGGAGTACAGCCGCTGCCTGCCAGCACCCAACCCCATGGAGATGCGGATGAGTACGCAATCTTGCAATCCCGCGCCAGAGCTGCATTGGAAGCAACAAAGAAGGTCTCCGCGGCTTTGGATGTCAACTATGCAAGATCAGTTTCAAGAAAATCGACGCGGTCCACTCGCATCACCCGTGAAAAAGAAAACCTCCTTCAGCTTCAGATACAGCTGGCTACGAACAGGATTGCCAGGATGGAAGCCGAGGAGGACAGCGAAGAAGAGGAAGCCCCAAGCGTCGTGTCAGCCGGCGAGAAACAGCGTCGTGTTAGCCAATGGATTGACACCAACCAGTCACCATTGGCTATAGACAACCGACCGTATCAGCACCAAGAAGGTTTCACTCCCGTTGTGCACCAAGCAATAGGTGTACAAGAGCAAGCCTGCGGAGTTCAATTAAAGGCGGGCTACATCGGGCAACAGATACAGAATATTTGTCAACAAGTGACAGATATAAAAAAACAGGCTGCGAATATACAACAGAAAGCTACAGATGCCGCTCACATTTCGCAGCCGCAACCACAGGCGCTGCCGCAGCACCAACCACAGTATCCTGTGCCACAGAAGGAAGCACAGGCGCTGCCGCAGCCCCAACCACAGTATCCTGTGCCACAGAAGGAAGCACAGGCGCTGCCGCAGCCCCAACCACAGTATCCTGTGCCACAGAAGGAAGCACAGGCGCTGCCGCAGCTCCAACCACAGTATCAGATGCCGCAGCCACAGTTTCAAGCGCCACAACAGACACCAGTGTACGAGGCGCCGCAATATAACTCTCAAGTTGCGACGCACACCCAGCAGCTCAACATCTCCGAGTTGGCCTCTGCAATTGCCATTGCAGCCGGATCAGCACAGCGACAGCGAATGTTTGTCGAGCTGCCGTACTACACTGGCGCCTACCAGGAGTGGCTATCATTTAAAGCCGCGTACCTGGAAACAGCTACAGCCTACAGTGACATCGAGAATCTCACCCGACTACGCAAATGTCTACGCGGTACAGCGAAAGAAGCCGTCGAAACTCTTCTGATATACAATACAAAGCCAACAGAAATAATGCGAGCGCTTGAGAGCCGTTTTGGACGGCCGGACGCAATCGCCATGGCGGAACTCGACCGTCTTCGAAGCCTACATCGACCCACCGATGCGCCCCGGGACCTCTGTGTGTTCGCTACGAAGGTCACTAACATCGTAGCGACACTACAAGCACTGAACAGAGTCCACTACCTGTACAACCCGGAGATCACGAAACAAACTATAGAGAAACTTACCTCTACAATGCGCTATCGGTGGTTCGACTTCGCCGCGGAACAACAGACTGGAGAACCGGACCTACTCAAGCTAACCCGGTTCTTGGAGAGAGAATCAGAAAGGTGCGCCCCCTACGCAGCGCCTGAAAACGTCGTGAGACAGTCAAACAGTGCGCCGCCGCCACAACGCAAACGGTTACAGTCACCGAACAGAAATTACGTGACGGCGACGGTGCAACAGCAAGCGAATCCGAAGTGCCATATCTGCGACAAGATTGGACACACAGTGAAGGAGTGTAGACGTTTCTTGGCGTTCAACACCGACGACAGATGGGACGCAGCCAAAACCAAGAGTCTTTGTTTTCGGTGTCTGAAATTAAGACTCGGAAATCACAGATGTCTCAAGAAGAGCTGCAACGTGGACGGCTGCACACGCTTCCACCATGCACTACTGCATTTCAAAAGAAGCACAGAAGAACAGAATAACGTCAGCGTAGTAGCCTCTACGTGGACGAACAGAACAGAGCATTCGGCCCTATTGAAAATGCTTCCGGTAACAGTTTCCGGCCCGCTGGGCGAGGTGCAAACTCTCGCCTTGCTCGACGACGGGTCAACAGTGACGCTCGTCGATGACGAGCTAGCACTTCAAATAGGAGCAGAGGGCCCAGCCGAGCCGCTCAGTGTAGAAGCAATTTCTCAGACACGACTGAAGTCAGAATCCAAGAGGATTGAAATTCAATTACATACAGCTGGCAACATCGCTACTACAATTGCAGCGAGAACCTTCAGAAACCTCAAACTGTCGCCGCAACGTATATCACGAGAAGAAATAACAAGCTGCTCTCACCTTCAAGACATTGCGGGGAAGCTCCTCTATAACGAGGCAACACCGCGGGTCTTAATCGGACAAGATAACTGGCAGCTACTCGTGTCAACAGAAATAAGAAAGGGCAACAAAGATCAGCCGGTCGCCTCTCTTACGCGACTGGGCTGGGTTCTTCACGGCGTGAGCTCAAAAACAAAGAATAGAAGAACATTGAACTATGTCAGCATGGAACATAACATCGATGATCAGTTAAAGGAGTTTTTCGCCATCGAGTCATTAATAATCACTCCGAAGAAACCAGCAAACGATCCAGAGAAGCGAGCACAAGAAATATTAGAAGCGACGACAGTACAAAGGGAGGACGGCCGCTACGAAGTCGGACTCCTATGGAAGGATAACACAGAAAAGATGCCAATCAACAGAGACAACGCTTACAAACGACTCCTGGGCGTTGAAAAGAAACTTGACAGTAATGAAGACTTACGAGTAAAATATGAAGAACAAATGAACAATTTAATTGCAAAGGGCTACGCGGAACTGGCACCAACAGCGACACAGACAGGAAGAACGTGGTATCTCCCGCATTTTGCGGTGATAAACCTCATGAAGCCAGAAAAAATCCGCGTGGTCCACGACGCAGCGGCAAAAACCAAAGGCGTCTCTTTGAACGATCATCTGCTTACGGGTCCAGACCTGCTCCAATCATTGCCCGGTGTTGATGAGATTCAGACAGCACAGATACGCCGTCACCGCCGACATAAGAGAAATGTTTATGCAGGTGAAAGTCAAACAGAGCGATAGAGACGCCCTCAGGTACCTGTGGCGAACCAAACAAGATAGACAACAGCCGCCGAAAGAATACCGTATGACGTCATTGATCTTCGGCGCCACCTGCTCTCCAGCTACAGCCATTTTTGTCAAGAACATGAACGCTCAGAAATTCGAAAAGGAGTATCCTGAAGCGTGCAAGGCCATCATTAACAACTATTATGTTGATGATTATATACAGAGTTTTCCGGACGAAAACACCGCCACAGAAATAGCTAGCACAGTGAAACAGATAAACAGACAAGCGTGCTACGAGCTGACACGATGGAATTCGAACTCAAAGAAAATACTAAAGGAACTAGAAGTTCAAGTAAAAGAAGCACCAGTCGTCGGTTTGGACTGTGATCAGCAGGCGGATCGAGTCCTAGGCCTAGAGTGGCACCCTGAGCAGGACGCGTTGGGATTCAACCTGAACCTAGCGCGGCTCCCTGCGGACATCTTCAACAGAAAACCCACAAAAAGAATCATATTGAAAGTGGTTATGTCACTCTTTGACCCTTTGGGTTTCGCCTCGCCTGTGACCACCAAAGCGAAACAGTTATTACAAGAAATATGGCGCAGAGGAAGCGAATGGGACCAAACGATAGACGACGACCTCATCACAGTCTGGCAAGAATGGATAAGAAACTTAGCCGCCGTATCGAAAATAAAGATACCAAGGAGTTATCCTTTGTATAGCGAAGCCGACAGAGTCGAACTTCACACCTTCGTGGACGCGAGCGAGGCCGCCTACTCCACGGCAATATTTTGGCGGGCCATAACGCCGGCGGGAGAAATTAAAGTATCACTCGTCGTCGCGAAAGCTCGAGTCGCGCCACTGAAATTAACATCAATACCGCGCTTGGAACTTCAAGCAGCCGTGATGGGGGCGCGAATGGCAAGCTTCGTCATAAAAGAGCACGACAAGAAACCGTCCACGAAAACATTCTGGACGGACAGCAAAACAGTACTTACGTGGATAAGAAATGGAGCTCGTGCCTGCCGCCCGTTCGTCGCTCATAGAATCGCAGCGATCGAAGACTACAGCAAAACCGACGAATGGCGCTGGGTTCCCACAAAACTCAACGTGGCGGATGACGCGACCCGCGAAGTACCTTCTGAATTTAACATCGATCATAGATGGTTCCAAGGGCCGAGTTTTTTACATGAAACAGAGTCACAGTGGCCCGAGGACATCAAAACAGAAAAAGTTTCAACGGGCGAAGAGAAAACTCACATCTTACAACAAACGGATGGAGATTATCTTCCGGATCCCATTAGATTTTCGAAATGGGAAAGACTAATTAGAGCCACAGCAAGGTTACTACAATTCGTCAAAATATTAACCTCAAAAAACGAGAAGTGTCTTTACAAACGGACAAGAAAAACAGAAGAGAAGGATCCAACGTGGAGAAAAACAAAGCGCAGCGTCAAGGTCCCTCTCGAAATAAACCTCCAAAAAACAGAAGACGAGAAATACATCCCGTTAACTTCAGAACTTCTACAGGAAGCGGAAATAAGGATTTTCAAACATAGTCAAGAACGTTCCTTTAAAGAAGAAATAAATGATATCCAATCAGGAAGAAAACTAAATAAAGACAGCAGACTCAGAGATTTAAGCATACAAACAATTAACGGTCAGATATGCTTACAGTCAAGAATAAACAACACAGAGGGTCTAACTACGCAACAAAAAACGCCGATCATCTTGGATGGCAAACATCGTGCAGTTAAATTGTACATAGAGTATGTACATACAAAGTTACATCACTCGGGCGTCGAAGCAGTGGTGAACGAATTAAGAACGAAGTATTATATACTTGGACTTCGACCAGCAGTGAAAACCGCGCTTCGAAGATGCATTCATTGTCGGATGAAATATAACAAACCGACAACGCCGCCAACCGGAAACCATCCACCTGCACGACTCGCACACCACCAGAGACCATTCAGCTACGTTGGAATGGATTATTTCGGCCCGCTAACAGTCAAAGTGGGCCGAACCATTCAAAAAAGATACGTGGCTTTGTTCACGTGTCTCACAACGCGGGCGGTTCATTTGGAGATTGCGGCGTCATTAACAACAAGCTCAGCAGTGATGGCGGTAAGGAGAATGATCGCTCGTCGAGGCTGCCCCACAGAAATGTTCTCTGACAACGGAACAAATCTGCAAGAGCCAACAAAGAACTGCAGCAGGCCATGGAAGAGGCCACCACAGAAGAAGCAGCGAAGCGCCAAATAAAATGGCATTTCATCCCTCCAGGCGCCCCCTTTATGGGAGGGGCGTGGGAACGCCTCGTGAGAAGCGTCAAGGTGGCGCTAAACGCCACAATGACAGAACGCCACCCCACAGAAGAAGTGCTGGCGACACTACTAGCCGAAGTAGAATTCACCGTCAATAACAGGCCGCTAACACACGTCTCCATCGATCCAAACGATCCAGAGGCGTTAACACCCAATCATTTTTTATTGGGAGGATCCGCACTTCATCCGACCTCTGGCGTGTTCACCGAAAAGGACCTCATCGGCACAACGCACTGGCGAGCAGCGCAGCGCCTTGCGGACAGTTACTGGAGCCGATGGGTAAAGGAGTATTTACCCGACCTTCAAAACCGGCGGGAGCCCCACGGTCACGGACAAGCAATCAAGAAAGAAGACATCGTTATCATAGCAGATGGGAACCTACCACGAAACGTGTGGCCACGAGGACGAGTCATCAAGCTGTTTCCCGGCAAAGATGGAATAACACGAGCCGTCGACGTCCTCACCAAGGGCGGAATAATGCGCCGTCCGGTGAAAAAATTGATCATCCTGCCCGTAACGGTCCTGCCAGCGGAGGAACAAATTGTGACGACTCCGGTCGACACACGGCGGGAGCATGAGCAGGACAGGCTACAACAAATAGAATAATTTATAATGGTTAAGTTTATATCTGTATTAGTTAGGATTTTAATAAATATGAACGGCGACTATTTGTAAGGTGTAAATATAACACGTGTTGTTTAGACTAAGGATAAGACAGAAATAAAGACAACTGGAGGGGCGCAAGCCGAATTTGGAGTGGGGAGAACTTCCTGTATAAAAGACAGCACAGTTCACCGAACAGTCAACAGCTCAGACAGATACAGTCCACCAACATTCGAAATAGTGAAAAAGGAAAAGTTCTCCCCACTCTGCGCGCCTCCAGCCTCAACAGAAAAAGTAGTGTCATTTCACCACAAACCAGCCAACAGCCGCGCGGGTATAACCGTCCCGCACAGTTTTTGATTACACTATGGAGGTTTTATGATATGGGTGTAGATAATAGTAGTTTATGCAACGGTTGCATAATGATAGGCTTTAAAACACTAGTGCGGTTTTCATGAAACGAGCCGATAGGCGAGTTTCATAATAAGATCGCACGTGTGTTTTAAGGCCAAATTATGCAGAGTTGCATACATAATTTTATCTACACACATATTATAAATCCTCCATGATGGGTTCAGAAACAATATTTTCTGGCAACAAGTTATTTGTTGCAATCGTGGCTGCATATTTCCGATATCCGGCGCATTTTCACATCACACACACTCCGAGAAGACTACTTACTATTCATATTTTCAACTAAAATGTAAATTACAAACAACTTTTTCTATTCAAGTCAAAAACAATTCTACTTTCGTTCAGCAAAACACCAACATGGCGATCCTCCGTCAAGACCATTTTTTTTTAAATCATAGACAAACGGATGAAGTCTCTATTCTCACGTCACTCGAGATCAAATATTGTGCAGTTTATATTAAAAAAACATACTGAATTGACGTTTCGTATCAATAACTGTTTTAATATCTATGGATACTAGAATAGGGACCCACTTGAGTTTTGACAGCTGTTCCAAATTTAATCTCATTTCTTTACTAAAAACGATAAAGAAGTCATGTTATTTCTTTATCGCAGCACTGTTTTTTCCTAATTGGTTGTCAAAATGGTGGTCATTTCCTACGGTTTTTGGTTAACCAATGGAGGTTTTATGATATGGGTGTAGATAAACACCTTTTCATCACACTTGCTCGGAAAGGGTGTGATTATACGCAGGCGTATAGAGCAGCTATAGCCGATTTAACTCCTCTATACGCCCCGCCGTCAGCGGGAGTTTCGAACTCCCCCGGGCAGTTAAGTGCGCCAGCCGGCGGGGCGCGCGACCGCAAGCCGGCGGAGCTGCCCCGCGCTGATCGCAACGTACGCTCAGTTTATGAACACCCACTTGATGGTAATTCACGATGTCAAATGGGAATAAAATTAATATATATACTTTTTTTGTCTAATTTTTATTTCATTTCCTCGCAAATGTGATGAAAAACATTGTGTGTATCACGGGCAGCAAGGGGATAACAAACTCGAGTCATAAAAGCCGTCGCCTATCGGCGTCGGGCTTCTAACAGACTCTCGTTGGTTATCCCCTTCTTACGGCCCTAGATGCACAATGTACTATTATAGCTATAGAAATAATGGCGACGTGCAACGGAATTTTTCATGGCTTGTCATGTGGTTATGTAGCGGCGCCGTGAACCGACGCGGCGGCGCGTCGTGCATTTGTTTTTTCACGGGCGCCGCGCCGTTTCCCCTTGTTCCGTGTAAGTAACCGGGATTGGGTAACCAGTGATCTGTGAAGATTTTTTTTCCTCTTAGGCCACTGGTTACCTGCAAGGATTCAATTTTCCTTGTAGTGAACTGATATTTACGATAGTTGCCTGTAAAGAAAAACATTTCCTCGTAGGCCATTGGCTTTTTAAGCTAAGGATGTCTTGATTGGCTGGTTAGCTGAGTCACGTGAGTTTGTTTACATATAGTTAACTACCTTAACAAACAGAGCATACCTACTAGTAGTTATTGTAAATTTAATAGAATTAATTTTTAAGTCCACAATTTACAGGTCTACGTAAATATCAGTTTAGCCCAAGGAAAATTTATTAACCGTTAACTCGTGATAGAAAGTGCATTTTATATGTCGTTGCGTTAGTAATCTTTATATATATAATTCTTCTGTGAGTGTGTATGTCACTGAACTTCTCTCAAACGACTGGACCGATTTTGATGAAATTTTTTGTGCGTGTTCAAGGGGATCTGGGAATGGTTTAGATTCACAATTTTGTCTGCTGGACAATGTTTTTTTAATTAATTTTTAATTTATTAGTAGTTGTTGATTTTGGAATGTTTTACACGGCGCTACCATCGCAGTGTCAAATTTTAAATAATATTCGAATTTTAATTTTAGTCTGTCCCGACAGTTAGCGCTGCGATCAAATTAAAAAAAGCGCTACCATCGCAGTGTCAAATTTTAAATAATATTCGAATTATAATTTTAGTCTGTCCCGACAGTTAGCGCTGCGATCAAATTAAAAAAAAGTTTTGTTATCATTGTGTTATTGTAGACCATGTGCTGGATCAAATATTAAATTAAAAGGTTACTGAGTGTTTTGAGAAGAGTTTTGAAGTGTGCCTAAAAAACTATACATTTTGCGAATTTAGTGCAGAATCGAAGTGAGTATATTTCTTTTTATCTAATTTACACGTGCGTTAGTTAATAACTAACCTAACCTACAAATTTATTTGTGTACTATCGGCGTCATTAAAGATGCCTACCGTTGATTGATCGGAAAACCTGTTATCAATTAAGGAAGTAACAAAAATAAGTACGAAATCGCTTTTTGTATAGATGTTATAAAATCTCCGAGTTGTCTTACTTTCTGTTGAGCCGTGATCTCAAAGGATATATTATAGGAATGGATATAGGATAATAGTCTGTGAGTGACTGGGGACATAGTACAGACGACGCATGTGCCAGCAAAATATTATATTTGTTGCACTTCTTCCAAGTTATACAAGACCTTAAATGTATTCTGACTATTAATGTTCTGTGATAAATCGAATTCAGGCATGTTCATGACCGTTGTCCATTGCAGGCACTATGGGAATTTTCCATTGACGTATTATCTCTTTTTATATACATATATAATTCTACTGTACGTGTGTATGTCACTGAACTCCTCCTAAACGGCTGGATCGATTTGAATGTTTTTTTTTGTATGCGTTTGAGTGGCGCCTTGGATGGTTTAGATGCCCGATGATGATCAGCCCGGCAGATGGCGCTGCAGGACAACGTCTGACGGGTCCGCTAGTTTACTTATAAAAATGTTGGTATGTGCTATGGAAGTTTAGGCAGGACATGAAACATTAGTAAAAATAGGGTATTGCATTAGAGTTAATAATACCTATTACTTAGAGATCAAATTCAAATCAAAAGCTATCTGACATAAGCCGCTCGGTGTCTTTTTGGGAAATAGTTGGTACTTAATTAACGTTTCACGGACTTCAATTTGTTTTAACGGTAAGTTAATGAGTCCGTTAAGAATTTTTGAAGTGAACTTAAAAGTTAATCGGTTACTCGAAATGTTAAATTCGTTAATTAACGAACTAACGGTCTTATACCCAGCTATGCCTTCACGGAACAAGGGGCCGTTTCACGTTAACTCCGTGCCGGTGAGATGTGGTCAGGCCCTTACGCCTTACGCGCGGGTCAATGAGTCTGTCGGAGAAAACAGCAACAAGATTGTTAAAGAATAACATACCAGAACTCTGTCGAATCTTCCAAACGACAAGCTCGCATATCTCTTGGTCCAAATTGGCGCATAGTTGGAAACCTTGCAACTTTCAAACGTACTTAGTTCGTTTATCAAACGTTCAAACGTATCAAAGTTAAACTCCAAACGAGTTCGCGCAGTCGACTCAAGATTTAACTGCATATTTTGAATCTGATAAGAGTTTTACGTCTGACTACTTTCGTGATTGTTGAAAATTTGTTGACTAAAGTCCGTTCGCCGAGTTGATAAGTAGACCCCGTTATCTTGTCGTTTTTTTATCGACCTTCTTGATACCTATCGATGTTTATATAATGCAATTGTATGGTATCTCTCTTTGCAGTGATTCGTAAATTACACCATGTACAAAACAATTCGTTTTCTACTTTTATCTAACAGGTAAAATCGTTAGTGTATATTGTTTTCAAATCTTCCATTGTATCATAGTAATATGTACCTACTAAGCAATTAAATAAATTCCACACCAATATTAAACAAACACTGTTCCAAAGAACTGCAGGGGATTGCATCTGTCAATGCGACATGCAATTGCAAGTGGGTAAATCATTTATCTAACGTTATCGCTTCACCAATAAGATTATCTACTTAAATAACGATAAATACTTTTTGTTTACAAGTGTAAACAAAAAGTTTTCATTGTGATTGAGCATAGACTAAAAAAAAGGCGAAAATTCAATTGCATTATATAAATAAACATCGATATCAAGAAGGTCGATAAAAAAAGCAATCACGCTCTACTGAAAAACAATTTCGTGCAACAAGATAACGGGGTCTAGTGATAAGAAAATAAAAACCAGCCGCGTCGGACTCCGTATCATTATCTACATAATGGTTCACGGTCTATGCATAAGGTTTATGTTTATGAAATTAAATGTTTTTATTTTTATATTTGACTTGATTGAATGAAAGGTAAATTGCGGTTTACGATTTATGACGTATTTAAAAAAAACTACGTACTAGATCTCGTTCAAACCTGCTAGACTCGATGGCCCAGAGTATTTGAGATTTTTACAGCAAGATCTGAACGGCTTGCTGGCAGAAGTAATATGCCTTGAGATACGTCGGAATATGTAGCTACGGCACGACGGGGCCTCTCCACATTTTACAAGGCTAGTGAAAACCCATTTGGACCGAGTTTTCTCTTGTCGCTGGATAGGAAGAGGAAGGCATATCGCGTGGCCAGCTCGTTCACCAGACCGCAACCCCTTGGATTTCTTTCTGTGGGGCTATTACAAAGAAGTTGTTTACGAACATGAAAGTGAGACGAAGGCACAACTTCAGGAGAAACTTGAAGCCGCGACTGCGCTTATAAAAAATAATGCCACCGCGTTGAGACGAATAAAGTTAAATTTTATTCGTAGTATTTTAGGCTCTGTTTGAGAGTAGGAGGTGGAAACTTCAAACACCCACTCTAATTCTATTTAGTTATTTAATCTTAATTAAACATCTTATTTTTATTATAACGATAATTTTCGTTGATTTTTAGGGTTCCGTACCTCAAAAGGAAAAAGGATTACTCGTGTGTCTGTCTGTCTGTCTGTCTGTCCGTCTGTCACAGCCAATTTGCTCCGAAACTACTGGACCGATTGAGTTGAAATTTGGTATTCATATGTAAATTGGTGACCGCAATACGGACGCGTGGCGTAAATATATGAATTTTAAACATAGGGGCCAATTTTTGATGGTAAACTAGAGTATTAAAAAAAAAGTTATGCCACCTATATCGTGTGACATATCAAATGAAAAGGCTTATTGTGAGGATCTTAAATATATATTTTTTTGAATTTTAAGTAAAATAGTTTAGAAGTTATTCAGGAAAATAGGCGAAAAATGACCATTCCCCCCCCTTATTTCCGAAACTACTAGGGCTAAAATTTTGAAAAAAATACATAAAATAGATCGTTGCCTATAGATTACAGGAAAACCTATAAGAAGTCTATGGTATTTAAGGTAACCTAGTAAATTTCAGATAATCATGTACGGAACGGAACCCTCTCCACGCGAGTTTAACTCGCACTTGTCCGGTTTTTTTTACACACTGTTGCTGGGATAACGGAATACCTTCGTTTCTCATACACAAAAACCGATTAAGAAAACTCGACCTGCTGGATAAAAAAATTAATAACTCCTTAATTAATAACAATAATGCAATAATTAGTATGTTGTCAGAATTAAAATTAAACGGACAAGTTTTCACAACATGTGGTTAATTTTCGTAAGGTAATTCTTTTCACCAGAATTTTTACAAAATCAAGTAATGATTTTGTTAGACAGAAGTTTTGGTAGGAAACTATTAATTTTTCTACCTAAATGATTGTTTTTTCGGTTAAAAGTACGATTTTAGAAGAGGTACATTATCCCATAATCTATCTCAAAAAAAAATAAGCCGATAGCGGTACAGTTATTTTTTTTATTATTTTTTTCTTTCGGTCAGACAGGGAATTTATGATTTTTTTTATAAAAAGTCATAACTTTTGAACCGTCAAGAATCGAACCAGCACTTATCACTTAAAATGATTGGAAATGACCGCCTCTATATCCCTGTTCGATTTGATCCATACTTCCAGGGAACCCTGTATAGTTATTATAATATCTTTAATTATTGTTCCCATAATTGCTACCAGCTTTCTCAATGCACCTTTTGATAGTAAGGCACGTGACTTTAAACACCATTTGCATAGATCAGTTGCGTTCCGAATCACGCTGCCCACGTTAATCGTTGCGTTGTGATTACCGTTAAGTTTTATTCGGACCGCACCGCAAGTTTAGCACACGCGACAGCTGACAGTAAGTTAGCGTTTTACCAGCAATATTATTAGTGCTTTTTCCTTGAAATTTATTTGTCATTACATTACGAAAATCCTTTTATACTTAGGTCAATGTGGCTAATTCCGTCTACGGGGCTATGCCGTCATATACACGCCTGCGTTGAATCTAAGCACAGTACGCCGCTGCCGACTCGGTCGATTCAGCAGGGTTTTCTAGTTTGTCGACTGAGTCGACAGCGGCGTACTGTGATATAATCTAAAATAATCTAACAAGCAGCCAACAATATTTTTTAAGTAATAGTCAAGAACCGAATTGTATTTGGTACCACAACGAATAAGTAGATTTTCCACGTAACATTCCGATATAACCCCAAACCTGGATTTAACCCCAAAGGCAATCCATCCCACCCGTGCGTGAACATTACGTGTCTCGTGGAGCTAAAAACACTGGAACAGACATACCTACATAACATAAGGTTCGAAATGGGGACGTAGTTCCAGTTTTGCGTACACCCTTAGCTGACTGTGCGTCAGGTCCGATTCCTATACCGATTTAAATCGATAAACTCTTGGGTGTTTAGCTAAGAAGCAGTCGAGTACGTATTTTACGTACCTAATAGTAGATGGACGGACGACATGGTTAAGGTAGCAGAAAAAACTGGATACAAAAAGCCCCAGACCGATGAGAATGGTGTGCATTACAAGAGGCCAACACAGCATTGGGTGACAACAGGCTAAAGACGAGATGTTTTATTCTCCTTAACCAAAAACATATAGGTTATATGGATTCCATAAAGCGCATTTAGATTTGAGTGTTATGCTCCGTCAATAGATGGCTGGCTGTAATTAAAGTAAGGTGGATTTATCCATATTTGCTGTGATACTTCTCTTATTCGGTAAAAACAGCTGTTTCCTTGCAAATAAAGGAACTGGAGACAATATTTTTAGACGTCACTTTGCCAATTTTTAGCTAGGTTTGCTTTATCTATACATATAAAATGCTTTGTCCTGAATGACTGACTGACTGACGGATCAACGCACAGCCTAAACCGCTGATCGTATAGACCTGAAACTTGGAGAATGTGCTCTTTGTATGACGTAGGCATCCGATAAGAAAGGATTTTCCGAAATTCTAGCCCTAAGGGGGTGAAAAAGGGGGGCAAAGTTTGTATGGGACAACGTGATTCCTTGGTTCAATCTTCTTCAAATTTTCCATAAACATTGTTTAACAGAATTGACGGAAGACGTGTTTCGTATTTTATTGAAATTCATCCCCTAACGGGGTAAAAGGTGTAGAAATTTATTATGGGGCTGATTTGCTTCGAAGTTGATATCAATACTCCTTAGTGCTTTTGATTTAAATTACATTTCATTTTGACACATGTTTGAAAACTCAATCCGATTTTATTCAAAAAAAACTATAGCTATAACTGTCAAAGAGTCAAATTTTTATTTAATTGTAATAACAAATATTATAATTGTCAAATAATTTAAAAAAAAACCGGACAAGTGCGAGTTAAACTCGCGTGGAGAGGGTTCCGTTCCTTACATGATTATCTCAAATTTACTACGTTACTTTAAATACCATAGACTTCTTATAGGTTTTCCTGTAATCTATAGGTAAAGAACTATTTTTTGTATTTTTTTTATATTTTTAGCCCCAGTAGTTTCGGAAATAAGGGGGGCGGAATGGTCAATTTTCACCCATATTCCTAAATAACTTCTAAACTATTTTACTTAAAATTCAAAAGAAAATATATTTAAGATCCTCACAATAAGCCCTTTCATTTGATATGTCACACGAGATAGGTTGCGTAACTTTTTCTTTAAATTTTCTAATTTACCCCCCAAAAGTGACTCCCATGTTTAAAATTCATATATTTACGTCACCCGTCCGTGTAGCGATCACCGACTTACATATGTATACTAACTTTCAACTCAATCGGTTCAGTAGTTTCGGAGCAAATTGGCTGTGACAGACGGACAGACAGACAGACAGACACACGAGTGATCCTATAAGGGTTTCGCTTTTTCCTTTTGAGGTACGAAACCCTAAAAACGTGCTATCTGAGAGCAATTTTGGCGTGTGCTGCATAAACTGTTAGAGTTATACGAAAATCATGTTTGGTTGAATTGTTTGTCTTATAACGTTCTAAAAAAAGTCCGGGATAGCATATATCTTCTTTGTGTTTTATGTGGAGGCCAGTGTAATCAAAATTGTGTCATAACAATACATTTAAATTGAATACTGTATAATGCACATTTATGGTATGACGTACGTATAAATTAATCCTTATCCAAATAAATAATTTTATCGCTTTTGGTATGTAAAGTATGATAATCTTTGTCTTTTACAATAAGTAATTTGGGTTAATAGTTTAAATGTTACGACGATGAGAAAATTTTGAGTAGAACGTGTGCGGAATTCGGTTATAGTTATTCCCTTGAACTGTTGAATTTTACGGGCTAAAAAGTACTCATGATCTGGCACATATCCCAAAACCTATAAGTAAGTATATATATTATATACCGAAATCATGAAAATCCGATCAGCGGTTATGGAGCTAACATACAGACAGACACACACACTCAGACATACACACTCACTGACACACAATCTTTCGCATTTATAATATTAGTAGTTTATTAAGTAAGGATAGGTTTTACCTGCGACTACGTCCACGTAAAGCTGTGCAATTTTCAGTGATAAATTACTTGAATTATTATGCCAGTGCTTCGTCATAGAGTCAGCGTGACTAGATCGACACTCTGGGGTGCAGATGCAAAGACGTATAATTGTCCATAGGAAAAGCATTCTATGCGCAAATCGACGCCGACAGTCTTCAGTGTCTGACCTTGGAACCTAATATTAATGGACTTGGCGATAAAATTAGAGACTAAAACTGCTTTTTTCAAAAAGCCTACGCCCCGCCTGGTCGTAAGCGGTTACCGTAGCTTATGGACGCCTGCAACACCACGAGTTTCATATGGGTGCCCTTCTTGTGGTCTAAAACTGTATGTGCTATAATTTTTTGGTCGAGAATATTTGGTATAACATTGAATGGCATACTCCTTTTTTAGCATAAAGATTTTTTGCATGCATAATTCTGTCCTAAAGTGCTTTTGGTCTAAAATTGTATAGTATAAAATTGTAATGCCATAAAAGGCCAAATCCATAATATTGTTCGGTCGAAACATTTTTAGTCCTGCAAAAGTTTGTGGAAATAGATGAATGAATGTTTGATACATGGATAGGCGTAACAGCAAAGACGGGGGGGGGGCGGCTATAAGGGGTGCTCGGAGCCCGCAATATATACTACCTCGGTCAAATGATTGCTCAACTAATCTATAGGTTAGGTTAGGTAGGAAATGTGTCAAGGCGCGAAGCGCCACAACTAGGCAGAACAGAAGCTCCGCAAAGCGGAGCTCCGTCAACTTCGCCTCAGAGTCGTTAACTTTATATATGAATATTTATTTTCCAGATATAACATCAAGGTAATAATATATAATATGAAGGTAATATTACTACTGGTAATGAAAAATAAAATAAAAACATTCAGTGGTAACAATATTCGGATTAACAACGTTATACTTATAATACATTCGACAAAATAACGTTATTCCATACAAATGTTACACTAAAAAAAAATCGACTGTGTGTATGTGTATGTACATGTGTGTCTACCTGTATGTAAGCTCCGCAACCGCTGAACGGATCAATGGTTAATGGTGGCTGTATATAGTTACCTTATGATGAAACTTGGTATATAGTTAGTTACCTTTGGTCCTGAATCAGAACCAAAGGTTATTGGTTTTATTAATAAATCATGACTTATGACATGACTTAGAACTTAAGGTACTTTTTAACCCAAAAAATTCAAAGGTTCCCGGAGGAATGACTATAACCTAATTCCCCGCGGACGAAGTCGCGGGCAGAAGCTAGTCTACAGCTGTTTCACCAAAAAATTTGCACATTTTGAGCCATCTGTTGTCTTCTAACAGAAGTAGTAACAGGCGTCACACAACACACACTTGTCGCAATCACAACGCGGCGTGAAGTTTGTCGTAGAGTTCATACATTAAGTTTTCACCATCACCAGTAACATTACTATGAGTTGTGAAAACCGCTTTCGCTAGCGTAAATTTATCGCTCGGTCCCTTTTACTTGTATCGGCACCAAGCAGCATTTCCGATTGCGCAAACGTATGGTAAGGGCTCTGGCCATTTTCCTTCCAGCTCTTACCACCAGCGTCAGACCCTAGAGTATTACACGAGTTCAATCGTCTAACGTTCATACATGCTTACTGACCGAGTGGTCGAAGAGTCTCCGATTCAGCTTGGGCAAAAATGCTTTCGTATTGCGCGGCGGATGTCCGTCTGTTCTCCTCGGCGCCTCTATTCGGGAACGTCTAAGTGATACTGCAGTGACCCGTGAGCGAGACTCGCATCTCGCTCTTACAAATTACGCGTCGTGCGGAAGAGTGGGAGGAGAAATCTCGCTCGCGAGTCGCTACATCACTTAGCGTTCCCGAATAAAGGCGCTGGTCGCATTTTTCACCCGATTCTCGTAAAATTTTGTGAGCAGGTTCGATAATTACATGGATTTCTTTTTATCGATTCAGTTTTTCGATTTTTTTTTAATAAGCGGAAGTTGGGAACGTAAAAAAAAACAGATTTATTCGCGAGGTCTACAGCTCACAGAGCCACTAGTGTTTTATAAATTTATTTTAAATTTTGCTACGTATGATTAGCGCTAGCTCTTATTCATGACTCTAGCGGCGAAAGGGTTACTCGTTCACTAACTAGCACTTCCAGACTTCCAGCACACGACTTCTTTGGTGCTCCTAATTACTGAATAATTTTCAATTAGGTTTGAAATTGCCGCAAGCTTCCTCCTATGATGTTGTTTTAGTGATCTCTAAGGGATTTTATATCATTTTCACTTTGCGTACCTTTAACTTGCAATATTTTTTTTTATTTTATCTATAAATCTATACTACATATAATAAAATCATAAAGTGGTAAAAGTCTGTTCATTGAAGATAATAATGAAAAATTATAATTTAACAAATATAAAAACCGACATCAAAACCGCTTTCAAAAGTAAACAAGTGCGAGTTGAACTCGCGTGGAGAGGGTTCCGTTCCATACATGATTATCTGTAATTTCCTATGTTATTTTAAATACCATAGGCTTCTTATAGGTTTTCCTGTAATCTATAGGTAAAGAACTATTTTCTGTATTTTTTTCAAAATTTTAGCATCAGTAGTTTCGGAAATAAGGGGAGGGGAATGGTCAATTTTCGCCTATTTTCCTAAATAACTTCTAAACTATTTTACTAGAAATTCAAAAAAAAATATATTTAAGATCCTCATAATAAGCCCTTTCATTTGATATGTCACACGATATAGGTTGTATAACTTCTTTTTTTTTCTACTTTACCCCCCAAATGTGGCCCCCATGTTTAAAATTCATATATTTACGTCCCGCGTACGTGTTGCGGTCACCGACTTACATATGTATACCAAATTTCAAAGCAATCTGTCCAGTAGTTTCGGAGCAAATTGGCTGTGACAGACGGACAGAGACAGACAGACAGACACACGAGTGATCCTATAAGGGTTTCGTTTTTTCCTTTTAAGGTACGGAACCCTAAAAATAATAATTGTCTTTCGTAAGTCAATTACCTAGAAAGCGCAGATATGTTATTATTTAGTGATAAATTAAAATATCGAAGTCGGTGTCAATTAAATTAACACAGTATATGAAAGATATATTACCTAATTTACATGCCAAATCGATCCAGCCCTCTCCGAGTAATCGAGGACATACATAAAAAAAAAGATTCCGACGAATTGAGATCCTCCCCCTTTTTTGAAGTCGGTTACAAATTCTATGGGGTGCTTCAGAATGAGGAACACGGCACATCTCAATAGTTTTCGAATTTCATGTCTGTTTGTACGTGCGCGATAAACTTGTAAACTTCTGGACGACAACTTCAAGCAGGCCGAGGCTATAGAAACATTTTTGAATTAAAACTGTAAGGGGGTGAGAGGGGGTTGAAGTTAGTGTGGAAAAAATTGCAAATTGCCCTAAACCCTTCAAATTATGCATTTAGTCCTTTTATCTACATACTTTATAAGTTTATTCGTTTGTTTGTTTGTCTCTTTCCTATGCGTTCCCATGCCATTCATCCGATTACGATGAAACTTTGATGGAGTGCTGTGCGCACGCTCGGGATTATAATAATAATAATAATACCATTTATTTCAGGCAACAAGGCCCATAACATAAATACCTTAAAGACTAACATACATAAGTAACAATAAAACTCTTAAATAGCTAGGTGACACGTTTGGTCTTGCGACGTGTGACACGGTTTCTCGGTGTCCAATAACCGTCCACGAAAACGACGGAATACGACACCCCTCGGCCAGAATTCCTGCTTTGTGAAGGCCGCAAGTTGGTCGGTCGGTATCCCCACCACAAAGGACGTAAAATTGACCTTGTGACGGGACTCCAGCCGCTCGACCCTCAGGGTAAAACTGGTTTTCACTCTGATATACTCTACGATCTCCTCCTTCTTCATAGAGTAATGCAGTCGGGACACGTACAGCTGCGTCGTCGGAACAGCCGGACGCAGCAGATGTTTCGGTCCCGTCGGTGCAGTCCCGCACAGGTTCTGACAGGTCGGCTTCTTCCTCCTTCGCACCATTTCGAAACCGTCCTTGTCGCATCGGTCCTCAAGCGGATTCGTTTTGCCACTTGTTAATCCCCGCGGCGGCTGCGAGGTGGCGGCAGGTCTGCTTACAGCGGCAGCGTAGTGACGCCGAGGAGTCGACGCACTCACGCATTTATTTATTTATAATGGCCGAATTCAGAAAGGCCACTCAAATTGAGATTTAATTAAAGTGACTTTTCTGTATAGGTTGAGAACTAGTTGAGGGATATTTTAACTACTTAACATCTAGTCAAATGCTTAAATGGCGTTTCTGAATTCGGCCATTAATGACACAAAAAATAAAAGACAGCATTTTAATTCAAAGATTCAAAGATTCAAAGATTTATTTGTCCAACATAGGTAAATTATATCGATGTTACATTTTATTATTTGTATCACTATGCCTTGCAGCATACAAAGAACCCCGCACAAAATGTTCGGAAAAAGCCGTTCGGTCGATTTGGCTGAAATTTTGTGGAAATATAGCCTCTAATACTCTGATGAACTGTGAGAAGATGCAACTTTAATTAATGACTGGTTTTTAAGATATAATTATTTTTATGTTCAGTATTTTTTACTTTACATATTATTCTTATTAGTTAACGTACAAGGTAGGAACCTGGCTTATCATTATTTCCGTGGCAATATCGGGATTTCCGAGGCTATATTTCCACAAAATTTCAGCCAAATCGACCGAACGGCTTTTTCCGAACATTTTGTGCGGGGTTCTTTCGTTTTCATGCATCATGCCTGATTAGTTTAAATTATATCATTTACATTTGCTTGCCAGACACGGCTTTTCTTATAACATGATATTAACTATGCTAATAAAGGTTTTGTATTTAAAATATTAATGAAAGATCAACAGATAATGACAAAATTACTTTTGCATGAACACAATAATATTTATGAATTCTTTAACTATACTTATCAAAAGATTAACCCCCTAGGTACGGCCCTAGCAAGGTTGACACAAGGATAAGTTAAACCTTCTTATCTCTAAGTGCGTCTCTCTCACACTAGTGCCGACGAAAGAGATAGAGAGATAAACGGGTGTAACTTATCCCCGTGTCTGGCATGCTAAGACCGCTGACCTAAGTCTGAGTCTAAGGGTCGGGAGGAGTGTAAGCCAGCCCCATGTTTCGGAGCTCGCAGTCCTCCTGAATGAAGTCTTTCAACAGCAGTTTGCGGAGCGCCATCCTTCGCACCTGTGGATACCACTTTTTAGGGTTCCGTAGTTCAACCAGGAATTGGTTTCATTATGTCCGTCTGTCTGTCTTTCTGTATGTCACAACCATTTTTTTTCCAAGACAATTTAAGAGGAGTGTGAAGCGTGAAAAATATCTATAGGGCAGAAAGCCAACGGTGAAAGAGACCCACAAACCATAACAGCTAATTTGTATTAGGCCTACATCGTAAAATACCTTAGTCGCAAAATGACTACTTTTTAAATAATAATAAATGGCTTTTTAATATGGTGTCAACAAAAACAACACATTCAATAAACATATTCTAAGGGTACCTTCACTGTAATCTTTAAGTCTTCCGTCTCCGTCTAATGGTCACATCTAATCCTGTCTATGTTTAGACTTAGAGACAGTATTGTTGATTTTGGGTAAATGAGACAGAAGTTGTAAAATATGCCCTTATAAGTTTATTCAATGTGTTTTTGTTTATTGGCCGTATATTTTAAAAAGTAGACATTTTGCGACTAAGGTATTTTACGATGTAGTCTTAATACAAAGTTGCTATTATGGTTAGTGAGTGTCTTTCGCCGTTGGCTTTCTGCTGTATAGATATTTTTCTACATAGACATTTTGCTTTGTAGTTATTTCTGCCCTATAGTCATTTTGCGAGGTACAACGTGGGTGATGTGTAGGTAATCCTCCTTTACAATGTTTAAAAAAGTAAGCTGTCAAAATGTGACTTAGATTAGACAGAAATGGCGCCTTTTTTCTACATATACGTAATTAAAGAATAAACATATTAAATATCTGCTGTTGTTTAAATTAGAAAAACACAATATAGGTATTACATGAAAAATGGCGCCATTTCTCAGTCTAATCTACGTCACATTTTGACAGCTTACTTTTTTAAACATTGTAAAGGAGGATGGATACACATCAGTGGGGAGCTAGTGCCGGCATCAACACGTACAGCAAGCGTCTGCCACTTGGCCTGCCGAAGCTCCTCGCGGATGAACATCATCTCGGGGCGCAGATCCTGGTGCGCCAGCGGGTCCATGATGATCTGGAGCCGAGGGTCGATGTTGGCGAGCTGCTGGTCACTATTAACACGTTCGACATTAGAAGTATTCTATGGAAGCACATTTTTTTTATGTAATTGACTGATAAACAGGCAGACGACACGCCTGATGGAAAGTGGTCACCGTCGCCCATGGACATCTGCAACACCAGAGATGCTGCCAATGCGTTGCCAGTTTAGGGAGGATGGGGAATGGGGATGGGATGGGGATGAGGGAATAGGCCTCCGGCTCTCGTCACTCGCCGTACGAAACGCAATATCAAGCTATTACTTTACGCCGATATTCTGTGAGAGTGTGGTACTACCCCGGTCGAGCCGGCCCATTCGAACAGTAATCATCTAGTGAGGATTACTGTTCGGCTCTACCACTACAATCGTTGGCATAGCCTATATACCGCCAATTTTTTTGGTGGGGGAACTGGGAGCCTGGGAATTTGGTTTGATTAGGCCATGACGCCCTTATATCCATACAATTGGCGCGTCCCAGTTTTACGATGAGATCCGCAGACAAGTTGTTTATCTAAGTCTCAACAGTCAACACTGCTGAAACACAGACCATAATATCCAATAGACACCGTATATGTTTTATGTTTTTATTTGGGAAAGAAACAGAGTTTAAATGTACATAAGGATACATAATGATAAAGACATATACTTACTTTACTCTTTGATAAAGGCCTTAAAATAAAAAAGAACAAGCATTTAACTCCTCAACAGTTCCCACTAAGACATAATAGAACAATAATGCTCTTATAAAATATAAATTTAGACAACGATAATAAAATAACATAGCAAGCGCACGGTACAGCACGGATATCAAATAATGTAGTGTATAGACATACTTATTAGGCGGGCGAATCAACTTTTTAGTGCCACTCGTTGCTTTGTTTACACAAATTTTGTCCCTTGGACAACCTAAGCATTTTTCTATGAAACAGTATATAAGTGTCACTTGGACAACCGGGGACAAAGTAAACAACACAAAAAAGTTGATTCACCCAGGCGTCTTTCACATTAACGCGCGGGCGCGGTCACGAAATATCAAACAGATGGCGTTGTATGCAAGTGTTCACGTCGAAACGCACGTGCGCGCCAAGAAAATAAAAGACAAGCGCGCCCGCCACCGCACCCGCGAGTTGTACGTGAAAGAAGCCTTCTGATGCTACCAGCGGCCCTAGGAAGGTTGTCAAGGTTGACACGGGGATAACTTAACCCCGTCTTATCTCTCTGAATATCTCTTTCGTCAGCACTAGTGTGAGAGATGCACTTAGAGCTAAACGGTGTTAAGTTATCCTCGTGTCAACGAGATGTCCTGTATCAGAATATAATTTCAAGCCTTACACTAAATAACTGTATGAATTTTAGCGTCATAGGTATTATTTGTATTTGGCCATCTCTGAAACGACTCAGTAGATAAGCCTCTTAGTGGGCCGCCGCACCATAGCAAACTGAATGAAACACCCCACCCATGGGCGCCGCCAGGATTACTTTCAGTAACTACGTCTCTGTCAATCTAGTCAAATAGGTATGTAAGAGACGCACTAAGCGAGAAGTTACTCGCGGGCAGGTCGTGTTAGACGTGCAGGACAAGGTTTAGGTACTAACAATCGAGCTCCGACATCTGCTTCAAGGGCCCCAGCCTCCTCTAATTCATCCGGAACTTCATCCGCCTCCTCTGCGGACATGGCTAACGAATCCTATAGGTACGAATTTAGATCAGATACTATAACAATAATATTTCAAGAAGATATTGCAATACAACAAAACGTATGTCATAAATAAAATATGCCCTCATTTGTTTTTGTGCGGTTTTGTTTTTGTAGTACTCTGTGATTTTTGTCCTTTTAAATAGGTATTCAGGAATACTTTGTTTTAATAAAAGCGCCATCTGTACATTTTTTCTCAAAGTACGAATGATTCCAGAGACGTCCTGGTTAAGTGTCGTTCTGATCATCTGACCTAAATTGTAAGATGACTGTAGTTAGTAACCAATCTGATTGTATCGACGATAGAAAATAATAAAATTTCGCAGTTTTATACAAAAATATCTTTGTGATGATTGTAACGTTAAAAAGTCAAAGAATGCATAACAAAAATTTATGTAATGCACCCATTACGTAATTTAGTTTCTGAACACACGTCAAAGTGTTGAGACGTTTTTCAGTTTGCTGCTTTCAACAACAACGTCCTTGTAACAAATCCTTGTCCAATCAAAGGAACGAATGCCTGAACCAAAGCTCGGATTGGTCGATATTGGGGTCAACACAATTTTGTTTGAGAATCGAAAAAGTTCCCAGGGGTGAGTGAACCGCCTCATTGTCTTGTCATTTTATTGCATTCAACTCTAATAATAGTATATTAATTAGTCGTCTTCGCTCTACTGGGACAGGGCGTGCATCAAGTGATCATAGGTCGCGCAGCCATGCCGATGTGAGTAATACCATAGGTGTGGCAGCTGACCGACGACAGGCGTCGTATTCTCGTACAAGTGACAGTGTGAAAAAAGTGAAAAATATTCTTCCTATCTCGTCGTAAGATGACCGAGTACAAATTAGTGGTGGTCGGCGCTGGCGGCGTCGGCAAATCCGCATTGACTATACAGCTAATACAGAATCATTTTGTGGACGAGTACGATCCAACGATAGAGGATTCGTATAGAAAACAAGTGGTGATTGATGGGGAGACGTGCTTGTTGGACATCTTGGATACGGCGGGACAAGAGGAGTATTCAGCGATGAGGGATCAGTACATGCGAACAGGGGAGGGTTTTCTGTTGGTGTTCGCTGTGAACAGTGCAAAGAGCTTTGAGGATATCGGATCCTACCGAGAGCAGATCAAGCGGGTAAAGGACGCGGAGGAGGTGCCCATGGTGCTTGTGGGCAACAAGTGCGACCTGCAGGCGTGGGCTGTGGACATGACGCAGGCTAGAGAGGTACCTTATCATTCCATATGTCAAAATAAACTTGAGTAGTATGTTAATATAATCATCCTTGTATTAAAGAGTTGAGCTCTTGTAGTTGAAGTAACTATTACTCTGTCCGTTGTCCTGTCATTCTCTATGAACCCCTTGAAGTAGTGATATGACACTTAATAATATGCTTTTACAGACAAAGTGAAAGAAAAAGCAATTGTAATTACATTTTATTAAGATAATTCAGCCTGCAACTTCTCTATATGTAGAATTCTACATACAGAAAAGTTGCAGGATGAATTATCTTGCATGTTTAATGTCTATCTCAAAACCGAAAGTATTTTAATTGCACATTAAAATATGTTTCTAATCTAGTAGACCAAAAATGTAAACAAACTACCAGCTTGCATACCAACAACTTTCTTGGCAATTTATTGCTGCAGTTCGGGCGATTTCCAAAACTTTATACTTTAACTTTTTGTTCCCAGTGGTGATGTTATAATGTGATCTTAATGAGAATAGCCAAAAAACTAGCCCGTTTACGAGCCCCTCTATGGCACTGTACTTGAGGACAATGATTGTTTGTTTACATCAAGTCCGAGTTGAATCTTTTTTTTTTTTTTATTTCTTCTGCAATCAGTAATTCTTACTATAAGCAGATTTTTTGTGGGTTAAATGGCAATCAGTGTGTCCTCCAGTGAGAACAACTACTCATATCGTCCCCGTAGAGCGAAAAGTCACCAAGTCGGTATTTACTAAATAGCAACTTGGTGACTTTTCACTTATTACTGTTTTTTTATGTCTATTCTTTGAAAATATCTTTCCTTTTGAGGCGTTTCGGGTAGCTTCTGGTTAATAGCTTGGAGGCAAGTTCATTTGGATATGTCTTTAGCCTTCCATGTTAGGTATCTTTTAGTTATACTGAGGATTTCCTCTTTCACTGTATTCATCTCCAGGTGTTTGTGGATTTCGTTATCAGTTGTGAACCATGGAGCATTGCTTACTGTCTGTAGTATTATATTTTGCATTCTTTGAAGCATTGAGATGTTAGAGTTGCTGGCTCTTCCCCAGAGCTGTATGCCGGACGCCCATACCGGCTTTAAGACAGTCTTGTAAGTAGAGTTGAATCATAACAAACTTTACATGCATATTGAACTAGCTGTGCTGGCACCTATGTACGTGAATAGCACCACCCGTCTTTACTGGCACTGGAATTTTTGTATTAGCCTGTTACTATGAAACAAGAATTAGATGTTACCTAGGATCTACCTTTATCCACTTCTTAAAATCCCATCAAGCCCCTTCAGTAGATTTTCTGTGATATCTTCTCAAACAAACAGAAAGATACAAACATTCTATAAACAACATTTTTGGATCCTAGGTATTATGTTTATTTTATCTGCCTGTATAATTTTTTTAGTAAATATGTTTATATCGTTCACGCGGGCTGGGTTTCCGCAACTCGACGTCTTAATCGCTATTTAGCATGATAAAAAAGTAATTATGTTTAATATATAGACAGACAATTTCTTTAGATTTCATATATGTAAGAATTAATACCTGGTTCCTATATTCGATAAACAATCATTTTGGGAGTGAAAGTTTATAATTTGACATATTTTGCGTACAGAAAATGAAAAACCTTGTTGGTTACAAATGGTTATAACCATTTGTAACCAAAAAGATCTGTTTTCTGAATATGGGAAAAGTACAAATTAGTTCCATTAAATAATTAAGGATATGTATATTTTTCTGTATTTTCTTCTGGGGTAATTGATCTCTTTGTGAAAAGTTGATTTGGCTGACTCTGTCTGGCACATATCAATGGGTGGCAGTTTGGGACAGTACTTACCTTTTCTTGATTTCAGTTTTTTTTAAACTCCATAGGGGCTTCCCAGAACAGGTCATTTCCAAAATGCTGCTTATGTGTTTGTGAACAGGTGTTGTTTCATTAAAGTAGCCAGTCACCAAAGTAGAACCTTACCAATGTTTATCAAAATCAGTTCAGCAGTTTGACCGTGAAAACGTAAAATACAGTTACTTTTGCATTTATAATACCTATTACTAGCTTTTGCCCATGACTTCCATTGCCTTGAATTAGTTTACCGCTATTGTAGTCTTTCAACTATTGCTTTGCTAAAAATGAAGTCAATCTGTTGCTCCATTTTAACGTCAAAGAGAAACAAACGAAGACCCTTTCACATTTATAATATTAGTAAGTATAAGGATAAAGGTCTATAGATCCAGAACGATTTCACATAGCCACTATACTAAGGTAATTCCATTTTATCTTAGTGTATTGACTGTGTAAATTAGTTTTGATTTCGACTATAATCCCTTGGCAAAATATTCAATTTTCCTTACTAAGATTTTGCCGCAAACTAGCGGCGTTTTAGCATAATTCGAATAATTACGAACAACAGTACTGCCCCTACTAGTATATAGGTTTTACACTTTGGAATCGTGATGAGGGGGATGACCCCCCTCCCCTCCCCACCCCCCTGTGCTGGATATAAAATATCTCCTTTTAATAAGATTTATTATTGTAATAGAATTGAAGCCAGTCCTGACTAGACTAACAGACTTTACCTATGACCTCCCCTGACTTGAAAGTTGGATCTGCCCTTGTTTATATACATATATTTAAACATTTCCAGGTGGCCCGGAGTTACGGCGTCCCCTTCGTGGAGACCTCAGCCAAGACCCGGATGGGCGTCGACGACGCCTTCTACACCTTGGTCCGGGAAATCCGAAAGGACAAAGAGTCCCGCGGGAAGAAGTACAGGAATCGGCACAAAATCGGAGGGCGGCGTAATATCAAATGTGTCCTGCTGTAAAGAGGTTAATTAGTTATCTAATATTTATGGATATTGAAGGATATAGTAAAGGTTTAGTTTATGATCGCAGACCAAAATCCTAAAGACACCTAGCCTAACTTTTACTAGCAAATAAAGTTGCCAGACTGTAGCCCCGCCGATTATGGCTTTTTGCCTCTAACGCTGGCAGCGGGAGTCGCGCGACTATGCAGTCTCTTGGATATATGGTCTGTGATTACGATGGCTTTGTGGAGTAGGCAAAATTTCGTACTACTCATTACAGATACGTTAGAATGCGACGGCATTATATTTGTGCGTGAGCGACAGAGACGAGTGAGGGGTCGTTGTACGATATTCTTTCTGCAACGCGACCACACTTCTATGCTGTAGATCACGTATTGTGCAGGCTGTGTCTGTCGAGAGAGGTTACCAATTGCCGCGGAAACTCGCTACTAAGTAATAAATAGAGGGGAAAAATATGAAAGTTCAGTAATGTTAAAAAGTATTGAATTACAATTTTATGATGCAACAATTTTACTAATGCGTCTTTATAAAACGCGGCCTAAGCGTACTTTGTGTTTCATAAATACAAACGATAATTTATATTCAAAATATATTGGCAACCCTACTCCACAATAGCTTAACGCGAAGTTCCCCCTTGGAGATCCTTCAATAGTATTTGTTTAAACAATCAGCGCTGGGCCTATATTCGACTTAGAGTTATTGTAACAGTGGATTTGTATATTGCTATGTTTTATCTTTATTGCCTTGAAGAAAGAAACAAAACAACAATGTACAAACCAACCGATAACAATATCAAACGGAGTTACCATGAAAAAAACTATATCCTTCAATCTGTAAATATTAGTAGTATTTCATAGCTTTATGAGGGGGGTGGCTGACTGCCAGTGCTTAACCCTTTGAACGACACGTCAGATACAAAAGTCATCAGTCACACGCCAGGAATGCGTAAGAAGTCACGAATTTCAACGTTACTTCATACTTGTGTAGGTCTCTTTTACACTGTATGCTCTGACGGATATCCTTCATTGGCGCTCAAAAGGTTAAAACGGTTTTTTAACCAAGGTTATCTACGTTACTGACGTAATTCTGAAATTAATTGGTTTAAAATCGTCGGTGATAGTTCAAAACCGCGTATGAGCAGTTTGTAAAAACCACGCAAGTGCATTTTTTTTTAAATCAGTCAAGCAAAATCAAATCTGTGCAGCGCGTTGAACCTATAGGCGAGAAATCTTGATTTTGCTACTTTTCAGATTTACGCGGTTTTTACAAACTGCTCATACGCGGTTTTGCGTCACCGACGAAATGTCAGCTCCCCTACTCATAGTCAGCTGGTACGTTAAGTACATTGATAGTGAAGAATCCCACAGAAAAAAGCTTGGAGCTTGTTCTTGGGACAATCGGCTTTGGAAGGCGAACTGGTTTAACTTATTTAAGTCCTTTTATCATTAAGTACTATTTTAACATTCTTAAAGAATTTTATGAATATGTGATCTCAACTAACGGTTCAAAATGGGTAAACTGAAACAAATTTAATTGGCTCTGGCGGGAATTAAATCCGCTTCGTAACGCCTACAGACGCTGCGTTGGGTTAAACCTAATTCATGTCTGTGGGCTAAACGATTGGTCAATTATAAAAGTATCGACCTTGCCAGACTCAGAATGAGCTTAAGCTACCCTCAAAAGATGCAAGTCATTTATTTAATTACTAAATCAATACAATCAAGGCAAATTTATATCGAAGGACTTGAATAACTAACTCCAGCCGCCTACCCTCAAGGTACTATTACAAATAATAGTTATCTTGCAACGCCGAAGCCATTTGCCATAACTCTTAATCATTAATTGATTGTCAGTTCTTTGAACAGGATCCGGTGTTATTCGGTCAGTCAATGGATAAAAATCGTTCTGATGTGACGCTTTTATAATATACTGGGCTAGTCGGCATGTTCGCTGTTACTCGTTAAACTTTCACCTCGCGTGGTATTACATTCTGCTCGTGCGCCTGATCCTTCCAAGAATACTGTGTTCACGGAGGCACAAGACTACGCGCAATTTCGTATAATGTTAAAAAGGATAAATTTAATACCCAAATACAAGTTATAATCATGCATCGCTATCGCGCGGGCGATTTCCGGGCACGTCCGGGCATTATTTTAATAAACTGAGCTCATAGCATTTTAGCCTATGGCACACCGGACACTAAGATAAAGCTAACGTCACCTTGACTGATAAAATCATTACCTTCCTTTTTTGCTTTGCCGAAGTCGACTGAAAAATATTACAAAGTGATGACGTAGAAACCTTCGAAAGAGATCCTGTTTCACTGGATCGTGGCACAGGCAGGGGCCACTATGAGTGCCATTTGTATTAATTAAACGGTTTATGGTAAAAAAAAATCTGTTTAAAAAAATCTATAAAAGTGTAACTCAATTTATTATCACTTAGCCGCCAATCGCGACTGAAATGCTAAATTTAGAATTTTAACTCATACGCCAGGCATATCTAAGAAGTAGCACGTCAGATTTATCTACGTAGGTCTCTTTTACAATGTGCATCCTAAAGAATTGATCGGTCGTTGGCGTTGACCCTGTAGAGCGGATATATCCGTCAATTGGCGTTAAAAAGGTTAAACTAATTTTGAACAGTGGATAAGGATCAATGAGTCTAATCAAATTGGAATAGCGTCATGTCAGACATGTTTTACGTATTGATGAGTTACCGAATGAGTCCATTTAGTGTTAAAACTGTTAAACTTGCAACACTCAAGACTATTTTACTCTATGAACTATACTATAGGTAGATAGTGGCTATATCAAATACGCAAGGCTAAATTTTTGATCACGTTATGATATCTCGGCAAAATGAATAACTGGAGTGGGGTATTTTATTCATACCCAGTTGTACTCAGCTGTCCTTTAGCGGTGGGAGAGTGCAAAAGAGACTTTTTCCAAACGTTCCCTTTGAACAGAGCTGCGTGATTTACTTTGTCGAGTTTTGTTTAGGTTTAAGTTAAAGCTTCTAAAGTCCTTGCTTCCATACAGTGTGTGGTCAGTGTAACTTCGTTTTAACGAATTTTGTACTACGAGTTTTCTAATCTGTACAGTGTTAACAAGTTTTCGGGCCGCCAGGCTTGTTGTTTGATTCTGCTTCGTGTCAATAGGTGTTCAATAGGTCCATTAAAGTTTAAAAAGTTAAAGTCATACAGACAGTTAATAAGAACACTAGACTATATTATACCACTTAAGTATATACGAAATCACTCGATAATTTGAGACATTATCTTTCTTCTTTTTGCCACTGCATATACTCATTTCCTAACCTCAAATTCGTGTAATGGAAGCAAAATTAACATGCTTATACGAATTTTGAGTTTTAACTGGTTGGTTTTAAGATACAATTTTTTTATCTAAGTAGCTTACTACAACTTAATTTACATATAAGTTACTGACATATGGTATTATGGATTGACTTATTTATTTATGTTAGTCTTGTCTATTATTTGGGTAAAAGACTTTGACAACTATACATAGAACTCATCCCATTAACATTTAGTTTCCACACTGCCATTCGAATTGTGCTACGGGAAAACGTTGGAGTTTCAAGATTTTTTCAACACAATATTATAATAATATACTGTCTCGTAAAGGTCTTAGATAGAATAATTTTTGTTCTGGAATAATAAAGGATTTTTTTCGACGCGTTTCACAGGTTTGCCAGGTTAAAAATTTCGTTATCTCATCAATGTCTATGCAATTATTTTTTGTTCTTAAATAAATGAATCTTTGATATAGTCTAGATCAATATAAAAAACGTTATAAACCTGAGTTGTGACCCTGTGAGAAAGTATTTGGATAGCTTCAACAAGTTTGTTTTACGACACGTATTTTTTACTCATTTAATTGAAATCATGTATTTTAATTTGACCATTAACCTTTTAACCGCCAGCTATTGTTTGTCATTAAGATATAAATATCCAGCTTATTTCGACATAATATTTAATTATGACAAGATGTATCATACATCGGTTTGTGTAACTTTAAAGCGGTGGTTAAAAGGTTAAACGCGTTCTCGCAAACCGTACGTGATCACGTGGCAGGTCGGTTACAGTTCAAACAAGCTGAGGCGCTGTGAAATGACATACGGTTGGTCTGAACGCGATATGTAAATCATAATTTCTAGATACAATGAATTATTGAACGAATCCTCTTTTTTCTTACTAAATAGTGTTCCTTAGGTATAAGTTTTATGAATGACGGTTGTCACAAAAACTCTAGTTTTTGGTAGCTGGTCTTCTTTTATATTTCTGCTAGAAATTAAGTCAACTTAAATGTGATCTATGTACGAAAATTATTTAAAAAATCTGTATCGTTCGCACTAAAAGTTTACGAAGTTTCGGACTTTCGTAATAAGTATAGTTTTGCTTGGATAAAAACTTTGAAAGTCTACATTTCGTAGGCCTAGAGTTCAGTTAGGAAAAGTCAGAAAAGACGATCACTTCAGTCGTTTTTTTTCTGAATATAATTAAAACACTCAATGTAAGTCGACTTTGTTTCTAGTCGGTTACATTGTAATTAGTTTTTAGCGTTAAATAGGGATTTGTTTACGAATACTATTATGCTGCCATCAATTATTTTCCAATTAAGCAAATCTGTGCTTTATATTTACTTAGTAATATAAATATATTTGACTGGCTTCTACGCTTCTATGTATGTACAAAAGTGTGACATGTAAATAAATCAAGACATTACGTTACATTAAATGAATTTCGATGCGAATGCACAATTATGTTGGGAATAAATAGTATTTATACTTAATTAAACTCTGTAACAATATAGCACAACACTGTGTGCTAATTTAAATAAATAAAATCAACAACTCGTTTTAGTGTTATTTTTACCCTCATTATTTAGCTTGGTAGTGGCAGTGGGCTAGACATTCTTGAGTGGAGACCAGTCAAGAAATTGGCAAAAGTATATTTATACTTAATATTATAAATGCGAAAGTAACTCTGTATGTCTGTCTTTTACGTTTTCGTAGCTAAACCGCTGAACCGATTTGTTTTGATGAAATTTGGTATGGAGATTATCTGAACCTTGAAGGACAAACTAAAACTTTTAAAGAATACCAATCCTTAAATGGGTGTAGTAGGGGCTGGAAATAGATTTACTGGAAGTTTGTGCGGCCCGATGGGCTCTCATAGTTGATGATTGACAGCTAAGCCGCTGAACTAATTTTGATAAAAATTGGTATGGAGATAATTTGACCCTACAGGAAAGACAGGCTACTTTTTTAAGACAACTAGCCCCTAAAGGGGTTAAAAATTATTAACGGAAAGTTCGTCATTACCCCATGCGAATATTCAGCCGTACAAAGTTGCTATTATCTTGAATATTGAATTCTGGCCCTTTTGAACGCCACGGCATGCCGTCTTCCATACATTTTGTCGGCCACAGCCGTCACTCTGCGTTCGAGGCACGCTTGCTCACCCGTGGCGTAGCGTTCAAAAGGTTAAAACTGTAATAATTTAAATCAAATTTTGGTAGATTCTGAAATATGCCTTTGATTACTAATCTTAGGCTAGCCACTGACTTACATTATAACTGTGCAATATCACTGGTTGCACAATTATATGGATCGTCAGTAGATGATATTGACAGACAATATCGACTACTGACGATCAATATAACTGTGCAACCAGTGATATTGCACAGTTATATTGTAGGTCCGTGGCTAGCCTTAATCTGTGGTTATTACGCTGAGTTGTCGCTAAATGGCTGTCAAGGTACTGTCAAACACTGTCAAAACCACGTCAAAACCAGGGGCTGGAAACTTAGTACATACCGCGCTCTACAATACAATACAAGGAAACTAAAGACATCTTTTGTCAAGCGGTTGTAAACTTTTTCTTAGTAGCTAGTTGCAAAAGGTGTCACTGGATGTCAGCACAGTAGCGGGAGCTCATTTATTTTTTTGAAATCTAATATTTAAATTTAAATTGTTATGTAAGCCTCCAATGCATATATTAATTTTAGATAACTGAATAAATAAATTTATTTCAGTTTCATTAATCTTTTTTATAATACTAGCTCAAAATATGAACGCGAATATTTTTTCTGCGTAGAATGGAACGTTTTTTTTCCATTTCCACTTGATGATAATGATAACCAAACCGGCCAATTGCAATTTGAATTTTTCCGTGTTCGCATCGCAATTATTCAAGTAGCTCTGTTATCTCATTGTTTTTGTTTTGTTTTTGTTAAATATTTGTTGAATTTTAGTTTTGTTGGTTATTAGTTTTGGTATTGTTTTTGTTGAATTGTTTTTGAACGTGAAAGTGTGAAATGCTTTCCTCAAAGAGAAAAGCTTATTGTATTTTCGGATGTGCTGATTTAGGTAAGTTTAACACTAAACCTGTGATTTTAATGAAGTTCCTATTGTATATTACTTGACCATTGTCTACTCTTAAAACGTGAGTTTAGTGTCAGGAAATCCTGACACCAAACTATTTAGCATGCAACTTTTTATCACCCAGTTATTTGCTAGCTAAGGCGGAATTTTTCGGAATGTTAAACTTAACTAATATATGTCAAAATATTTCGTAGTGGTGCGGCAGTGGTCGCCAATATCTTGCATATAATATAAGTGACGCGTGGACGTGGATTCAAGTCCCATTTTTAATTTCCAGGTGCATATATGCATCGATTTCCGCATCCCGAACGACGGTCTGAGATATTCACCACGTGGATGTCAATTGCTCGCGAGAGGCTGCAATATACAGACCCAGTCAGAGTATATAAGAACAAAAGAGTATGCGACTATCATTTTAGGTCTGAGGATAAAGTTGCTTGCCATCGTTTAATAGTATCAGCTGTACCATCTCTGCACTTAAATGGTAAGTTTACAGTTTACAATGGGTTTTCATTTGACTAACTGCACATTCACCTACATTCCTAAAAAGAGTGGAGTGGATATGAGCATAGCTGTGAAAAAGTTCGGTGTTCCCATTGAAGGTGGGTATACCAGAAATCTGCTCTGCTCATTTCCTCTGTGCCCAGCTCCGCTCTGCGCCACTCCGTCAATGGCGAAGCATTATACACCATTGCCTGTTACTGATATATCTCATCTGTTTTCTGACTGTGCCTTATTGGTAAAAACAATATTTATCATTTCAGGAGTGTTTTTTTCACCTGGAATTAACATACAATTAGAACACAATTACTCCATCCCACGAACAAACATACCAGTGGAGTCATCAGATGATGGTACAATCATTCAGCTGCATTCAAATGAAGGTATTTAAAAAGTATTTCTGTAATAAATTCACCAGAGAAATAATTAGGAAAGATTAAGTCTAATTTGTAATATATGAGCATATATGAGCATTTTTGTCAGGGATGAGCATTTTATTTCTTTCTATGAGGAATTTAATACAAAAGGAAATTGCAGTTATCGTCTATTTCTGTAATCTTAAATTTTCATAGTCGCTATCACACTAAATTGGATTTTAGACAAAATTTAAAAGTAATGTGTCTTTTTTTCAGCTCTTAATCGCCTAAGCCCGAACATGACCAATCATCCTTCAACGTCTCAAGTCCATGCTGATCCAGGTAAAATAATTTTACTATTTTATAAATACATATAGTTTGGAGCCAATATAAAAGGAAACTAGTAAATCAAATTTATAAATTATATATAAACTATAAATACAGTAGAAGTTTAAGGCATGCCTGCAATGCAATTAAAAAAATCACTGTCTTGAACACTCAGCCTAATGAAGAGCTAAAAAACCTTAAAATTTGGTATTTGATTATTCCCTAAATCCTTATATTTAAATATTCATAAAATATACAAAATATTAGGGAAAAAAATGTGCTATATCGGAAAAAAATATGTATATTTTTGGAGTTTTTATCATGCCTATCTTATTTTGTAACTAGTATTTATACATTTCGTCACAAATTATTACTATTCAAACAGCCAATTTTGACTCTACTTACTGTGTACATACTACCTACTTAAAATTATTTATCGTTGGTCGTAATTTTACTTCATACGTACCTATGCCAATAAATCTGGCTGTTTCGCCGGCAGGCTATTATACCTTGAATATAAAAACACAATTTTTAGGGTTCCATACCTTGAAAGGAAAAAAGGAACACTTATAGGATCACTTTGTTATTCGTCTGTATATCTGTCTGTCTGTTAAGACCCCTTTTCTCAGGAACACGTGGAGGTATCAACTTGAAATTAATACCAAATAATCAGGTCTACAATCCCTTGAAGCTGTGATAAAATCTAATATCTAAGTCAAGGCAAAGGCCTTTTATGCCACTTATTTTGACACTTGCAAGGGAACCAAAACCTTTAGAGTGCTTCCCGTTCAATCGTGAAATTTGGCAAGAAGAAATTCCATGCCACAAGTTAAAGGATAAAACCGAAAACCGTAAATTTGTAGTTACATCACAAACAATTATAGTGTTAATAATGATTATACACTTATTTGCATTTGGTAAACTGACCGCGACCTATGTCGATGTATGTACCTATGTAAACTCTTTATTGTACATAAAACACCTTTTACAAAAATTTACAAAACAGATAGATTTCATAAGTACAAAGGCGATTTTATCCCGATGTATGGAGGCAACCGTTTTCTTGGAAACTTGCAGGTTTTTATACGACAAGGGTGCTCGACGTTTGTGGGTTTAAATGAATTAATTTATTTTGATTAAAATTTTGTTATCTATCATATGATAGTCCTATCATGGAGTAGGACGAAAACGTAAGGGTACTTCTTACGTTGCCATCCTATCATGACTGTCTTTGAAATGGTTAACGTAAAGAAGCCAAGCCAACTGGCTTGAACAAGTTGAAATGAGCAATCAATCAATCATCAATTAATTTCCTTACAGTTTTGGTATCATTTCTAACTTGGTTTAATTTTGTTTCCAGGCTTGACAAGAAAATCATTAGAGGCGACGATTAAAACATCGAAGTATTTAAAAAAGGCTAATAGAAGGTTGAAAAATCGCTTAAGTAAATCACGTAAAACAGAAAAGGTTTACAGAGCTCGCCTTGCCAATGCCGAAAAAGCTTTTGCAGGCAAAGCTTTTAGCACTGTTACAAAACACATGTCTCCAGCTGGACGAATTTTCACTGCAATACAATATCGTCAAGCCATCAAAAAGTTGAAAGGCAGGCGGTACAACTTTGAAGAAAAGGTGCTGGCTCTTTCTTTATATAAAAGAAGCCCAAAGTGCTATACAATGCTATCGAAATACTTTACATTGCCCTCTTCGAAATCCCTTCGAAATTTATTAAGTCAGATTAAGTTGGCCCCCGGAACCAATAAAATAATATTTGAGAGAATGAAGGAAACAGTATCGAAATTAAACGAGGACGACAAATTATGTTGCTTAATGTTCGACGAAATGTCAGTAACTCCCAGCATACATTTTAACGCGGGTGCAGACCAGTTGAAAGGATTTATCAGCCACTCTGAAGAATTAAAAATTGCGACCCACGCTCTCGTGTTCATGATAAAGGGTATCAAAATGAACTATAAGCAGCCTGTTGCATATTATTTTACCCAGAACTTAAACAAAAACGAATTAAAAAACATTATTGTGGAAGTAATAAGGAATGTACAAGGAACTGGCCTAAAAATTGTAGCTACAGTGTGTGACCAGGGAGCAGCAAATGTAGGAGCGATCAAGGGCTTAATAGAAGATACAAAAATAATATATTTTCACAAAGGCCTGGAGCTAAGACGAGAGGTGTTTGAAGTGGATGGGCACAAAATCGTGCCACTTTATGATGTACCTCATTTAATAAAGGGCTTGAGAAATAACTTGATTACCAAAGATCTATCATATACTGACTTTGAAGATAGCAACAAAACCAAAATTATAAAATGGGAGTACTTTCAAATGCTCTATGAAGCAGACAAGTCCTACAAGGAGTTGAGGTAAGAATATAAATTTTAATATAATAAAATGTATAACTAAGGGTATCTTGCACCAAAATCTTAAATCTGATGTGTCTGACAGTTTCATACCTTTGGACACATATTAACCTTACTTAAGACTAAAACTAAATTTATCTTTTTGGTGCATTAGTGGCTCTAAGAATAATATGTCGGGTTTGCGCGATTTTTGTATACTTACAGGATGACTGGTTAATCGATACATTTATTTTAAGAGTTAATTAATAGTACAACTCATTTGCAGCCAAAAATTTTATATAGTGCCCTTACCGAAAATAATTAGTTTCTGATATATTGAAGATTTAAGTTTTTTTACTAAATTGAGAAAATTGATTGAAAAAAAAAATTAAAAATTAATTTGCCATTTTTGAATATATTTTTACGTATTTTCTGAAAGCTAAGATGTCGGCAGTCTCATCAGGGAGGTTTCACTTCGAACACTAGGTACGCTCGGCCGTCGGGCAGCGCAGTTTTATTTATTGAATTGCTGTGCGTTCTTCAATTAATAATATACTCCAATTATAAATTATAAATTAAAGCATATTCCGTACGAATGGCCATCGCTCCAGTACCTGATACAAACTCTTTACAAATCTGTGTTTATCTTTAGAAGCATACTTCAATGCAAGGGCGGATCCAGGGGGAGGGTCATGGTGTTCATGACCCTCTTCTCCCTGAGCTAGATTTTCACAGTAAGTACTTAGTACTTCCTAAAAATCAGTATGTCAAAATATTGCTTGTTATGATTCCTTGTAGGTGTTAAGCAATATGTACGATTTATTTTGTAAGTTCAAAAGTAATTAAATTTTTCATTGGTATGAATGATATAAGACAACAGATAGATGCATGCATCTGTAAACAAAATCTCATTTTATATACTTATTATTAGGCATTATTATTAATTTATAATTGGAGTATATTATTAATTGAAGAACGCACAGCAATTCACAGAATAAATAAAATAATGAGTAATCAGTATGACGACGTGAGACGCGGCGAGCGAGCGAGCGGCAACCTACTGCATCCAACTGCGATTTACAGCGCCGCGCTGCCCGACGGCCGAGCGTACGTAAAGTTCGAAGTGAAACCTCCCTGATGAAACTGCCGACATCTTAGATTTCAGAAAATACGTTAAAAATGGCAAACTAATTTTTACAAATTGTTTTCAATTAATTTCCACCATTTCTTTAAAAAATTTAAATCTTCAATATCTCAGAAACTAATAATTTTCAGACACTACACGTCTATTTTTACTGCAAATGAGTTGTACTATATCCCCTTAAAAGAATGTATCGAAACCAGTCACCCTGTATACAATTATCGGGCAATACAGGGTGGGCCTTAAGTGTTTGCAAATAGGAACAGAGTTTTTTTTCTAAACTATTAATTGTGCGGTACAAAGGGTGACGGGAAACTAAACGCCATTTTGTAAATTTCTGACTACGATGGACCGTTTCACAGGAAAGCAACGTGGTTGTTGTGTTAAACACTTTTGAAAAAAACCAGACACGTTACTATTCGATGCCTTTTTAGGATTGAATATGGATTACGCCTTATAAGTTACTGTCCCAGTATCGATTTAATCAAAGTTGTGGTCAATAAGTTTAGAGAAACTGCTCCAACAACGAATATTAAGCAAGCATGGCGGTTACCTACCAGAAGTGATGATTGTCAGTATATTTTCAAACATATGCGTAGTCGGTTGCAGGAGTGCTAGAAACAAGACGGAGCTCATTTAGGCGACAGTATTTTAACAAATAAAAAAATAATTTTATACTTATTACTTATAATATATACCTAATAGAACAGCATTTGAAGTTTTGCCTGTATCATGTTTCTAAAAGTGCAAAAACTTATGGCCCATCCTGTATATTATTCATTCATATGGAACTATTGTCAGAATAGTTTCCTGGTAGATACATTATGTTTTCTTACATTTAACACAGATATTACATTATAAATATTGTAATTTATCCATTCCAGATTTCTCCCCAAACTGACCGAAGAGCACGTAAACCCAGACAAAATAAAAAAAATGCGGGTCAAAATGGCTGCGCAAATATTTAGTCGCAGTGTTGCAGCGGCTGCCCGGCACATGGCAGCGCTTGGAGATGTTTCACAGGAGTGTACCCAGCTTATTCCTTTTGTGCTTATAATTGATTCGTTATTTGACAGTTTAAATGCTGGAACATTCCACACTGTTAATGGCAAAGAATTTAGGGCAGGTATAAAGAGAAATTCTCCTCATCATAAACTATGGGAAAAGAGTATAAGATTTTTAAATTCTGTAAAATATTTACAGAAAAGAAAAGTTGGAAATAAAATAGTTTTGTTAGAGACGGTTGCTCCGTCAGTCATTAATTTAACGAAAACAATACAAGGAATGCAAGCATTATGGATAACTTTAAGCCAAAAGTACTCTTTGGACATCATGCTTACAAGACATTTTAATCAGGACCCAATTGAAAACTTTTTTGGAAATATACGAAGTTTGGGGGTAAGAAATATATCTCCTGACTGTCGTGCATTCGAAGGAGCATTCAAAACGCTTTTATTAAATAATTATAACTCGCCGCAAGCTTTAAATGCTAATTGCGAAGAGGATTATAATAACCGCCTCCAAAATTTAGATTTTTTCATAAAAGAACAGTCGAAGTATAATAATTTTGAAAATTCACAGAATACTAACATAGAAATTTCACAACGAATGTACGACACTCTTTATAACTTAAGTGTTGATGATCCCTCTAAACAACAACAACGGGTGTATGTTTGCGGTTGGGTACTGACGAAATGCATGAAAAAAATTGTAAAAACATGTACATCATGCAAAAATACATTGTTATCTAATTACAATAACTCCGGCCCCAATTTTATCAGAGCCAAAGAGTACCATATGGATAAACAGTGGCTTTGTTACCCTTCAGATCGATTGGCTAATTGTTTTAACGAAATTCAAGACATAACAACGGCTTATTTAAAAACTAGTTTACAAAGATGTAATAACAAACAAAATATAATGATGCTTGTCGATTCCTTTGTTGTTTTACCCTTTGATTGTGATATCCACAGGGAAAAATTAAAAGACTATTTTACTAATATTACAATTAACATATTAATATACAGTTGGTGTCGGTCTGTAAATCGGATTTTACAGGGAAAAATTACTTATGATGAAGGTTCAGATGATCTTATAAAACATAGTGCGCAAATTTATTATAATAAGCACAGACATATGAAGAAGCAAAATTAACTAATTTTAGTGCGTGCTAATGGAATGACTTAAAGATTTTTGCTCTTATCTTTCTTGATTCAAAAAGTGGTCCGTCCATTGACACGCACATATTGCCATAACATTATATCAGGTACGGGTCTCCTATACTAAAATACTCAGACTCAGCTGGATTGTACTAAAAAGGAGCTAATAGCGTTAATTTATTTTATTATCGCGCTATTGGCTAGTTTTGATTTTAGCCATTGCATGAAACTCGGCTTTACGTGTTCACCCTGAAAATATGTGCGTATACGGCCCACTATTTGGGTTTAAACTTTAATATTAGTCATAAAAGTGTTTCTATCATCTATACGCATTCATTAATTGCAACTTAATTTTGCTTCTTCCCATCGGTTATACCTCGCCACACTTAAAAAGAGCGAAGAGCTGTTTTTACATGTAGCCTGGTATAAACACTGGTTGTCACTTACCGCTATCGTTTTAACGTGTTTTTTTTTTTTCATTTTTTATTTAATTATACAAACCTAGTGTAACCCGATTCGCCACTTGGAATTTTCTGTCATGTGCTGCCGTCGATCGATCGTATGGATGGTATGATCGATCGGGTAAAACTATAGAAATCCGTATAATTTTTCCCAATTCTCTTTTAAAAACATAATTAACAATAAGGAGATGCAGGGAAACTAATGGCACTAAACATTGTAAAGCGCTAGATGTCAGCGTTTAACCTTAATAAACAATGTAAAAGGAATGCTGAAGCTGGGTTTCTTTCTATGTGCATAACAACATTTTACTCCATGCTATTGGCTAGAACAAATTCTAGCCAAAAGTACTTATTAATTTTTATTCAAAAGGTATTCACCATTTGTCTTACTAGCCAATACCCAGTTACATGAGAACCAATAATGTTGCTAGAAACTTACGACATTTAAACATATTTTAGGTACGAAGCGATAGAAATGCTAATTCATAACTTAAACGGGTTTCCAGAATGACAGATTACTCTATTGAATGAAAAATTATCATTACTATTTCTGACAATAAATCATGAGTAAAGCTGTGAGTATTTCAAGTATTCATAATATCTCACGAAAGTTTTAATTTGACTATAAATTATCATTTGTTTATAGACTACACATTATTATTATAAATGAATAATTCCACTTTATTTATGTGTGAATTTAATTAATCGAAAGAATGGAAAGTGTAAACTCAGATTTTATAACAACATACCGAAAAGCTATGTACATCTTGATAAAGTTAAGCTCTTGCAATGACAATGAAAATGTTTATATATATACATTATTGGCTAGTTTTCATTCTAGCCTTAACATTGCAGAAGACCCAGCTTCATTCACATAAATAACCAATAACGAAAGCTATTAGTACATAAAATGGTTTTGGTTCAGTTGGCATTTAACCCTTTGACCGCCACAGTCGCCTGAGGCCGTCGGCAGGTTTCCGTGCCCCTGACGCCACGATATGCCATTTTCCATTTATATGCATCGGCTGCAGCCATCGACGATCGCTCGTGGCACGCTTTTTCGCCGTTAGCCGTGTCGTTCAAAAGGTTACTTGTGATACTACTTATTGTTGTGATACTACTTATTTATAGTTCATTGTATCTAAGGTATAATTCGCGGCACGTAAGTTGAACTTTGACCTTGAATGTGAGAACACATTTTCGTGTCTCAATCGAGGTGTATGAGGTACGACGCTTTTTTCCATACTTGTACCTGCGCGGACGGCCGCCATATTAGTTCAACTTTTGTTCCGGGGATTATATGACTTCGAATAAGAGATCAGGCGCCTCATTCGGGAACGCTAAGTGATTCTGTAGCGACTCGTAAGCCAGATCTCTCATCTCGCTCTTACGCATTTCGCGTCGTGCGGAAGAGTGGAATGAGAAATCTGGCTTACGAGTCGCTACAGAATCACTTAGCGTTCCCGAATGAGGCGCCAGTTTAATTTTTACTAAGATAGATCACACACTTGTTGTTAAATACAAATAGTTTTCCAATTTAGTGTTTTATTTGACTTTATCTAACCTTATTTAAGTTTACTTTGAAACCTACAATGTAACTAGCGTAGTAAGAAAACATTTTCAAAATTAGAACAGTCTTTAATTTTGGAAATATTTTTTACTATGCTAGTTAGATTGTAGCTTTCAAAGTAAACGGAATCGATACCTATACTGGCGCCTCATTCGGGAACGCTAAGTGATTCTGTAGCGACTCGTAAGCCAGATTTCTCATCTCGCTCTTACGCATTACGCTTCATGCGGCAGAGTGGGATGAGAAATCTGGCTTACGAGTCGCTACAGAATCACTTAGCGTTCCCGAATAGAGGCGCTGATCCTACATACGTATAACTAGGTATGTATACATGCCAAATTTAGTGCACCAACTTAACGCTTGGTGGCGTCGGAACCGGTAATTTCTCGGAGTTGCCACTCTTTACCTATATAGTTACTATACTCTTTGGTCAAAACAAAAGTACTTAGTTTGCACTGGAGGTATATCGGTAATACAAATATTAAATAATATCCAAACATGGAAGCGAAAGACGTATGCGTCGAAATAGAAAACGACGAATTTTACAGCAAATTCCTTGTGGATACAGTGAAACCTTTAGTAGGCGAAAACATATCGGTATCGGACCAAGTAAGTAGGTTGACTCAGGGCATTGAAAAACTGAGCAAAAGCCTAGAAAAGCAAGTCCTGGCCAAGCATAACGACCTTCTCACCCAGGCAAGCCATATATCCGACTTAGAAACAACGTTAGAGTCCGTGCAATCGCAAGTCCAAGGGCTGCTTCGTGGTGCCGAAAAACTAAAAGATAGAGTCCACACTCCGCACTGCGCCTTAGAGGAGCAGACATCGATGCTCGAAAGAGTCCAGGAAACATGCAACCTCCTCCGCCACGCGGCGAAAATGCTGGCTTTATGGAATAAATTAACCAGTATTAAAGACAACCCTCCAAAAGAAGCTATTATTCTATTTGAATTAAATGAACTGATTGGCGACTACGATTTTGAAGGTATCATTCTGCTAGAAGAGGTCTTAAAAGAAGTGGAACACAGGAAAAAGGAGTTGTTAAATAATTCCACTGCTATACTACAGTCCAGTTTGTTAAATGGGGAAAAAGAGAAGTTATTACAATGTTTCAAAGTATTCCATAATCTTCAATGCACCAATGAGCAGATAAGAAACACTGTAGACAGCATTCTCAATGACTTGAAAAAAGAAATCAGTGTCGCCCTAAATGTGCAAATGGTATCCATTGAAGTGAAGAAATCAAGCTCCGGAAGAGTTGCTCCAGGGAAAGCAAACATTATGAATGCGCAGGACTTTAAAAACAAACTTTGGGATAACATTGAAAAGCTGTTCCGAGTGAACATGTACAACAGCTGCACTAAAGTAATAATGCTGCAGAATGTTGTCAATGAACTACATGCTATAGGTAATTTCCGGAATATAGCCAAGACCTTCTGGTCTGACCTGTGCACAGTGTTCAGCAGTGAATTAGAAAAGAGCCCACTTAATGTGAACCAGTCAGTAGAGATTGACTTTCCAAGACTCTTAAAATGCTTCAACGATTTGCTTTCTAAACTCAAATGCAAAGACTTGGAAATTAATCGTTCATCATTAACTAAATGGGAAAATTCATTCCTGTCAAAGTCTCTGGGGAAACTACTGGAGCCCGTGAGGAGCATGTGGCACCTGAGCCAAGTACCCAACATGGACCAGATAGACAATGCTGTCAGAATCATAGCTGAAGCCTTAAGCATCTCCCTCGGAGACAAACAATTGAGCATCAGTCTGGCCACCAGTGTGGCAAAATGTATCAAACAGATGAACATGGAATCTGAGCAACGGCTATCCCTCGACAGTGATGTCGCTCAAATACTTGAGCCTCCAACAAGCTCGCAGCAGAAGAACGCTGACCTCTGCAATGCACTGTATTATTTCTCTTCACAAATCAAAAGGGTACTCGTCAACATGAACTCAATGCTGCCACAGGAGAGTGTGCAAATCGTCCAAAACAGTCTCAAAGATATAACTAGTCTACCAGTATTACAACTATTTGCAGAATCAATCAAAAACTCCCTTTACATTATCCTAATGACAATGCATGATGAGCCGGACTTGACGAGGTCTGATGACCCAACAGGTAAGTTCCTATCATGCTCCCCATACATGAAAGAACTGCAGCAGTTCGTATCCAGGTGCAAAGACATTTATTTATCAATGTTTAGTGAGAAACCAGCTTTGAATGAGTGTTGTATCAGCATTGCTCGGTTCACAATTGAGAGATTCGTTCAGCACGTCTGCAATATTCAACCTTTGAGCAAATTCGGTCGCGTGAAGCTACAGATAGATTGCAAGCACTTAGAAATCGCCTTGACTCCTTTAGTGAGTGATATGTCAGAGCTCGGCGACCACAGTAGACAGCTGAAAGCGCTCAGTTTGCTTTTGGAGAAATCCCCTCAGGACATAGCTAAAAGCCAGTCTGAAGGAGCATCCTTGCCTTATTCGCTAGTGATGATGTTTCTTTTCTCATTCGCGGGGCCGCAACTGATTGCACCGCATACTTGTGCCGGGTGGAATGTCCAGAAGCTGATGCAATGGCTCGACTCCCACAAAAAAGAGAAGGAGAGACTGGACTTTGTAGCCGGAGCGCTGCAGAGGTACCAGAATCACGTCCGACAGAACCAAATCGCAACTTACGATGAGGTCTACCCTATTTTGTTGCAGTTGCTTGACGATGGAAAAGAGGCTTTGAAGCAAGAAAAATGAATAAACTTAAATACCAGTACTCTGTAAACAGCTCGTATCTCAAAATCAATTAAGGCTAACGTAAGCTTTACGCGCTTGTGACAAGGTTAAATTTGCTAAAAGTTGATTTCTAGATACGAACTTTTTTCAAAGTAGTGACGATATTCAATAATGAATATTTGGCTTCATATTTATCTTAGATAAAAGTTGTAAGTTTTATAACAGCAATAAGAACAGCATATTTTATTTTATGAAAGTGTTTGGTTTTGCATTACATACTTTGCTTTATGAATCATCTAAGTAATAGGTATCCAGGTACTTTACATTACGAAACTAATTACATGCAAATCGAGATTAAATAATGGCCATCATTTTACATTCATTCTAGCCATCATCAGATAGATTGGGTTAATCTCAGGTTGTCCAGGCGCCTCATTCGGGAACGCTAAGTGATTCTGTAGCGACTCATAAGCCAGATTTCTCATCCCACTCTTCCGCACGACGCGTAATGCGTAAGAGCGAGATGACAAATCTGGCTTACGAGTCGCTACAGAATCACTTAGCGTTCCCGAATGAGGCGCCAGGTCGCATAATGACTAGGTCGCAAAATGCCCAGGTCTTTTATTTGACTACATCGTACAATGACTAGGTCGCAAAATGCCCAGATCTTTATTTGACCACATCGTATAAATGACTAGGTCGCAAAATGCCCAGATCTTTATTTGACCAAATCGTGTAATGACTAGGTCACAAAATGCCCAGACAACCTGAGATCAACCCGATAGATTTGCATGCATGAAAGTAGGGTTCATATAAATATGACTTCATGAATAATCACCAGCGGCCGGAATACGGAATAGGTAGTATATAGTACTTTACGAGATATGAAAATAAAAATTGGCTTTAGAATGATTTTTTTATTAAATTTTTTCAAAATATTCTCCATTAGTCTCTAAGCAAAGATTTATTCATGTAAAGCAAGAATTAAATCACTGGCGAAATTGCATCCATACGCCTTAAATAATAAAAATTATAGTTTTAAAAAACTAAAAAACACGCTTTAATAGCAAACTGAACTAAAAAGTAGAAAATATTTTTTAAGTAGGAAGTGTTTGTGTTACAGTAATAGAAATTCCAACAATCAATTTGCGATAAGATAAGAATAAAAATTAAGTTATTAAGAAATAATTCAATTATAGTAAAAAAGCCTACAAAAAACACATTCAATCAAGAATGAAAATGTTTATTTCATGGAGGTCAGTAGCATTATCATCATAATGAATACAATTATTCTTTGATAGTTCTCACAATGTACTTCTATTTGTTATAAATAAATATATTCAGAAAATGCTTGTAACTTTTAATCATTATACCAATCTAGAAACAGTAGAGTAAATGACATAACTAGCAGGAAGAATAGGATGTAAATTCGGAGGCCTGCGTTTCTTTGGATAGCCTGCTTGATCTGATCATTCGCATCCTTAACATTCTCTGTTGCTCCAACTACCGTGTTTGAGATCCTGTCAATATCTTGCTCCTGCTGTAACACCTGGGAAATAGAAATAAATATGTTATTGGACCAAGGATAGAGAGAAATGGTGACAGTTGGAGGAGGCCTTTGTCAACGAATGACATACAGACAAGGAGTTGATGCATAATATAGAGTAACCGAAAGTTTATTATAAACAATAATGTAAATTACTGTCTGAATAAAGGCTATTAATAATAATAATAATAATGTTATTGGTCAACAGGACCCGATTTAGCATTTATGCTACCCCTGGGCACCGGAAAAATGCCGCCCCATTACTAAAATTTTACTCAAACTTATAGGTTATACATCTTCCAAATTTTGGTGCCCTACAAAATTTGCCGCCCTGGGCACCAGCCCCGACTGCCCCTAGTATAAATCCACTGCTGTTGGTCAATAATCAAGACTAAAAAAAAGTAATTCTCTTGTCAAGTTCTTCTTTTACTATTTTACCTTTTCCGTAAATATTTCCTGTAACTCGGCTATGTGCAGCACCTTGCTCTCAATCTGCCTAACCTCTTCAGTCATGCTATTGAGCTCATTCAACAGCTGCACATTCTCTGACTCCAACATCTGCAATTCCTCAACATCTAACTCTCCCTCATCCAACATAACAGCCACCTCACTGTCTGACAAATCAAGCCTTTTCTTCATATTATCTGGCTCTTCTGGCTCTATGTCTAGGTCACCTTTAAGCAACTTTTCAGTTTTAAACGGTTGAGCCAAGTTCGGTTTCGTGTGCGGTTGTTCTAACCGAGATAGTTTGCGCAAATCTATCGCCCGTTTCACTCGCAGAGCTTTAAGTTCACTGTGTATCTTGCATACAGCTTTTAAGTATGAGTCAATGAGGTCTATGACTACGTCCATGTATTCGCGGGTTTGAGGAGACACGGCACACTTGCGGTTGTCATTCCTAAACTCTTTTAGAAGATGCGAACAGGTATTGATGATTCTCTGAGCGCCTGTGTCAATTTGGTCCCTCTCAGCTTCAGTCATCTCATCACCAGTCACGCTATTGAAGAAACTTAAGTACCTATCCCTATGGTCCAACAAAAAGTCCCGTAATCTAGTGATCTGAGAGCAAATATCTTGCGCGGTGTGCATGAATCCATGTTTCGATTTAGGCCGAAGTAAACGCTGTTTATCCTCGTTAACGGGGCTTTGTATCCCGAACGCTTTATTCCGAGCTTTAAGAGTTTTTATGCAAGCTTTGAAAAGCGGAGTTATATCCATTTTGTAACTAGTTTTTTAAGATTTTAAAGAATCATAATACAGTTTTCAACACGACACGAACGAAATTGATTTGATGATTTGACAGTGACGTGACGGTTGTCTATGCGATAGCGTTTTTATTATAGAAAGGAACGCCAAAGGATTTAGGTCCATACTGCCAAATATGTTTTTAAAAAAAGTAGGTATATTAGCTTAAGGCAACACCAACACTAGTCTATGGGCAACACTTAAATAGTTGTCAAAATGGATGGCCCAATTTGTTCGCATTGATACAAAACAAATGTTTATCAACTTAGTTCTGTTTATAAATAGTAATAGTAAACGACATTCTACTTTAATATAAAAATTAAAATGGCTACAGCTAGCAACTCCAACCGGATGAAACATTCCATTCCTATAGACATTCTCGATGACCTATGCAGGTTGGTATTGCGATCGAGTAACCCCATCGTTAAATAGTTATTTGTTTATAATTATGTCCTACATTGGTCTCTTCCAACTTAAAACTTGCATGCTCGAATTTTTACGTAAAATCGGGTAGTTTGTATTGGTAAATCAAGATTTACTTTACTGGCTTGAACTCCTATTTAACATTGTTAAGTGCGTACGTCCTATTTGATTAGAGTTAGATTGAGGTAAGTGCTGCTGGGTCCGGTTAATGTAAGTCCCGATATTGCCCTACATTAACCGCACCCAGTGCTGCGAAACCTTTGCATGTTATATGGAAATCAATCTGAAGTTTGATATATATGATGGTTTCTTTGCATACAATATTTTCGAAAGCGTTTTCAACAGTCAAGGAAATTACTGTCTACCAAAGCAACTGTACATTTCGCAACAACTTTATGTTTTCAGCCGGTTCATTATTAACCTGCCAGCAGAGGACCGCGGTGACCTGGTGCGCATCTGCTTCCAGGTGGAACTGGCGCACTGGTTCTACCTGGACTACTACTGCACTGATGAGTCCACTGCCCTGCATCCCTGTGGAATTAGGGACTTTGCTGCGCATATATTTCAGGTCTGCTGAAACATCTTAACCTTACTCAGTATAATTTTATCATCTAATCATCTAAAGGTTTACTTAAGGTATAAGTTTGCCTTTTTACATCTATCCTAATTGTCCATTGTGTATTGTATCGTTACTTGTGTGAAAAAGTACTTACATAAGTATTGCATTTTTCACAAGTGATTTTTCAACACAAAGTGGTTGTGATAGTCAGGCCACTAATATTATGATAAGACAAAGTAGAGTCAGTAAATATCTACACATTTTGGTATTATGGCACATGTAAAAGACTCCTCAATCGGCAATGGGACAGAAGACTACTGCCCAAAATTCTAATTCATAAAATCTTCATAAGAAATAGACCTTTTCTTTCAAGTGGAAATTTTAGGGCCCAGCTATCCAATAGCAATTTTAAGAATTCTAAGATCCCCTATCTGATATCAGAGTTTTTCGTCTCATTCGTTTTTCTTTAATTCTTATTTCATCTCATTTTGTATTCGTCATTTTCACTATCTGTCCCTATCTTCCTCAGTCCAACTCAGTAACTTGTCTCATTCTTAATAAGTCACAATCTTCCTTGGAGTCATTCTTCATTCTTCCCTTTTGATTTTTGTCATATTTACTTATTCGCCTCAATTTTTTCAATATGTTCGATGCTAGTCACATTCGTAATTAGTCACTTTCGTTTTCAGTCCAATTCTAAGTTCGTCTCATTCATTTTTCATTCAATTATTATTATTATTATTATTATTATTTTATTTCGTTCATTTAGTCTTAGCAAACATAATATGTATTGCATTTGAAATAAATGATTTTTAATTTAATTTGAAATCCATATTATATTGTTTCCAGCATGTCCCAACCCTACGCGAGCACACAGCCAGCTTAGACTCGGTGCTGGACAACTGGCGTGAGTACAAGCTGACAGTGCCCACATATGGGGCCATCCTGCTGGACACTGATCTGAGCCATGTGCTGCTTGTGCAGTCATACTGGACCAAGGCATCCTGGGGCTTCCCGAAGGGCAAAGTCAATGAGGATGAGGAGCCATGGAAGTGTGCTGCTCGAGAGGTTAGTTTCTGTTGGCAGTAGGGCATGCAATTCCGGTATTGGTTTGTATGGCAGTTCCAGAATTGCATGCCCTAGTTGGCAGTGCACTGCATTTAGTTCTGCATATATTTTGAAATAATACTAAAAAGTATGACATAATGGTTACTTAGTTAATCAGTCTTAGATGTAGGTAGACTATATTGCCCAAAATCCTTCGACAGGTGTTAGAAGAAACAGGATTCGACATAAGCAAACTAATCAACAAAAATGACTATATAGAAGCCATCATCCACGAACAGATTGTCCGTCTGTACATAATCGCCTATATCCCGCGCGACACCAAGTTCCAGCCGCGAACCAGAAACGAGATTAAGGCCTGCGAGTGGTTTCCACTAGCTGATCTGCCATCGAACAAGAAAGATATGACTCCAAAGGTATGCTCTGTTCATTCATGTGGTGGATGGGTTGAGTGGTGCACTCCCCCCTTCACTCACGAGGAAGCAACTTATTTTGTGGATTATTTTTTGTTTAGAACGTATTTTCTAGATAATAGGTAAAAATTTTAACGGAATACTGTACCTATATACGGAATACTGTACCTATATACGCGCTTGCGTCTACAAGATGTCTCATTTATTACACATACTCAGTGTGTCGGAGTGATTTCAGAGCGTGAAAGCTTTGTATGGTGCTCTCTTCAGTTAATACTCACGCCGAGGACTTGGCAGCGCGTAACGCTACGCGGCAAAGCAAGTGTTAGCGCGTCCCTTGCTAACTTTCGTAGGCAGCGAGTTTAGTAAGCTACGTAATGAGAGTATTAATTTATGCTCTTGTTGGCGAAGTATCCGCATAGTTTTCGATTCTATTATGGGCGAACTTCCACCAAAACTTTAATAAAAAATATTCAGAGTGGCAAATTAAATATTCTTTTACTTTCCAGGTGAAAATGGGTGTCAGTCCCAACGCGTTTTTCATGGTGCTACCGTTCGTTAAACGAATGCGGCGATGGGTCGCCGAGAGAAACCCTAAAGCGCTCGGCACGCGCCGAACAAGGCACAAGTCCCTCGGTGACATCGAAGTTACCACTGTCAAAAACAAAGGCAAGATATCTCAAGGTTTACAAAATGAAATAACTGACTATCAGAACCAGAATCCTGCGAAGTATACCAGTAATAGTAAGAATCACGGAAGCGCAAGCAAAAATGGAAGCAGTAGGAAGGACAGGAGGACCAAACGGCAACTCTTCACGCCGCAGAATACTCATAGTAATACAAATATATCTCCGGTGCAGAAGGAAAAGAGTCTGGAGAAGGAGACTCCGAGCAAAGAGGGCTCTGATGAGACATACTTCATGGCACCGTCGTGGGCCAACTTCAAGTTTGATATGCAAGCGATATTGAATTGCCTTTACTAGGTATTCTGCTACTTTTATCTGACAGGATCCGATTGATCACAATTTGAAGATTTTTATAAAGCAGCCATTACACGCTCAATCTCGATCGCGATCCGTGATCATGTTCTGTGATCTTGATCCAGATTGACTGTGTAAGGTGTTGCGTTGAGGGACGGCGACATAGGATCACAAATTATATAGATCACGTCAAATCACGATCTAGATTGAGCGTATAATGGCTGCCTAAGACATCTTGTATTTTTGGACAAGATCCATTTCACGGCGACCACAATACAAATGCGCCTTGTTGAATAAATTATACCGCTGCGTAAGCAATATGACGTATGTAGATTTGTCAATGAGTGTGTGTGCATTCCGGCGATTTTCCGTCAAACTCGCTGCGCGTAGATTTGGCGGCTCTATGCCTAAAGTCGGTTTTTTTATAAGCTGGAGGAATCTAACAGTTGTTTAACCGATTTCTATCAAAATAAGTAGAATTAAGTTCTATTTTGCCAGTTAGTAATACGAAAGAAACGGAGATTTGTAACTCAACTGTCAGTTTATTCCAGCTAATTAAAAATGCTACTTTAGCAATATGAATACATTCTGTGGCTCCACTATGACTTCAGGCTGACTAATTATTAAATAGTTCTATAACTATGGTTATTGGTTTTATTCCCTAAATAATCAATATGAACTTTTAGACCCAAAGTAGTAGCAAACATCTGTGACGTGACTCATCTAACCAGACAGACAATCATGTCAATCTTTTTTGTCTATCTTATCTACTAAACCTGATCTTTTGATTATTTTTATTTATTTATTTATTTATTTATTATTTATTGATTTATTTATTTTATTTATAGACATTGGTGCCAATCAATGAAAATCAAACGAATTGGCTCTGCTCCGTAATGCTGGGGTCATATCTACGGGCTTCAACAAATTTTTGCGTTCGGTTGATCTCCATTCCCTTATTTTCACAGCAGGTGTGGCACCGGCATAACAGCTTAACTGAATGTATTTTCATGAAATTTGGGTATATTCTTAAGGCGCTAGTAAACGGGTTAGTTTTTGCAATAGGGATGTTTCCTGGGTAAAAAAATGATAATTCTAATTAGTAAATCAGTTAGATTATCAAAAAATATTGAACACGATTTTTTGCTTTATCAAACCAATCAAAATGGACAAAGATAACGCACATCAAAGTTCGGGGTGGGGGCTAATGACGTCACTTAATGGTAAAAAGTGTGCAAAGTCGTGACGTCACGCGGAACTTCAACGCACTATATCTTCGCCTTTTTTTGTTTAATTTTGTATTTTTTTATAATGTGAATGACGGACTAATTAGAATTTTTCAGGAAACTAGCCTATTCGGACTATCCTCAAAAGTTTACATTCAAACTTTTTGTTCCCACTAGTGATGTAATCTTTTTGGGGATAGCCCGAATTACAGCAATAAATTGCCGAAAAACTGGCCCGTTTATGAGCCCCTTTAGTTACTTTAGGTCCCGGAGGAGGACATATGGTACCTACTTTTATCCGGAAAATAGAAAAGTTTCCGAGGGAATAACTTTAACCGGATTCTACTGGGACGAAGTTGCAGGCAATAGTAAATAAATAGTAACTGTCAGTGTCAAATTGTCAATGTCATTTTCTGATAATGCTGATAAGTTTGATAGTGGTTTGATAACAAAGTTCAAAGTCAAACCCAAAGGTGGCTTTTCAAAACAAAAGCATCACCCATGCGCAAATACCAGTGCGTACGAGTTTATAATCCTCTTTGCACAAGTGTTAAGCCAGTGTTAGGTTAGTGCGAGCATTTTTAGGATACTAAAATTACACCATGGTTTCTGGGATCGTCGCTGGAAGATTAGCATTAGTAACAGGTTTGTTCTTTTTTGAAATGTTAAATTACCATAAGACATTCAATTGGATAAAATACACGAACAAAAAAAATGTTTTAAGTCATTAAAATAAAATGTTTTAAGTCATTAAAATAAAATGCTTAATGTTTGTCCCGGAAAACGAATCTCAAGTGTTTCAACTACTGGTTTCTTAAAAAATCACAACTTTTGAAAACCGGTGGCTGGTCGGAAACAACCTACAAAATCTAAAAAAGAAAAACTTTTTATTTTTTAGTTGTTTTATAGTACCTATAGGTGTATAAGCGAGTGTCTAAGTCAAATAAATTAAATAGAGCTGTTTTACAGGGGCAGGATCTGGAATCGGGCGGGCGACATGTCAGGTGTTGTCAAGGGAAGGTGCCACCGTGATTGCTGCAGACAAAAACTACCAAGCTGCAGTGGAAACTATCAAGACTCACACGGCTTTGGCTAGTGGCTCGAATGGTACTAAGGGCTCCAAATAAATGGCTATCTATCCACACTATATTAGGAGATCAAATACTCTACATATAAAAAGAAGGCACATTTTTTTCCTGCTAATTGTTAACCGATATTAATAATTTTTAGCATTCCATAGTCTAACTAGGAATCCTTATAGTTTTGCCATTTCCATATGTCTGTAGGTATGTCAGCAGTGGCGTAACAATAGGGTGGCAGGGGCTGGCAAAATGCCACGGGCCCCCGACCCAAGAGGGCCCTGGCCCAATAGGCTGCGAGCTCAAAAATATAGTACAACGTGACTATTTTTACTAATAGGGCCCCATCAAAAGAATTTGCCACGGGCCCCAGATGGTATAGTTACGCCACTGTATGTCACAACTACTTTTTTTGGTCATGTGGTTATGGTCCAAGTTATCTAAGTAAATGTTTTTTTATTGTGATTGTTTTAAGTTAACTTAAGTACCTAAAATTTCCATATACATAATAAAATCCGCAAGATCAAATCAAACATCATTGGGTTATAAATTCTGCCAATAAATATACAAACCAAAATCCACAACAGGCTTCTTGTTATTTGTTTAATTGTTAAACAATGTGGATGTTTTAGTGTTTTCTTAAAAACACATTTTTGCCAAAAGGTAAGGTTACATTAGGCATTTATTACATTTTACATCTACCTTATTTAATTGGCTAGAAAACCCGCCACAGCTTCGCCAGCGGTATTTTCCATATAAACTTTGCCCCTCATGGGATGGAATTTGAAAACTACCCCAAAATTAATTTACAAAATTTTCACCCTTACAGGGGTTGATTTTTTCAAAATGCTTTTGCAGTGCGCCTTTGTTTTTATTCAGAAGCCTAAATTCTCATTTGCAGCTTAAATCTCCGTTTTCATGCATTTCAAGAGCTAAAAAATGACAGATTTCCATACAAGTTCTTAACTCCTTTTACACCCCTTTAGGGATTGATATTCGTAAAATCCTTTCTTAGCGGGTGCCTACATACCTAAAGAATACCTGTATCAAATTTCAGACTTCTAGCTGTAGTAGATTTGGCTGTGTGTTGATATGTCACCGATCAGTCAGTCAGCTTCTTCTTTTATATATATAGATTTATTATGACCTACATACATTTAATAGGCAGAGAGCCTCGACAGATTTGGGCCTGAAGGTGCAATGCTCCAATGTGCATAAGTTTCCAGTGATCTTAAAACCCTAACCCATCGCTTTTTTACAGGGTTCAAATGAACATGGAAACATGAACATCGGCTTAAACATATACGAATAGCAAAACTAGCATGCACTAGCACATAAACTAGCATGTAGTGAAACACATTTAAACATATTTGAAATCGTTGTTACAGAGGTAGGTGACCATTCCGCGATAGAGCTCAACGTATCAGACTCCAAGTCGGTGAAGAATGTTTTAGAGAGAAGTCTGGAACAATACAAGTCCCCGCCAACTATAGTGGTCAACTGTGCTGGTATTACGCGGGATAACTGGCTGCTGAAACTGTCTGAAGATGATTATAACAGCGTTCTTGATGTTAACTTAAAGGTCAGTTTAAGTATACTTAGGCTCTGGTCTTGGCCAACTGTCCAGACCCAAGCTCTCCCAATGGCTGACAAGGTATCTTACGGAACATGATTGGAGTCGCTTGGCGGTATGCCTTTGCCAATATCCACCTATATCAGAAATTATCAATTAATTTTGGCTATGGCTTTGACGTTCAATGGTTGACTTGCCATACAAACGTATTGTTCTCTGTCGCTTGTGTTGTCACCTAGGGGTCACTGAAAATTAGCGCCGAGGCTCGCCACGGCATAACGCTGAGTGGCACCCTCTTTGGCACGTTCGCCACAGCCTTTTATGTTCATTGTTTACTTTGCTTTCCTTGTTATCTGTCTGTGTCAAATGTGTGTCAAATAAATGTCTTTATTATTATTATTATTATTATAAGGGGATGGTGACCAGCTGCGGTTGAAATCTACCGCCGGTAGTGTTGCTCGTTTTGCACTACCCAGGGATCACGTGTCCCTCGAGAGTAAAAGTTAATACGACGCAATCAACTTCAATCCCCAATTCTCTAATTACAAGAGGCAAAGTCAAAGCATTGCTAGCATTATCTTCCTTAATCTTTCTTTAGGCATGAGCCTAGCAGTGGTACGTATGTCGGCTGATGATTGAAAAAAAATATGTCTTTTGTCGCTACGCCTATATATAAGTTAAGTGGGGCGATACAATAGGCATAGCGATTATATTATTTATTATATGTGTCACATACCTGTAGACATTATTGTGGTTTCTGTACCCTTACTTCCTTCACACCTTCTACTGCTGGCTCTATCTATGTTTGTTCTGCTTCGCTTGTTTTATGATCGTTGGAGTCGTCCACCTCCTGTGGAAGTTAAAGTACCATGACACCAATACTCTCAGTGTCCCGAGCATCCTGAGTCTCCACGGTGATACTGGGGGGACATCGTCTCTAATCTAGTAGATAGATATATTTCATTATTAGTAAAATACTTAACACTTTACCTCGTGTTATACTTGAAGGGGATGTTTTTGTTCTACCCATGCTATCATGGCAGCCGCCCGAAGACGGTACATCCACCTGTTAATCGGGAAACTCTTATAGCCCGTTAGATCGGGACATGACCCTAAGCACACGCTTAGATCACTCCCATACAGTCGACTGTTACCTGAACACTCTCATCGGACAGGTCTGCTGGATCCCAGGCATTACTTGCCCAGGCCTCGGTTCTTCACCCTGGTCCCACGAACCAGGATGCTAACCTACCCATACCTTCACTTAGACGAGACGACCTCCCTCCGCATCTAAAGGATTCATAATACACACACATATATGATACTCAGCGATAATCAGTTGTTAAAGACACTCAGGATACTTATCTTTCGTTGTCCCGTAGTCCGAGGCTCCTTCTCACGGGACACCGGACACGAGACACTATATCAAGTTTTCGCGCTCATACTAAATGTTGACAGTGACAGCTAAGAAAGACTTACCATAGATATGATGTCTTTAATGTTGCCAGTATTCAATATTGTTCGTTCGACTAACTGGCACTTTCCTTCGCGCTTGTCGCGACATCTTTATTTACTCTCACAAAGATACTTTTTTTATGTCAATTGACTGACAAACGAGCTGACGGCCCACCTGATGGAAAGTGGTCACCGCCGCCCATGGACATCTGCAACACCAGAGGTGCTGCCAATGCGTTACCAGTCTAGGGAGGATGGGGAATGGGGATGGGATGGGGACGATTGAATAGGCCTCTGGATCTCGTCACTCACCGTACGAAACGCAATACCAAGCTATTACTTTACGCCGATATTCTGTGAGAGTGTGGTACTACCCCGGTCGAGCCGGCCCATTCGAACAGTAATCATCTAGTGAGGATTACTGTTTGGCTCTACTACTACAAAACTACTTATAGCTACTATAATAATGACGAGGAAATTATGACCAGTGTGAGAGCCTAGTGTCCATACTAGGATACCCTGTGTGTTGAGGCAGACAGGCTTTAGTATTTCATCAGTTCAGTCCATCAGTCGATGGTCCTCTCCGGTCATTCTGACCAAACTGGTGAAATACTGACTGCGTAACCTGCCTCTATGATTGAGTATTTTTTTCCAGGGTACATTTTTGGTGATGCAAGCTTTCGCTCAAGCTATGACTGAGAGAGGCACGCCGGGGTCCATAGTCAACATATCCAGTATTGTCGGAAAATACGGGAACGTTGGTGAGTTGCTATCCTACTTCGTTCTAAAGTACTAATATAATAAATGCGAAAGTTTGTGAGGATAGATACATACATAGCATCACGCCCGAAATCCCTAATGAGGTGGGCAGAGCCACAAGACTACTTGTGGCCACGTTCGATTAATTAGTCCTAAGATGGTATGATGAACCGTATGGTGACAGGTGATCAGCCCATCGCCCATACAGATAGTCCACCATGTTGGAGAGGACCCGTCCCTTAGTCGACTTTTACGACATGCCAGGATGATAAGCATCTGCACACATTCTATGCTATGTCTTCACTCCCAGTGCAACAGAGGAGTTCAGTGAGGTGCAGTGAGGATAGATGGATATTTGTTACTTCTTCTCGCTTCAATGTCTGAATGGATTTGGATGAAATTTGGAATATTTTTCCCGCTCGCCCGCTTTTTAAAATTAAAAAGAAATAATGTGAAATACAAATCCATTCCAAATTCAATTTTAACGCGGTTGGGTAAAGTCTAAAACAAAAGTGAATTTCATTTGGACTTGTACCCTTTTATTTTTAAACGTGCGAATGTCTCAAGGGAATAACTTTAACCAAATTACATGGGGACGAAGTCGCGGACAGAAGCTAGTTATTACACAGCCATGCCACTAGTGCCATGCTCTTAAAAATATTTGAACCTGACTGCATAACCTCTAGAGAGAAACAGAAATTGATTCAGCCGTACTCATGGGGTCGATATGGAAATGGCAGGCAGTGACTTAACTTATAATTCTATAAAAGCTAATCAAAGTCACCGTTACTTTACATTGGTGATCTCAATTGCAGGTCAGACGAACTACGCAAGCAGTAAGGCCGGTGTGATCGCCATGACGCAGTCAGCTGCCAAGGAGTTAGGGAAATTCAATATCAGGTACTTACTAGTTAAATAAAACGTGCAAATAAAAAAAAAAAACACTCCAGAGCGAGTCTAACATCGCGATGCCCTCACCCTATGAAAAACAGACTTTGGTACGGTACTCTAAAAATTCATAGAAAAATACTTTTAATAATCGGGTAACCATATAAAATCTACCTTTGAAATACAAGGAATAACCTTCCCAAGGTCGTGTCTCTATGCCACCGTCGCGTGTGATACGACCATGCAAAGGTTAGTCCGTTTTATATTGTTTTCTTTAAAACCATTACTATTTGGCACTTCGTTTTATTTTATCTTTATAATATAACTGGCTTGCTCTCAGCGTGAATAATTTGAGAATTTTGGGTTGCGAATAATGAAAAACTGCCAACAAAAAATTGGCCTTGAATTGTTTAAGCAAAGTCCTTTCATATGAAGCCCTTTTTGATCCTATTGCTTGACACCAGAAATAAACTCGGCTTTACTCACGAATTATTGACAGAAATCCCTCAACCCCTGAAGAAGAACTCCATACGAGTCAGAAACATGTCGGACCATTTCTGACAATAATTCGGGAGTAAAGCCGACTTTATTGCTAGTGTTAATAAGGATTCCCTTTTTTACGTATGCCATAAAATTACGACAGTTGTAAGTAGATATGATCTAATTTTAATATTTATTTTCAGAGTGAACGCAGTGTTACCAGGTTTCACCGAAACTCCTATCGTCAAAACCGTTCCTGATAAGGTGATAGAGAAAATGCTGAAAATGGTCCCCTTAGGCCGTATGGGGAGCCCTAATGGTAAGTCAAGTTGGAGAGTTATCCGGTAATCCTCACTAGATGACTACTGTTCTAAATGACGCGGCTCAGGTATACTAAAGCCGGCTACTCACACATCGGCGGCAAAATCACTTTTTTTGATTGTGGTGTGTGTAGTCGGCAGGGCTTAAAAATCGCCTTTCATAATAATTTTATTTCCATGATAAGTTATTAAAACACGCGTCGGATCCTGTGGTGTAACTCGCCTGCGGTTCGTTTCATAAACCTTCACTCATGTTTTAATAACCCTTATTTATTATGCAACCTAGGGACCTAGGGATCTTCAAAAAAAGAGCCTACTCCTTTCTCAAAGGGCCGGCAATGCATCCGTGATTCCCCTGGTGTTGCGGGTGTCCATGGGTGGCGGTGATTGCTTACCATCAGGCAACCCGCCTGCTCGTTTGCCCCCCTCTTATATATTAAACAAAAAAAAAATGCAAGGGTTGCATTAAATTATCAATACTAAACAAACAGTACCGTGACTCACTTATAGACAACGCACAGCCTAAACGGGTGATCCTAGAGGTTTGAAATTTGGAGGAGACACTCCTCGAGTACCCTACAGGTGCAATAAGGAGGGATTTTTTTAAATTCCATTCCTAAAGGAGTGATAAAGTTTGTATGGAAAATACCGCGGGCGAACCTGTGGCGGGTCCACTAGTAATTAATATTTGCTTACAATAAAATCGTTTATCTTTACAGAGATAGCAGAAGTCATAACATTCCTGTGCTCAGAAAAGAGTTCCTTCGTGACTGGAGCTGCCGTTGATGTCACTGGCGGGTTCTAAACACGATCAACCAGGGAACAACAAAATGATTTTGTAATCAAAAATCCAATCCCGGCTGCCAGGTTTACATAATCGTATGCTAATAGCGCTCTGAAATCCATTCAAAGTTAATAGCTGCATAACCAACGGCATGTTGATATTTTCACCTGCCTCCTGGCCTACGAAGGGCTCCCAATACATTTTTGGATTTGTTAGATGTGTTCCGCGAACGCATTATTTTCATGTAGCTGTTTTACTAGTCGCATTTTTCCGCGTTCGATTAATTTCCTCATCGGAATTTTACTCGTAGCTTTCCGCCAAGTCGCATTATTTCGCGACCGCAAAATGTATTGATGGGCATTCTACCTAATCGTAGCTTTTTTAATAACGCATTTATTTTATTTTAATATTGTCCATGGGAATTAGTTTTGTCAACATTTCCAGCACTTTGTCTGTGACTTTTGATAAAGTAACCACTATTTTGTTTTTTTCCACGAGTAGAATGCTGATGAATAAACTAATCGATTGCAGAAAAATGCGACATGGGAAAAAGCTACGAGTAAAGTTTCGATGGAGAAATTAATCGAGCTTGGTAAAATGCGACTCTGAAAAAAGCTACATGAAAATAATGCGTGTTATAGAGAAGCGCGAGTGGAAGCGCATCAGCACGACCTGCCCGCAAGTCGTTTGTCACTCAGTGCATCCCTTACATACTTGACTAGTTGGACAGAGACGCACTGAGCGACAAACGACTCGCGGGCAGCTGGTGCTAGCCCGCATGGCCCAAGTGCTGAGCCGTGCACCTGCAAACACGGATTATCAATTTGAATATTTATTTTCGAAAACAAGAAGCTACATAACCACTGTCTTTCACAATAAAAATTCTGAACGTACGTCTCGCTATGTAAGACAGACGAATGGTGAGGTGAATAAAAAAATAAGTATTTAGGTAACTACTTACTTGTAGTGGCCAATACGAAAATGAGGCCAATTCGAAAGTGCATTCATAAATTTCAAAAGTCATTGAACTTAAAATAAGAAACGTCAAAACCGATTTTGACAGCTTGGTGCCATCGAATTCGACGTTTCTTATTTTAAGTTTAGGGAGTTTTAAATTTAGGCGATGCCGTTTCGAATCGAAACCGTGTTATGCTTAATTGAAAAGTCACTAAACTTCAAATAAGAAACTTCAATCTTGATTTTCACAACTGTGCAAAACCATGTGTGACGTTTATTCTTTTATATTTAGGCGTTTTAAATTAAGAAGACACTGGGGCCAATTCGAACGTGTTTTCGCTAAATTTAGAAATCGCTAAATTTGAAATAAGAAACGTTAGACTCGATTTTGAACCTTGGAGCTATACAAAATCGAGTTTGACGTTTCTTATTTTAAGTTTAGGCAATCTTAAATTTAGCGGTCACCGTTTCGAATTGGACCCACTGTATCGAATTGGACCCATAGCGATTACTTAGAAAATGTATGAAAACTTTCAAGTAAAAACCCATTAATACCGGGTTTAAAATTATTCACACTACTCAAGGATAAAAATGTTAAGAAAAGAAACATTACTAAATGTAAGTGCCATAATATACAATTGTAAGCTGCTGTTTGTGGTATTGTGCAACTTTCTATTATTTAAGGAGGTCATTATTGTAAATTATTATACTTTTGTAGATCTTTATGCGGTACTGTTGATTTTGAAACCTGATAAAAGAAATGATCGAAATCAAGTTTCCAAAAGGATAAGTCTGATGTCAGTATATCATGGTGGCAGATTTTATAAATAAACATTATTTTCACCTAAACGCCTTTTTATACTTTAATCAATACATATACCTAAAACAGTACCGTGACTCACTTATAGACAACGCACAGCCTAAACGGGTGCTCCTAGAGGTTTGAAATTTGGAGGAGACATTCCTCAAGTACCCTAGAGGTGCACTAATGAGGGATTTTTTTGAAATTCTACCCCTAAAGGGGTGATAAAGTTTCAATGGAAGTTAACTTATAAAATCCATACTAATGTTATGCACGGGAAAGTGTGTTTGTTCGTCTTTCTTTCACTCTAGAACAGAGCAACGGATTTTAGCGTTTTTTCGCACACCAATAGTTAGAAGGCTGGAGAGTGACAGACTAATGTTATCCCAAACATGCAATTCCCGAGAGAAAAGCCAGTTCCGTTTTCTATAAAGGCACATGGGCACGAGCCTGGGGGCTTCATGAGGGCCTCAAAATGCCGTTATTTACAAGAAAAACCGGTCGAGTGCGAGTCGGACTCGCGCACCGAGGGCTCCGTACTACGCCAGTTTGGCATGGTCTCAACCAATCAATAATAGACTTTTATGATAATGATATAAGAACTTTGACAGTTGCAAATAAGTTGGCAGATTGTTAAGCTGCAGTGGTAAGTTTCTGGTTTGATTCCAATGAATTTTTCACATTTCTATAACAGACACCATTGAATTGATATTTGTTGTTTAACTATGGAGTATCAACTAAAATCATAGCTCAAAGTCAAGCCGTTTTGGAAATACAGCTGAAACAAAATTGGTCTAAAATCAGTAAATTTTTAGAGTACTAAGTAATGCGATTACAACACATTCTAAGAAAATTCCAAACTTCTACCTCTTACCGTTGCTGAGCTAGAGGCCTCTGACAGACAGACGGACGGACGTTGTAGGCTCAGTAATAGGTTCGGAATAAAACCCTAAAAAGCATGCCACGAAAGCCAACGACGGCATTAGCCAATGCAAATGTATGGAAAACGGCATATCGACGCCATGATATTGCGTGGCGCGATAATCCGTTGTCGTGTATAGCCAAATGTAGCATTCAAAAGGATAATGTAATTTCGCTGAGAAAGGGCCCCAAACTCTGTGCCCAAGGGCCATGCCTTGCCTAAGACGGCCCTGGAATAGCGCCGAATTCAACACGCGCAAAAACCAGTAATCTTCTATCTTTGAAACTCCGAAGTAATTTATTGTATTTGATAGCCCGAATAAGGTTCGCAGCTGCTAATTAGTCATTACTGGTGGATTTATGATCGGAGACCAGACAGTTATCGGGTCGAGGGTACTGCGTAGTTCCCTGAAGGCCGGTGACTTGATTGAACCGGTTCGTTCTTATCGACCGTCGCAGTCAAGTGAACTTGCTTGAGGTAGGTAACGAACTCAAAAGAAAGAATGGCGCTCAATACACTTTAAGTGTGCGCCACAGAACACAGAAAGCGCGCTTTAAGTGACTGTTCGTCATGGTAACGCCATCTATTTACAAGTTTATAAACAACGAAGCTCTATTGCTGACGTCTTCGTACTTATGACATTTACACGCTCTTATTTTGCCTGATTGATTGCTGTCTTTCATTGCCTGTTCGGAGCTACGAACCACAAATTTAGTTTGACCAATGAGCGCGCGCCGTGGTAGAGTTGGCCGTCAGCACGTCTAGCACGACATGCCCGCGAGTCGTTTGTCGCTCAGTGTGTCTCTGTCAAACTAGTCAAAAATGTAAGGGACGCACTGAGCGACAAACGACTCGCGGGCATGTCGTGCTAGCCCCTCTGGTCAGATGGTACCAACTCATTTTCCGAGAGGTTGGTACTGTCAGTGTGCGTGTGTGACGAGAAACTATATCAATAAAAGTATTTACTGTTGATAATAAGATACTGAAAAAAAGTGCAGATGATTGATATACAATATCCCTATAATTTCTATAATACCTATAGGTCCGATAGACCATAATATATTCGAACTCAAACGCAAAACATTTGTTCAGCAAATTGTCCACCTATTGACGTTAAAGGAAAAAAAAACAAATATTTACACTTTTGTACTTGTAATAATATTAATTATAAGGATGGTAACTATATAAACAAAACCAATATTATGTTATCCATTTAATTGATCTAATATACACGACCGCTTAGTCAAATATGTATAGGTACTCACGTCCGTCGGGCCGCCGGAACGGGACGAAGTTATATAATTGAGTTAGAACACAGCGCCAGTAGCGAAACGTAAAAAAATATATGGTATAGGTAAAGGGAGCGTTCAAGTAATGCGTAACGAATTTGGGGGGGGGAGGGTCTAGTAAAACGTTACGATGGGTTACACGGGCGGGAAGAGGGGTTTGAACTACGCGTTAAGTAACATTTTTTTAACCCTTCAGAACGGTCGCGTAGGGATCGGTTGTGACTTTACCTAACGTTTTACTAGGGACAGAGGGTACAGAAAAACGTTACGGCGCGTTATATGGGGGGGGGTCAAAAATCTCCAAAAATTGCGTTACGTAATACTTGAACGCTCCCAAAGGTATAAAATATTTCATCACAAATTATTCGTAGAAAATTTTTGATAAGTCTCACTCTAACATATAACCTTGTCCCTATCGATCGGCTCGAATAACAAGCATTAATATCACATGAAAATACAAAGCAAACAATAAAATAATTAACTTAACTTACAAATTCGTCAATACCAATTTTTAAAAACCAACGTCGAAAGCAGTTTATTTAATAATCTATAGCCATTGGGGCCAATTCGAAAGTGTGTTCGCTAAATTTAAAAGACGCCAAACTTAAAATAAGAAATGTCAAAATAAATTTAAAAGTAACTAAACTTGAAATAAGAACGGTCAAACTCGATTTTGACAGCTTGGTGCATACAAAATTTAGTTTCTTATTTTAAGTTTAGGGAATTTCAAATTTAGGCGACGCCGTTTCTAATTGGGCCCATTATCTTACTAGAATAAAAAAAATCTTTCGCTTTCTCTCCAGATTTCTATTTTGCTCTTGATTAACTTAAACCTCATTATCACGTATAACAAGGTTGCTTTTCTTATAATTGCGTTAGATCTTAAGTTACTGATTTGCTAGCTTAATATGCTAAATGTTATGCCAATGGTTTCTTGCAGTTTTGTTTCCATTGTTACATTTTAATACCCATCATTATTGTAGGCACTTTCTGTATTTCGGTCCTAATAACTTTCTTTACTATGGCAACAGACAAACTATACTCTTTTTGTCTAGGGAGTTAACTAAATGTAAACAAACTAACCCACGTGATTCAGCTAACCAGCAATCAAGACATACCTCCAAAAGTAGCCAATCATGACATACGTTAGATAAAAAAGATTAACTTGACTGGACTACGTTCTACATTACTTACTACATTTTACACTTGGTTTTATTAAGATCTGTTCAGTAAATTTTTTGGTTACAAATGTCAAAAATTGCACTGAATTACTACTATTTGATGTGGCATTTGATCTGACGAAAATTATAAAATCCGCTATGTTCCGAAATGCCCTCACGAAGCTGACAATCGTTCCAAATTGATTTTAATGCTATTAGTACTTCAAACGAGTGTCAAATTTGACAGCGCTTACTCTACCTGTTTTTCTAACGCACCGCGAGCACGAAACGATGACGTCAGATGGTTCAGGCGTTCGTGCTATAAGGTGTCATTGACCGCATCAATTCGGAACGAAAGATAGTGAGCTTCGGCGCTGTGAGCACACTTTTAGCGCGTTTTGGAATGTAGGGCTGGTGAACAGAGCTTAGTACAATTGTTCTATACGATATTTAAGGCTATATTACACTCTGTCTCAACAATGTAACTTTTTATCGCTGTACCTTAACGCGTTCACTGCCGCCGACGCTTATTCGCGTTTTCTGTATTTTCACCACATGGGACGCTTGTGCGTTCAGCACATGTAGCTAGTTCCGCCTAGTGCTGGCACCTGTGAATGTCCCAGGGCAAAAGGGTGCCAGCGATACAACAGAGATACATAACGCGCGTCAACTGCGCGCGGAAATAACGTGTGAAGAGGCTTTAATTTTTTTTAAATATGAATATCTAAATCGTCCATGACAAGGGTATAAGGTTACCAGTGGCGAAGCGTCATATATTTCCTAAGGGAAGCCGGAAGAATTAGAACGGTAGGTGCGAGTCTGACGTTTAGTTACAGTATCATGGATATCATTGACAGCTAGCCGTAGCTTGCTAGCTTGGTAAAGCCGCCGGTAAAGAATCGGCTTGTAGGCAGACTCCGCCACTGATGGTTACTTAAAAATTGGTTAACTGTGGACAGGAGACTAAAGGGGTTCTACCCGGGCCCCACCACCAAGGTTACATTACCACCATTTACCATTTCAGGTTACAAAAATGTATTAACTAAATAATAAAATGCAACCAAATAAACTAAAGAGTTCAGTCCTAAAATGGTTACAATTTAATTAATTTAATGTAAATTCTGTTACACATTTTTTTTATTCTGCCATTTCCTATCCACTATAAGAGCCCAAGCCACCTTTGGCCCCCGAAGGAGTAAGTCCGCCACTGACTGTGGATATACACTTGCCTAGACTAGCCTTATTTTTTATTTTAGTGCTACTGTTAACTTTGAGTACATACTAACTCCGCTTTTACAAAAATATAACAGGAACTTGACTATATTCTTTAAAAGAAATAGCTTATTACAATCTAATCAAAATTATATTTTACTACACAGAATAAAGATCACATTTTTCATAACACAAGTACTATTTATATCTTTTTTTTAGGTATACTAATTTATTTATATAAAATTATGTTCTCTGAGTACATAGATATCAATTAGGTGCTACTACAGGGTGTCTATGCAGCATTAGCTAACTCATATAGAAACCAGATATCGCTTGTTTAAAACTAAAAAGAAATAATGTGAAATACAAATCCATTTCAAATTCAATTTTAATGCAGTGAATAAACTTTAAAACAAAAGTGAATTTCATTTGGAATTGTTCCCTTTTATTTTTAAAGGTGCAATATATTTATAGATATTTTTTTTACTTCAATGTTATAATGAACATTGAGGTCTTTTTGTGATCAAATTTAGTGCATAAACTGTACTATATGTATATATTTGGATAAGACTGCGCTGATAATAAATTATTATTAAATTAAATTAGAAACCAACCAGTTATGGAATTCCTTTGTTTTGTCATTATTTTACTTTGCAAAGTTTGCATTGGAATTGGAGAAAGTGAAAGCAATTATCGATTTATTGACGCTCAGGCCAATGTCGATAGAGGCCCTGGATCTCGCACGACAATTTTACATTTATCTCGATTTAGATTCCCCCATTTATTATAGTTTGTCTACATTTTTATTACCTTGACATATTTCTATTTTTTTTATTTAAATATTTTGATTTAACCTTTAGCTTGTATCTATATTCTACATACTGCACTGATGAGTGACTTGTCACGGGTATTGGATCTCTCGTTTTTTCAGAAACCATGCGAAAAATACATCCTTTTGTCACCATGACTAAACAACCGCAATGCAGTTTCTTATTAGCATTTCCTACCTAAAATGTAAAAAATAACCCTTTATGGTGAGACTTCATTTTCAGTCAGTTTTCTTTTAAACTGACAGTTGAGAATTTACAATAATAAAGGATAGGGCGTTATATTAAGCTGACGGCCATCTTGTTTTAGTCTGGTGTTAGTTGTTGTGCATGTTTTTAACATCTTTTTGAGTATTGTAATGTGCTGATATCATAATCAAGTAGTATGTTAAGACATTATATTCGTTTTTTTTTTTTATCTTGTTTTCTCTATTTTCGTTTTATATAACTGTCAGTGCGTGTCATTCTCATTTGTCTTATTGAACAGTGACGTCGTGGAACTAATAATACAGCAAATGGGAATAATTTTCTCAACCCCAATATATTTCATTCCATGGAATAGGATAAAAAGGAATGCCCCGTTGGTGCAAATAAAAAATTGGTCCATCGGCTTTATATAACAATGTAGTCATTTTTACTAAACAATGACTTAATCGAGAAATCTGCGGATAAATGTATCTAATCTCACCTTAGATTTCAGCAGTCCGGTCTTCGAGACACTTTAAACTATGCCTATATTTCCATATCACCATTAGCACTACACAGCACTGCACTAGTCCGCATCGGCGTCGTCCGCGGGCAGCGGCCGTCAGGGCAGGCGGCGGCGGCCGGCGAGCGCGCGCGAGCGCCGCCACAGCACGAGCGCCGCGCCCGACGCCGCCAGCAGCGCGGGCACGGCCAGCCCCGTCGCCATCACCAGCACCACGAACAGCGAGAACGTCTCCACGGGCGGCGCGCCGTAACCGAACGTTGATGACCTGCAATATCAATACACATATGAAACAGTACCGTCACTCACTTATACAGCATGTAACAAAAACCCTGTTGAATCCGTTAGTGCAGTTATGTATATTAAATTGCAATTCTGAATATCATTTTTTTTTTTACTAAATAGTTTTAAAAAAGAGTAAAAAAAATTAAATTCATCCAATGTTATTAAAAAAAAGGTTGTGCGCCACTGTCGATTTTCATTACCGCCCCTTTTCATTCAACTGAAAAATGGCGGACAGACAAAAGCGTTGCGATTGGTCAACGCAGGTGTGACGCAGGCGAATGAGCGGACGGGGCATTTTACCGCCATAATGAAAAGCGCTTTTACCTACTCACCTGACTTCACCAGATTAGAAACGTCTGTTCGAAACGATGAAACGTTTTAGCCCTGATGAGAGCTTTTAGTAGCCCTTATGAGGGGTTTAAAAACAAAACACAGATTAAAGACAACGCACAGCCTACACGGGTGGTCCTAGAGGTTTGAAATTTGGAGGAGACATTCCTTGAGTACCCTAGAGGTGCACTAAGGGGGGATTTTTTGAAATTCCATCCCTAAAAAAGTTTGTATGGAATACACCGCGGGCGAAGCTGTGACAGGTCCACTAGTAATATTATATATATTTCACAACACTCGGAAATGTCATAGATGCTCCCAATTGCGCACACAAAACTGCTAATCTGTGTACAGTTGAAAACAGGCCAGCAAAGTGTACTTTGCTGGCTTATCTCCAGGCCAGCAAATTTATCAACAAATCACAGCTCGATATAGTGCGGGGCGGCTCAGGCGGACGCGGCGCACCGCTGCAGCTATCTGATGCCGATACATTTCCTGTCAGCCTTGCTAGTTTAAGTAGACAAATCATAATATTTCCTGACATTGCGGCTGCTCTACGGAAAAAGAAAGTAACTAAATTTTTTTTTTCAACACGTGTGTTTACATTTTTGGGACTTTTAGAGTCAGTCGATTAGTTCTGAAAAGTTTAAGTTACTTCCCGAGCTCGACAACAATGTACTAAGGTCTGTTCGCCGAGAGTTGATAAAAAAAGTAAAAAGTCAGGGCTTCCTAATTCAAGCGGGCTGTACGTTCTATATACCAACTAGGGTCTCGTGTCTCGCTCAAAGATAAATTTAAGGATATAAATATTCTCACCGTTGCTTCGCAATATATTCTTGAAAATATCCTGTATGTCCGCAAAAACATATACGACTTCAAACAAAACAGCGACATTCACAATTTTAACACTAGGAATAAAGATAAACTTTTAGTTCCGCGTTACCGTCTCCGTAAGGTGAGCACGTCGTTCGCGGGGAACTGTATACGCTTCTACAATAAGATACCTACTGATATTGTCAATATGCCGTTTAACAAGTTTAAATCTTACATTAAGCGCTACTTGTTGAGCAAGGCATATTATACTGTAAATGATTTCCTAGATGACAACAATGCCTTTAAGTAAAATGTATACTTATATGAATAAATACCGTGTATAATCATGTATAATTGTTTTGTTAGTAACATTATTGTATATGTACCTATATCGCACATGCTAATTTTTTATCATGTGAGCCCACTGTGACATCTCTCGTCGGACGGCTACTCGTATCTGCGTTGATTTATTTCATTCTTGTCCGGCAGCATGAGCATGTCATGCTCGCTCAAAGGTCTTTGCTTACGGCGGCGTCGTTGATCGGGTCGCCACCTTCCCTAAAACATGGTTGAGGGAGACGATGGCTGAGATACGCGTCATACTCGTGAACAGGTGCTGTCTGTGGGGTCCGGACGGTTCATGCTCGCAAGGACCATTTAAATTGGTTAGTGTTTAATTTATTAGTTTTGTGCGATATCTGAACCTGACTAGAGAGACTTCATAGTGTTCTCTATACTATATTTGATACTTTTTCATATTCATATTCATTTATTCATAATAATAATATTATAGGTCATAGTAAATTATTTTAAAACATTAAATATTCGTATATTTGTATTGTTAGGACATGAAATGTTATATTTCAAATTGTTTCTTTTGATATTTGGAGACCTTACATCTCCATCTTTATACTTGACCGTGGAGACTGTCTACACCTCCATTTAACCTAGATTAATCTATTTAGATGTTTCTTTGCTTCAATTTTTATTTTATTATTATGACCCTTAGAGACTTTTTACATCTCTAAGTCACTTAACTTTTCCAGACGTGGAGACTATACATCTCCCTTATTTGTTATTTATTAGAATTAATTTGTACCCATTAGGTTTTTATGTTGCACATTTTGTTTTAGTTTTTAGATAAAACTGTACTGCCAAAGTTGAAAAAAGACTTACTGCTGAGTTTCTTGCGGCGTTTCTTCTCAGCAGATGTCACCTTTCGAAGCGCTGGTAGATTCAGACATGTAAAAGAGCCCAGGTGGCCTACTTGCAAAATAAATATTTTCATATTTTCATATTTTCATATTTTCATTACAAATAGCGGCCCGCTAATTATTTTTACCGATGATAATAAAAAATTAAAGCGAAAGATTACATTTTTTTCATAGTATATTATTATTGCATAGCCTAACTGTATAAACAGAAAGCAGCACGTGCACACCCAAACGACACACTGACATATTATAGAAAGACACAAGACACGTCGTATCCGTACTCAACGCGTTTTAAACATCTGTCTTAGACATTTTTTTCTTTTTCGTTTCTTTGGCCGAAGCCAGTGAGTATTGAATTTATGTGACATTTGACGCGCACATATGACATTAATTTGCAATATGGCGATTGTGTATATAAACAAAACAAATATATTTTTTTCGCCGCCGTCCGCCCGGCGCGACACCTCACTTGAGAACATCTGCGTCCCACGTACGACGAAACTCAGTGCGCGCGGCGATAAGCGACGCCCGTCATACAGTTTGCGATAGTTAAGCGTGAGTCGCTATTTCGAAACGATATCATAATATTTATAAACTCTCTTCTTTATCATAATATTAAAGCGACTTTGTACGTATAGACAGACATCATAAATATAACACGCTATATAAATATTGCCGGATCTTTTTCCTATCGATTGATTGCAATAAATAATGCCCAAGAGTTCCACAATCAACCTGTTAAAATTCCATCAAAATCCTTTCAGTAGTTTTCCTCTGATACCTAGCCAAACCAAAAAAGACGGAAAAACCTTTCCTGAAACTTTCTTAGGAGAAGACTCATATTTAACAGTAAATGTATTAATTACAGTTTACCTAAATAATCACAGACTAAACATATACCTTATTGTGCTTGCCCATATAATCCATCCCAGTGCTCACCAAAGGACACTATTACATCCCATATAAGCAGTTCCACGTTAACGTGCTCCCAGTAGGACACCAACGTCTTTAGAACTACAAACACTTACTGAGCCGTAAAATTTGTGCTACCTGTAGAACCCGTCCCCGTGCAAGTCCTGCGGGCGCAGTTTTACGTTCACGTACTAGCAGTAAGACATAACTAATAGAGTGCAAACACTTACCAAGCGGTATAATTGTGCTGCCTGTAGAACCCGTCCCCGGGTTCGCCGAACGACACAGTTACGTCCTGCATCAGCAGTTCCTTGTCAACGTACTTGCTGTAGAACGTAAACAACGTGCTGTGCGCAGGTATACTTGTTCTGAGAGGTAAAGATTAAAAATAATTAACGATGATGATGTCACATGTTTTGTTTATATTTAAAGTTTAAATTTAAAATACCGTTTCTTGAAATAGTGTCAGTGTCACCGATTGCAGCAAATAATACTGGCTCAAAATGAAAGAATTTAAAACAGCGATACAGCGATCGTACGTTTTTTTTAATTATTTAAGAGGCCTATTACGATTTTTTCAATAATAGGGCAACTTTGGCATTCTAATTTCGAGAAACTGAAAGACTTACACAATTTTGACTTACTGACTGGGGGAGTATAGTTATTAGTATTGATCATAGCGGCCTCGCTTTTTGCAATTTATTCTTATCTACTGATATAAAGCCGAAATTCCGCAGCAAGTTTTTCAAAAAATGCGCGACTGCACTTTTTCGAGCTCGTGGATTGAACTACTCTACTAAGCAAACGAAATGAAAAATATATAATAATATCTCTTAAATAGTCTTGTAGTTTATAGCGGTCTTTGAATTTTTAAATATGCATGGCATATGTAATAACGCTAAGAATTAACCATAAACTTCTCTTTACTACATTCATTTTATTTCGTAAAATGTATATCAGAATAATCGTTAGTTTATAAATAATTAAAATTTAATACTTATTTTGGAAAAATAATTGATTATACAACTTAAAATAAACGTAACTACAACACCCAAATTACTACATAACGAGATTTGTCGGCCGTCTGAATTTAGTTCCGCACCAGCGGTTGACTAGAGCGGACCTGTGTCCCACGAAACGATAGTTCCCAATATAAAAGGGCTACCCGTTGCCGTGCACCGGCGCCCAGCAGCTCAAGGGGCCCTCGGACCCTGACCGGCGAACCGTATTGAACTAGCTAAAAATTCTCCCACCTTCGGAATGTAAATAAAATAGGTCAGTTTTTGCACCAGGTATATTGGTAAGTTGGTTATGAGACCTGTTGAACGCCGACGCGTGCACGACCGTGGAGCTGCTGACGCCGCGCGCGGGCTCCGTGTAGGCCACGGGCCGGAACTGCAGGAAGCCGCCCGCACCGCCAGACACGCACATCGGCGTTTTGATCTCGATTATCTGTGAAAACAGTTTTAGATCATAACAAACAATGCTGTATTCAAATAGTTGAAATATTATAATAAGTTATAATAATAAAGTCGCTTGTGGTATATAAAGACTATACGTAGAATCGCTCGACTATCGGTATGTTATTAGCTATATTCTGGATGTCCCTGCGTCGGTCTTTCCGGATAGTTATTTATTTATATATTCAATTAAACGTAATTTATACAGCATTACAGTTACACCAATACGCTGGAAAATTCAATTAATACACAAAAATACAAAATAACAAGAAACTAAAACAAAAGAGAAAAAACTATAATTATAATTTTTTATTTTGCTTGTTCATTCATTAATCGCCTCACAAAAACTCAGACAGTCTGTATTGTCCGATGTTGAGAAAAGGGCAAATACTTTTGAGCGGCAGTGTACATTCTTGACATGTAATGACGTCACTATGACATGATTGTACACGGTGACCTTGAATAAAAATGAGTCGACTTTAAACCTAGGCAATATAGGTCGAGCTCACCTCAAAAACCCCCGGCGTATGCTCATCATCCAAACTCTTCTTCATCCTCTGCACCATGGTACTGCTCGCGTCATCTGTGCTGACCAGCGTCAGCCGCAGCGCGAACCGCGAGGAGTTGTAGTCGCGCGACGTCGTCAGGTTCACGAGCTGCACGTCCACCAGCGAGGAGTTGGACGTGTGGATCAGGTGGGGCAGGTCCACGGAGAAGTCTCGGAATGGGATGAGGTCCAGCTAAAAGAAACCCCCTAAAGTTACAAACGGTGCGGTTTCCTAAAAAATATTCTTGACATTAAAATCTGACCCACTTCTGTATTTCTATTTTTTATTTTGTTCAATTGCGCATGAAATAAGTACTCACTAAGTACATTAAAATTTATAACAAAACCCATATTAACCTTTTGGCCGCCAAGCATGTCTGAAAAGTAACACGAATTTCAACTTTAAGTCAAGGTAGCGAAGGTCTGTTTTACCCTGTATAGCCTGTCACGCATAGTCGACAACGGCGGCCAAAAGGTAAAACTCGACGCGTGTAATGTATGTTACTATAATTTAGGAATTGATATTGGGAGATTGCTTATTTTAACGCTCTCACAAACTCTATTTTAATATAATCGTTATGAATATTTAAATTAAAAACATAAACGTTTGGTTGACTGTACGTTTGGATGGTTTGGCTTTAATTTTGCCTATCGGTAATTCCATAGATAATATTAGTACCATACATTAAGATTCCTCTATGATAGTACTATCGTACAGAAGAATCACTTTAATATATGCCTGATCATGCCTTCTCTCTCCTTCGCATAAAGCGTGCTCTTTCGTGTACGCTAGGGTTGTACATTTTTTATCCGCGTCACTCAACACCAAACATCTAGGCTACTTGATGACGCGCGAATCGGCCAGCGAGCGAGCGAGCGGCAACCTACTCCAATTTACAGCTCCGAGCTGTCCGACGCCCCCCAGCGCCCTGGTGAAAATACGTAAAACGCATATTAGCGTCACCGGCATTGGCTCAATTAAACTTATTAAATGAGCCAAATAAGATAATAAATTTACTTGTGCACTTTATCTGCTTGCAATGTGCATAATAAGTGAAGGTAATGCGTGTCCGTGTCAAGGCTTCGGGTTCAATAGTTATCTGAGAATAATTCAAATGAAACCGACATTCAATTACAGCTCTTATATTGTAAAGATATAGTGATTAAATTGGCATGATTTGATCTATGATTTAAATAGAGATCTATATTTTTGTATGAAATTTTCAGTCGGCATTTTAATGCAAAAAGATTGTGTTCGACGCCGTGTCAATGCATTGCTTCGTGATTGGCTTCAAAATCATTAGACAATTCTCGAGCCAATCACAATCAAAGTAAGTGTAATTTATAGCGAAATTAGTATTAGAACCTTATGCAAAACGTCTCTACGATATGAAAACAGGATGAAAAAAAAAACCGCTAGTTGCAAAATTGGTGCCTGGACAGGTACAAGAGCCATCATACATTTTATATGTCCGACACCGTCGCGCTTTAACTGCAGACTGGGGCCAATTCGAACGTGTTTTCGCTAAATTTGAAATAAGAAACGTTAGACTAGATTTTGAACCTTGGAGCTATACATAATCGAGTTTGACGTTTCTTATTTTAAGTTTAGACAATCTTAAATTAAGCGGACACCGTTTCGAATTGGACCCACTGATTCAGTAACTAAATTCAGTGTAGTGTGATCAGAAGCTTCGTAACCATCCCCTCCCGCACATTCTTGCTAGGATGAGTTTTAGGAAGGTGTAATAAGCGCTTAAGGGCGTAGTACCCCACGCCGATGACCTTGAGCGTTACAACTCGGTCCTTCCCCACTTGCCTTAGTTCACGCGCCGCAGTGAATAGTATAATTTACTCAAAAACTACAAAATAAATTGAAAATCCGGCGGATGAATTTATGGTGTACATTATTGTCCTCTGATTAGTAAAAGTCTCATGTATAAGCGTCGCATAATAAGGGAGCCTTTACGGATTTTAGTTTGAAAAAAGGGTTTACGGTTATTTATTTTTTCACTCTTGATTTATCACTTTATTCAAATTTCCAGTGGACGAAAATAAAGAATAGATTCCATACTACAATACATATTTTTTTTTCAAGATTCTTGCACAACGCTAAATATACTTTATAGGATTTGAAAATAGCGAAATTCGCCGGATAGGACCTTAAAGTACCTACAGGGGTCTCACCTTGACATCGATGCTCCCGTTCCTCCAGTGTCCATCCCGCTCGTATCTGTCCGCGTGCATCTGCAGCATCGCCTCCTCTTCAGTGATAATGCTGTCCCGACGGGACCAGACCAGGTCGCGCAGCGGGAACGAGCGACTGTCGCTACGTTTTCCGATTTTGGCTAAGTTTTCAAGGTCGTTGTACTCGATTAACTGGAAGGTGGGTTAATTTTAATTTACTACATGTGCATCGCGTATGTTTAAACCATTAACCGCAAGTCATGATAGATTGGTAACCAAAAAAAAAACGACACAAGACAAGAGCCACTGTCATTTTAAAAGTTTATATTTAACTGGGGGCTTTAAAAAATTATTTAAAAAAGGTAATTTTTCATCAATGGAGAAAAGTGGTAAACCTACATTTCTAAATTAGGTAGCTATTCAATTAACGACAAGACGCTCAGGTGTAGTAAGTATAGTCGAACGATACATATCACGAATACGGCTTTTACGGTCTTTCTACCAAAATATTCATCTGGGAGACCAAGTTAAGCTGAGTCCACATTTGTATCATTTTGGCGATCACGATCATGCGTATCGTATCGAGCACGAGTGTCCTATGGACGCTCACTTTGGGCTTACCGTGACTCACGCTCTCGACTGAATGTCCATCAATTAAAGAAGTCTTAGACAAATATTAGCAGTACACGCCACACCTAAATGGAGAATAGCTGGATACGGGCATTTATCAGTTACTTATAGCAACTTCCTGATACATTATAAAAATTATTATAATAAAATATGAATACACTATTATACGACTATATATATTACTCAACAAAATTACAAATGCAAACATTCACAGACATGTGATTCATTGTTATGATACCAGCATGTTTAGTAATTGGGTTTTAATCAGCTATATTGTATTACATTTAGCAAACACACATATTATCAACTTGGTTATAAATCTTTTATAGCACTATAAAATATTTCATTTTATACTCAAAAATCTTTCAATATCAAATCTCTCGCTGGTAGCTTCAGACATGTAAAAGAGCCCATGTGGCCTACTTGCAAAATAAATATTCTCAGTTTCATTTTTCATTTTCAATAAAACTAACTTATGCATTGGTTTTGAATGTATGTAGAATATTGCTACAAAATAGGGATTTTGACTGTGTCATAATTACAATATTCACCTATAGTTTACACTATCATTGGTGTTGCAAAGTCCAATACACTTTGATCCTATAGCCTATATTAGGCGTATGACGGCCTATATTAGGTATATTACTTAGGTGTATGCTATGTCTTAGATTAAAACGTGAGAAGAGTATGAAGCGTAAGACTAGACTATTATTATTATAGGTTTTATGCACAAGCAGCCGATACCTTCCTAATCATTGTACACTTGTTTTTTATTTAAAATCTTTATCAAGTCTATTTTGAAAAGAGTTGACTGAGGGTGCACTGATTACTGTCTCGGGCAAAATAATCCAATATGATTATAGAAATAAAGGCCATTTTGGTGAATAAAATGAACAAACGCTGTTTTCAAAGATTGTAACAATGTACATATGACTTTATTGCTCATGTACAGAGGCAACTTGAGCTAGTCTAGAAGGCATAAAATCTCATTTAGAAACTCAGAAACGGCTTCCATTATCATATTACCCACCCTAATAAGAAAACATACCTCAGAAATGGTCATGGCGAAGCTATAATTCGGCTCCTCTGTCATGGTGAAGTTAACAGGCTTATCCCTCCTCCATGATACTGTCAGAGAGGAGTTCAGCCCCGTGACTGCATAGATGACGGTAGGTGTACCCCGTGTGAAATCCCACAGCTGATGTATTATGTCATGGGAGCCCTCTGCTCTGATGTACACAAGTGTTGTGTTTTCAGAGCATGATTCACAATCTGGATTTAGTTTTGGTGTAATCTGTAGAATAGTTTAAAAGTAATGCTATAAAGTAAGTTAAAAAATTCTGTGAATATGCTTTTTTTAGCTTTTTACAGCTCCAATTCAATATTATTTGTTGAAAGCATGTTAAATTTAACTGAATAAAACTATTTCTAAAAACAAAGTGGGTAGCTAGCTCTCTGAAAAGAGAAAGTGACATAATAAAATGAATAAAACCAGGGTAAAAGACTACAAATCAATACCTACATAACGGTAATAAAATCTGGTAATGAACTTAATCATGATAAGAGATAACAATGTTTAAAATAATTAGATAAACATGGAAGGCAAAAGTGGGTGTTTACAAACAAAAAAACTCATACCTTTCTTTCCTGTCCAGAAGCGAGCGAAAGCACAGAAACAACAAACAAAGTCCGCAAATGCATTTTTATCGCAAAAGGCGATCACTTCCTTAAAAGGGTATAAATACAATACAACAATAAAAAATTAAATCCTTGTTACGAACAACAAATAAGTTCACATTCCCATGTCAATTGCAACGAGATAGCATAGCACGTGCGTTAAGAAGGGGCAATTAATGATAACTGTGCCTCATAATAATTATATCTCTTCGTTCTAGTTCGTTTTTGATTCGACAAAAACAGTACCCTTATTGAAGGAAAGAAATACAAATCACATACAAATCATATTTGCGTCATGCTTTCCTTTCTTAATATAGTAGTATGAAACTGAACTGTTTGACAAGTCACTATTAGCGCTAGTGCTATATAAAAATCTTCTTCGTAAGATAGAGAAAGCACTATTCAGTCACAATGTTAATAAGACTTTTTAATTTGGATGGATTGCCTCACGTCACTTCTGATGCGTTCGGAAATGGTTTGACGTTGACGTTAGTCGATTTCTATTCCGTTTTCACAGCCAAACGGCTTAACAGATTTCCATAAACATCGGAAAATATTTATAGAGTTATATGGACATGGACATAGGATACTTTTTATCTCGGTATCCTGGAAGAATTTTCAGAAATCTTTATGAACATAGAAAATATAGGAAATGCGAAAACGCGTTCCACGCGGACGAAGTCGCGCCCAAAAGCTACTTAATTCATAAATGTAGTATAAATTACACATTTTGTAATCATTTATCTTGGATATAAATTTAGATTTAATTTAGTTTTTTAGATTATTACGTTGTATCAGTTTAGTATGTTGGTTTTAACAAATATAAAAGAGACAATTATTGTGTTTTGTACAAGTTTTTTGTAACTATATCTGTGGTAACTATCAATCTATGTATCTGAGAAATGTTTTTTATTTTTTAATTATGACAACTACTAACATTCGGCCTCAAATAATAGAAAAAATTTAAACAACAATAATAAAACAGACGGATAACAACGAATGATATTTATTTACAAATACATGATTATATCAAGTACATAACATTAGGTTTCCTCCTCAACTGCTTTAACGTTGGGTTTTTTTCGCGTTTCGTCTTCGCTCGGGGAATGCTGGCGCTTCGCAGTCTTATCTTTTGCGTGTTTGTTTTGATTGCGCAAAGCTTTCATCATCTTTTCTTCGCCGACACTGCAACAAGAAATACATCATCACCATATCAATATTTGAAAATACTACAACTAGATTAGACTTGGTCTGGTTTGCTCTCGTTTAATAGGATCTGTCTGCGTGACATAATCTAGCCTAGAGTGGATTTACCCATACTAGTCTTATTTGGTAAACAAGTTTCTAACCTCAAAATGCACCTTTTGTGGCTAAAACAGCAGTTTCCTTGCAAATAAAGAAACCGGAGACAATATTTTGGCCTTGGATTGCTATATTTAGGATAAAACATAAGCTGTTTCATCCGAAAATTGCACAATTTGAAGTTAGAAACTTGTTAGCAAATAAAGACAAGTATGAATGAATCCACTGTAGAGCATTTAATATTCCTAACTCTACTTGACACTGTTCTACTAGACTGCTTAGTATTTCAAAACCTCAGTTGCCCACCGCAGTAACTTCTCTTCCACCCAGTTTATTCAGTCAAGAAGTATACAGGTCTACTACGGTCTGCTCTGGTCTACTCTTCTGCTTTAGTCTACTGGTCTGTTCTGGTCTACTCGTCTGCTTAAGTCTACTGGTCTGCTCTGGTCTACTCACTTGACAGCCGCCCTAGAGCCCGGTCCCCAGTAAGGAGTGGGATTGAACTGGAACCTCAGTTGCCCGTCGCGACGACTGATGGGGTTCGCATCAGGTCTTAGGCTCAGGTCTACTGAGTTCTGAACAGGTTGGCTCAGTAGAAACTTGGCTACTGGGTCTGCTTCTAATCTGTAAAAAAAAAACAATCCATCTTCGCCTAATAATATTACAAGAGCGAAAATTTGGATGGACGTATTTTTGATACACAATCACGCCAGAATGGCTGAACAGATCTGGATAAAATTTGGCACAGAGACAGATTATAGTCTGAAATAACACATATGCGACTTTTTATCCGGGAAAATTTAAAAGTTTCCGAGGGAATAACTATTACCGAATTCCACGCGAACGAAGTCGCGGGCAGAAGCTGTCTCCATTCCAAATTTCATCCAAATCCATCCAGCCGTTGAAGCGTGAAGGAGTAACAAACATACAAACTCACACACGCACATGCACATAAACATACAAAAAAATATCGTAGTAATAAGATTAGTGTCATGTATTTATCTACATAATTCGTATCGTTGTCTAGTACTCATAGCACAGAATCCTAATAAACATGTAATTGTGTTAGTTTCCGAGACTCTTCTTGGAACCATCACAGCTAGGGTTGCCAACCGTACTATATTTTGGCTCTGTGTTGTTTAAATATATAGTACGCAAAAATACCATATGTCAGTTTTTACAAGCCTTTCTGGGCTTTGAGTTGGCCAAATTAATAGGAGTTTTCCCAGCTCGGATAGCCACAAGATGTCTAATCGTAATGTTAGTAAGACGGATTTTGTGTAAATGAAAATGAAACTGAAAATATTAATTTTGCAAGTAGGCCACATGGGCTCTTTTACATGTCTGAAGCTACCAGTGTATTATGTTTAATCAATCATACCTCACTGTCTTTTTAAAAGGTTTTTCTTTTAAGTACTATATTTTGCTTCTGTGTACTATTTTATTAAAATACTATATATATGCTTCATAAATAGTTGGCAACCCTAATCACAGCTGGCACGACCTGCCCGCGAGTCATTTCTCGCTCAGTGCGTCCCGTACATATTTGACCAGTTTGACAGAGACGCACTGAGCGACAAAACGACTCGCGGGTATATTGTTCTAGCCCCCATTAATACACTTAATTTAATACACTTCATACTTAGCCGGTTTCGCGGGATGACCCTGCTCCCAGGTGCGCACGACGTCCCACACGAACTGCGCCGGCGCATTCGTCTTGACGGACATCTTGGACGCGTGCGAGTACGACACCTTGTACCCGCCATTCAATATCGCCGACCTACAAATTCAATACAACACAGTGGATTCATCCATACTTGTCTTAATTGGTACACAATTGTTGAATTTTTTATTGTTAAATAGTTTTTATAGTTTGGCCGAGTTTTTTAATTCTGAAAACTTAAAATAATATATATAATAATATTTGTAATATTATAAAATAAAATAACTTAAAATAATTATGTGAAATACTATAACACGCAATTACAATGAAATTAGATTATATTAAAATTAAACGATATTGCAGCGCCCTTACAGGGTTTATGATTGGAGCTTCTAATAGTTTTAAGATCTTTTGTACCTCATAATGCAATAAGCGATATGACTATGACTATGACAAGTTTCTAACCGAATTCGGTAACACTTGTTCTGTAATGGAGTGGGGTGTAAAATTCTTCAAACTATTATAATGTACTCGATACACTGTTAAATTCTTATCAGCATGGGCAGAGTGTGCAGATATACCCACCCGAACAGTTTGACCATAGTGTAATAGAGCTTCCAACTCTTCCGCACCACAGACAACACGCATACAATACATACCTCATTACCAGCATGGGCATGGTTTCTCCATAGTGTAATAGAGCGGCACGTCCATCTCTTGCACCATAGACAATACCAATACAATACATACCTACCTCATTACCAGTATGGGCATAGTTTCGAGATGCACTCGCCCGAACAATTTGTCCATAGTGTAATACGGAGGGCGGCGCGTCCATCTCTTGCACCATAGACAACACGAATTCAATACATACTTCATTACCAGCATAGGCATAGTATTGAGATGCACTCGCCTGAATAGTTTGTCCATAGTGTAATAGAGCGGCGGCACGTCCATCTCTTGCAACATAGACAATACGAATACAATACACACCTCATTACCAGCATGGGCATAGTCTCGAGATGCACTCGCCCGAACAGTTTGTCCATGGTGTAATACAGCGGCGCGTCCAACTCCTCCCGCAGCATAGACAACACGCCCTGCATGCGCTGGGCCGCGCCGAACAGGTGCGGGTTGTCTTGTGCGTGTGTGAGGACGCGGGAGACGAAAGTCTCGTCGTGGATGGGGGCCGACCAGATGGGACCGCCTAGCTATGGACGAAAAATTCATAAATAAATTGATTTACTTGTCACATGAATAAATTAAAATGGGTTGAATCTAGCAGCGCTTCAGACAGAACCATCGTAACTGAGAAGAAGCGTAGCAGAAACGCAGCAGAAAGTCATCTTTTCAAGTCAAACATTGGTTTTACATCAAATATAAAAACTAAATAGAAACATTACAAAGTAACAAATGAAAATTATTAAGTAAGAAGGCTAATAAAAAAACAATGATTATCAATCGATAATCAACAAATATGAACGCAACAGCAGTCTCATAATTAAGAGCAAAAGCGCAAAAGTTGTTTATTTTTTATTATGACTTCCCCCCCATATCAAGCTACGTCTGTGGTTAAAATAATATCAAATGAATAGTTACGAAAAAAAACGTGACGTGTGAAGTCTTTTACATCCCACTTCTGATCCTGGCAGGGCCTCAACCATTATAAACTTATAAACTCACATGGTGCCTCTGATTGCAGTGTACGCAGTATTCGCCCACAGGTGGGACGGTGGGCAAGTAGGCCTTCGTCTGCGCCGGGTTTTTGTCCGAGGGGTTCGGTTTGAAGCCCCCGAGCGGCTGCAGCGTGATGTTATCGCAGCCCACGCACTGGTACACCATAGAGAGTTTACTGGGAACAATAATGGTATACTTTACTTCACTCTTGTAGAGGCAAGGCGAGGCAGCGCGAGCTCGAGGATGTAATAGGGTTGGTTTTCGGGCGCGAAGTGAGTCCAGCCGAGACAGAGCGACCACATTCTTCGTCTCGCGTCACTCAGTATGCAGTCAGAGTTTACGGGGTACGACGGTTTAGTAAAGTTGGCGCATTGTATCAAGCGAACCAATAGAGAAGTTTCCTGGTTAAAAAAAATATAATTCTAATTAGTCCGTCAGTTAGATTATCAAAAAATATTGAGCACGAATTTTTTGTTTTATCAATTCAATCAAAATTGACAAAGATAACGCGCATCAAAGTTCGGGAGTGGGGGCTAATTACGTCACTTGATGGTAAAATGTGTGCAAAGTCGTGACGGTTTTGACGCTTTGTGCCAGAATCGAAAAACGCCAGATTCGCAGAACGTCAGATTCGCAGAACATCAGATTCGCAGAACGCCAGATTCGCTTAATGCCAGATTTTCAGATTCGCAGTATACCAGATTCGCAGAATGCCAGATTCGCAGAACGCCAGATTCGCAGAATGTCAGATTGCCAGATTCGCACAGTGCCAGATTTTTTTTTCTGTTTTTTTTTTTGGTGTTTTTAGTAATAGAGAGTGTGAAGTGTACAACCCGTGTAAAGCCAGCACGGTGTAAGAGTGAAATAATCAATTTCCATTGCCAGCTCTTACGCAATCATTGGTCCAGGTACAGTAATAAATTCAAGCAATCTGCGAATCTAGCATTCTGCGAATCTGCCGTTCTGCGAATCTGGTACTATGCGAATCTGGCATTCTGCGAATCTGAAATCTGGCATCGTGCGAATCTGGCATTCTGCGAATCTGGTATACGGCGAATGTGAAAATCTGGCATTATGCGAATCTGGCGTTTTTCGATTCTGGCACAAAGCGTCAAAACCGTCGTGACGCCATGCGGAAATTCAACGCACCATATCTTCGTCATTTATTATTTAATTGACAAAAGAAAAATGTACATTTTTCAATGAAAAAATGTGTTCAATTTTTTTTTATAATGTAAATGACGGACTAATTAGAATTTTTCAGGAAACTTTCTTGGGATCCCCTTGTTACCCATAAACTTATTGTTTCGAATTTTGAAAGACAGAAATTGATTCCCATATTATTTATGCTCATAATTATCGAAAGTCATAAAAGTTGTAAAGCATAACCTCAATAATTCTAACGTTAATAATCCATATTGTTACAGATTATAACTTTCAAAAGTCATAAAATTGATATCTATAACATACAAAGGCATAACGATTTTTATTCAGAAATATTGTAAGCTATATATTTTAAAGTGCTAATTATTTTTACCCATACCGTTTCATTGTCTAAAATGAATAATGGTATTTTTCAATATTTCGAAAGTATCGTGCTTGTTTGTAAAATGTTATGTTGAAGAAGTTGACATATTATGACTACAAATGGTAATCGTCAGTGAGCGAGCGAGCGAAGCGAGCGAGCAAAATGGGTCGGAGCAGAAGCGATTTGGATTGGTTAGGTTCAGAAGGCTAAGGCGGGAGCGAAGCGAAGCGTAGCTCCCGCCTTAGCCTTCGATGTTAGGTCTTTTTTTTGTAACAGCGCAGAAAATCTTGCTTGGTTGTAAGATGTTATGCTTGATTCTCGTCTTTTAATGTTATACATTATGAATTTGAGGATCACCTAACCATAATTAGTAAAATTAAATTAAGTTAAATTTATGCTCCGCAATTTTTGCCCTTGCACAAGTTAGGTATTTAAATTTTATGTATATTATTGTTATGTTCAACAAGTTTAGACGTAATAATCGTTATTACAAGTAATAATATTACCTGTAACATTATGAAGTATAATACATTATGACATAAACAGTTATGAATATAGTTTTTATGACTTTCGATAAATATGACCAGCGAAAATCGGAACTCAGAAATTATTCCTATTAATATATGACTAACAACATTATGACTATTAATAATTATGACCAAAAACGTTATGGATTGTGAAAATCGGAACTTTAATTTTATGGGAGTCAATATAGACCCAACTTTCTTATTCGAGCATGTCATTCTGACTGAAGAAACTGAGCAACGGCGAGAGTCTATTCGACACGAACCTTTCGTCACGCTACCTTTCGAAGCTCCACAGACAACACTCATTACTAGTATGTAGTGTATGCACTACATACTAGTAATGAGCTTTGAACATAATCATAACGAATCGAATAACATGGGCATAGTCTCGAGATGCACTCGCCCGAACAATTTGCCCACAGTGTCATAGAGCAGAGTTTTTGAACCTTTACGTGACCTTTACAAGTAAAATAAAATGGCGACCCCCCCATGACCCTATTAATACGACGTCCAACGACAAGGTATTTAAAAACGTGGCTTGCGCCCGCGACCCCTGACCGCCGGAGAATCGCGACCCACCGGTTGAAAAACTGCCATAGAACAACACTTCAATACATACCTCATTACCAGCATGGGCATAGTATCAAGATGCAATTACCTGAATAGTTTGTCCATAGTGCAATAGTGGCACGTCCATCTCTTGCACTATAGACAATACGTGCTTCACCTCGACGAGAGTGAAGCGCTAGCAATAGATGGGTACTGACAGAGCGAGCCTCGCGAGGCAAATAAATGCTCAGTCAGTAACCAGCTATTACCAGTTGATAACAGAGGTGTAATTCTCTAATTTACCGAATGATCGCTCGACGAACTCTTTTACTGGCACAAATCAGTTTTAACACTACACCTTTCTTATTTCAATTTTAACTTTGTTGCCATATAAACAAAATCCGATGATGATGATAAGGCAAAGCAGTGGCCGGTTTGTCCCAAGGCCTTGGCCTAGAGCAGTCAGATTTTAGGGGCGGCGAATCTGCGTTCGGCCGGCAACAAGGAACGTGCTGATATGTACACAACTCATAGTGGTAGAGCTAAACAGTAATCCTCACTAGATGATTACTGTTCGAATGGGCCGGCTCGACCGGGGTAGTACCACACTCTCACAGAATATCGGCGGCGTAATAGCTTGCTATTGCGTTTCGTACGAGAACCGGAGGCCTATTCCCTCATCCCTATCCCATCCCCGTTCCCCATCCTCCCTAGACTGGCAACACATTGGCAGCACCTCTGGTGTTGCAGATGTCCATGGGCGGCGGTGACCATTTTCCATCAGGTGGGCCGTCAGCTCGTTTGTCAGTCAATTAAAATAAAAAAAAACTTACATTTTTTATGCACAATTAGCCAAAAGGCAGGGACGGCTTTTACTATACAGCCTAGGGCGGCCGAGACTGCCAGTCCGCCTTGACGCAAAGGTTAAAATAACGAAATCAAACACTACAGCAAAGCTATGATTCTCACCTAGTAGTTTTTTTGCAATGTATCGCCCCAGAGTAAACTTTGACAAACACTCGAACGTAGAAGTCAGCTGATATGCTGATAAGCGGTACAATGTACCGGCTGTAACGGTTCGCGTGCTGCTCTATGCATTGCAACAGGATTCTTAAAGCCTAAAAAAATAAAAAAGTATTCATTCTATAGTAAGAAGATGTCAGGCTCTATTATTAATGATAATTGAAATATTACTGTTGGTTAAAATATTTAATTTGGCGTAAAAAGGCGCCAATTGTCATATTTTATGAATATTTGCTAAATGTTTTTAGGAACAGATTTATGAACTATGATAAGAATCTTATCATCCTTTCGAATTTGATAGATACTCAAAGTATTTCCAGCATAATTTTTGGGATATATGCTCTTTCTATATTGAATCAGGAAAAAACGAAGAAAACTCTTGATTAAATCAAGTCGTTTTGATCTTACCATCTCATGGCAGCACTTGGTCTTCAGACTGACAGCCCCATATTTGCAATAACAAGTCTCCGGGCTATTCCCAGCAAGGACTGCCATATCCGTGGCCGTGACCAGCAACAGGCCCCCATCCTGCACGCTCTGGACAGCTGAGTCTAGGAATATGGAGGGACAGCCATAAGGATCCAGGTCTATCGCAGAGAAACGGCTGTGCTTGTGTTTGTACATTAACATGCTGGAACAAGTTATGTCTGGGTATTAGTATTATATAATCTGTGATCCTGAGCCTGATGCTCACAGCACAGAACTATATCGAGATAGAATGAAAGAGTGTACCTCGCGATGCCGAAAAGATGTCGTGAGATCATCTTTGTGTGTAACAACGGCGGCAGCTGCGCGGCGCAGAACGGTGGCAGTGGCAGTGCCTAGACTCGGTTTGCCGCCTTATCGATGCTACTGAATCGTTTTCGCTCGTCTTTTGTTTCCCGGCACTAAATTAAACTCGTGACGTGATATCAAAGTAACTACGCAAAAATGTTACATCCTCAGTTTCTATACTAATCGATGAACTCTTTCCTTCTATCTCAATATAGTTCTGTGGTTCACAGGAACAAAGAAATAAATTTTAAGACTACTTTGCCATTAGTCAAACACCCCATTGCTTACCATGCATCATCATGGCTGGTCTGTACAATATTATCCACCCCATTGTGCACAATGTTAGCCTTTATTGTTTCAACAGCCTGCTCGGAGAGGTCATTGGCTACAATCTTGGTCACACTCGGCACTTCCTTGGCATAACGGATGCTCCTAAGTCCAGTAGCTGATAGTGCTTCCAGAATTGAAACTTCAATCTAAAATATGGATAGACAATAAAATTGTACAATTTCCATTTCAAATAGTAATTACTTCCAACGCTTCTTATTGCATCGTTTTTAACTCTGTGAGACAAATTTTCAATCTTATGATCAAATATCAAGATATATGGCCACTTACGCCAAAAATATAAACCTAGTTTTAGCGTTGAGTATGGTTTAGTTGTGTTAAAATAAATAATCAGGGACAATAAATAATCAGGGACAATTTTTACACAAATCGATCTAGTCCCAAAGTAAGCTCTAAAGGCTTGTGTTATGAGTACTAGATGATGATATAAATACTTATATAGAGAAATAAATACTTAAATACATAGGAAACATCCAAGACTCAGGAACAAACATTTGTGCTCATCACACAAATATTTGCCCTTACTGGGGATCGAACCCGGGACGCTAGCTTTGGAGGCAGGGTCACTACCAACTAGGCTATCCGCATTGTCAAAATATACGGAATGATCAGACAATGAATGATTTATGTTGCAAGCCACACATATATTTGATTTAATATGCCTAGCAGTGCTTTATTTTCACAAGCTTTTATACAGCTTCAATTGTTTAGTATTTTTGTGTCAAATCAAGGATGTCACTTTTGAAGCAGTCCCCACAACAGGGATATGCTAAAATTTGGTACACAAATGCCCAAAAACTTACTGTATTTCAAGATATTTTTCTATATATATTTTAGGTAATACAGTGGCAAAACATAAAAAGCTAAGTTTTGGTATTAGTTAGAAGTGTTAGAACATAGCAAGTAATGTTAAGCGGTCACTGGTCAGACCAATAGTATGGGGTGGTCGTGAATGATCTGGTCGAGCATTATTAAGTTGGGCAATATTGGGACGTACATTAATAGGACCCATGTTAAGCTGTGGATATTAAAACAAACCTCAACTTCTGTTCCTTCTTTATTTTCCGACTTGGTCTTATTTTTCTTTTCAGCCCTCTCACGTTTCTCTTTCTTGTAATCATCCGCAAACACAGTCAGCACCGCTACACTCAAATCCCTGTTGAACTCCTGAACTGGATTATAGAACACCTTCTCTGTGGTCAATTTAATCTCCGCCTGACCTTCTTTTATTGACTTGTTAGCTGAAGATGATTCCATTCTCATAATTATCTACAAAAGTGAAATATAAACTTTAGTAAGGTTATAAATAGGTTATACCAGTTTTACGCGTAAATGGTGATATTCAATTGATATTAATACAATATATGGTACGAACTTGATGTGCGGCTGTATATATGCAGCGAAACTTTTTTGATAACATAAATTTTTAGTACAAATACATGGTCAGAAGTTAACGAAATCAAGACACATACATACAATCACAATACATACAGATCGCTTCTGAACGAGTAAGTAATGTCAAATTTTAAATAAAGTATATTTTAATAACATTGGATCACACACATTATAAATGGTTGGTACTACTTGAAGGATATTACAAAAATTTAAACTCGATAAACTTGACGTGTTTTATATTTTTCATTAATTACCTACCTACTTTAAATAAATAGCGCAGATATTTATTACTGAACGAAATTACTAGTGCTGCACTAAAACGTAAACAGTCTATCCATTTACAATTGAACCTCTTAACCTTTTAACACTGCCACATGTATTGATTACTAAAATAAACTAATTCAATTATTATATTATCAGAAACTACATTTTCTCATAAACCATTTCAATACAATTACAATACAATCGATGTATAACATTCAATGACATAAAGCAGCTTCATTGCCCTATAACTGTCATTGTCAGTTGGCTGGCTTTGAAGGATCTGGAAACATAACCTAATCCTCTAAAATATTTTATTTTAAATGGAAAGAGCTCTTATAATTTTATAATAATTATAGACCAATTCTAAAAATGCATACCGCAAGTGTTGTATTGCGAAATACGGTGTTGTTCAATCCAAATTTGAAGTTATCTACTCGTTTAGCGCGTAACGTAACCAAAGTTGCATCATACAGTAAAACTGCTGGTGGGATCTCGTTGAACAGCAGCAGCAGTAAATTATGGGTGAGAAACAGTCGCGTGTGTAGTTACAGTCATAATTTGGCGGCGGCGCCTCGTTATTTCGCGAATGTGCGGTTGTTTTCGACGGCGAACAAGAGTGATCCGCCAGAAGAGGAAACTGAGATAAAAGACGATGCATCGTTGTTCTCAAGCCAGTTGCCGGCGCCGGTGGCGGTACCCGAAGTCTGGCCGCAGGTGCCGGTCATCGCAATTAACAGGAATCCCGTGTTCCCGAGGTTTATCAAGCTGATTGAGGTAATAACTATCATCATTATTTCAGTTGAAAGAAGTCCATTGCTGGAGATAGTTCAAAGTTTGTTTCCAAGCAACACCTCCTAATTTTCATAGTCATTAATCTAGTAGAGCAAATAGACAGGTATATAGGCAATTTCACATTTAAGTATAGATTCTGATACACAAATATTTCAACATAGCAACTATCAAAGAAGTGAATATATACTGTAAAAAATAGGAAGGCTCAAAATTCACACAAATAAACTTGCCAAGGACTTGTTAAATGATGCACACAATATGAGGATATTAAAAAGATGGCAAACACTAGTCAAGAGACATTACAACATAGTACCTCTTAAAAGCAATAATCTATGTTCAATGGAACACGCTAAAATTACTTGTATAATACATACAATCTGATTATGGCTGAACTAGCGAATTGCAGATAAAAGAGGGAGAAAAAAAGTATACATTTGGAAATAATAAATAAGACACAGAATACAAAATGAAACAATGAAATTTTATGGCATATTATATGAATAAAAGATATGGAATTTAGATATGAAGGTAAACAATATATAAATATAACAATTATTCCATTGCCATTGAATAGGTACTTTACCTCATATTTAGGTATTGCATTGTTTTGAAATTTTAAACTTAATTGAAAGCTAAGCTAATCAAGTTAAGGGGGATCCAGGTTCAGAACCATAGGAGGGGGGGGAGTTACTGGCCCCAAAATACAATATAATAATAATAATAATAAGATACTATGATACTATTCTATGATAAGCCATATTGTGAGCCAATGATTTTATAACTGCACCAATCTAGTTCAGGTGGGTCATGACAGGGGCAGCCTTAGCCATTGCAATCTTTGCGAGGCCCTTGTCTTTATGGAATTAGTAGCACTGAAGATGCTACAGATATCAGCGCGATAACTACCACGCAAGAGAGAGTGCAAGTGGCATGACAAGTTTTATAATGCGGGCGTAAGGCACGAAATTTAACACATTGCCTGCCAACTACAAGTATACTCGTAGTTTTTCTATGAAAATTTTCATCGTTGGCAGGCAACGTGTTAAATAAACATTAGTACTATTAGTACCTAATATTTTTCTACTTAGGTTGTTGCCCGAGGCCCCCGCAAAAGCGAGTTGCCCTGCTCGCCACCCCCCAAAGACCGCTCCTGGGTCATGACCCCCCTCCTGTATCCTTCTTGAATTATTATTTTATTATGAAGCTAAGGTTGATTTTGCAACTCCAGGTTTAATGTAGGTACTGCAACAGATTGCTGGCGTTTGGCGCAAATTGATTTGGATCAAACAGTAATTTACTTCACTACAATCATTTTTCAGATTTCAAACCCAGCTCTCATTGACCTAATAAGACGCAAAGTGAAGCTCAACCAGCCGTATATCGGCATCTTCCTACGCAAGAAGGAAGATGATAAATCTGATGTTGTGTCAAACCTAGAAGATCTGCATGAAGTGGGGGTGTTCGCTCAGATCCATGAGATGCAGGATATGGATTTCAAGCTACGACTGGTTGTTATGGCTCACCGACGGATTAAGATTACTGGCCAGTTTGTTGAGGAGGAGGTTGAAGTTGGACCCACTGGTATGTAACCAAGATGGCCAAAAATGCACAGATAAACCAAGAGGCCTGACAATGCTGAATCCATTTCTTATATGCTTAAACTAGATGGTGCTATAATCATAGCTATTATAGCATATTAAGAAAATTGGCTTGGATCCGATCTTTTTATAAATCACTCTATGATAACTACCAACTTTTGTGGGTAAAACTTATTTGTTTGAACTAATTGCCCGCAAGTTATGATGCCAATAGATGGCGTTGATTGTAAGGCTATTGCCAGTCCTCTTGCTTTATTCTTTATTCCAAGTCCAAAGTACTTGGCTTTGATTATGATTTTTGGGATTTTACCTATAATCCAGAACACAAGAATGTTTGTACCCGAATTAAGACTGTTGAGTATCTATATGTGTATTTATTTATTGCTATAAGGATTCGCATCTTTGTTTAGTACTCATAGCACTGGCAATCTTAGTTTGGGACTTCATTACTTAATGTGTGTTAAGTTAATGTCCAAGATATTATTATTATTAAACTAAAGCACTTCATTCGAAGCAATCTTTCATCGTTTCCATAACTCATCCTTCACTTCTGAAATGATCCAACATCATTTCAGAAATGAAGATCAAATACCCCGTGTTTAACACTGAGTTTACCGTCACCTGCGAAGAATCTGACGCTGAACGGAGACGAAGGAAGCACAGGAACACGAGGAAACAGAAACCAGACCCTACGGAGACAGCTAAGGAGGCGAAGCCGGCTCCTGATCAGGTCATGATGGTGAAAGTGGAGAATTTGATGCACGAGAAGTTCCAGCAGACGGAGGAAGTGAAAGCCACAACTCAAGAGGTTATCAAGACCATACGGGATATTATTAATTTGAATCCTCTGTATAGGTGAGTTGGTGGTTTAGTTTTTATCTTAAAGTAAACCTTAAGAGGAGTGTGAGCCTACGGTTTTTCATACAAAAGGCGACAACGATTTTCACCGCTTAAATGTTAAACGATTTCGACCAATTTTTGATAGGTTGTTAGTCAGAACAAAATCTAGGTCTATACGTTTTTGAATTATGATTAAAGATTAAGAAAGTCAAATAAAACTGAATTTAATGATTATAGTGAAAAAATCAAAAACATATAGACCTAGATTTTGTTCTGACTGACAACCTATCGAAAAATGGTGAACATCGGTTAACATTTAAGGGGTAGAAATGGTTATCGCCTTTTGTATGAAAAGCTGTAGGTTCACACTCCTTTTAATTGACAAAAGAAAAAATATATGGTCAATATTTTTTTATAATGTAAAAGACGGACTAATTCGGGAATAGAATAAGGAATCCCTATTCGAAGCATATTTTGTATGGATGCAAACAAGTTGTTATATAATTCATTCGTCTTCCAGGGAGTCCCTGCATCACATGCTGGCACAGGGGCAGCGCGTGGTGGACAACCCGGTGTACCTCAGCGACCTGGGCGCCGCGCTCACGGGCGCCGAGCCCGCCGACCTGCAGGCCATCCTCGAGGAGATGGACGTCAGTGCCTCATCTTATTTACCTCAGTAGCTAACGTTTTACCTCATTAGGTAATGTTCTGACTAGTCCTAAACAAGGGCCTTTACAGCCAGCGTTTTGCCAGCGGTGTTCTTATTATCATAATCATGAAACTGTATGGCTTGATGTGATATTTAATAAGGTTAATTTAAAAGTCAATCACAGAGCTATATCGAGATAGAAGGAAAGAGTGTATGTTCCCGCGTGCCAACAAGATGTCGTGAGATCATCTTTGTGTGTAACGACGGCGGCGGCGAGGCGCGGGGGGCGGCAGTGGCGGCGCCTAGACTCTTGCCGCGTGCTAATCGATGCTTTTGAATCGTTTTCGCGCGACTTATGCTTCCCGTCACTAAATTACACTCGTGATATCAAAGTAACTACGCATAAATGTTACACGCTCAGTTTCCATACAAATCGACAAACTCTTTCTTTCCTTCTATCTCGATATAGTTCTGTGCAGTCAATAGTTCATTATTTCACCATAGAGGTATGCAATCAATTGGTAGCTTAGAATATAATGATTTTACAGAATTAATTACTATTATTTTTATTAAAATTCACATGTCATAATATTACTTATTGCCTACTATTATTTTATTATAATTCATATGTAAAATTCATAACGCCAAATAAACTTAATTCATGTGTGGTCGTGACACTTTTTACGTTGATCCTGGCGATAGAATGGTTAGGCATACTATATCTATATGTATAGGGCTTTTTGAACATAGTATGGTTGTAACTGTTGAACTGATGACATTGTTGAATCTTACATCCTAAGATAATAAATCTGAAGAGATGACGTGCCTTGTAACCGACTTCAAAAAAGGAGGAGGTTATCTATTCATATATTTTTAAATTACACATATTTACGAAGAAATCATGCAGGACGACAAAATAAGCCAAATAGAATCCAAAAACATCGTTCTTAGAACTTTTATCTGTCCGTTTATCTTGAACTCGAAAACTACTTAAGCGATTTTGATAAGATTATTGTTAGTAACAAGTAAATTAAGGAAGGTCCCAAGGTAGCACCAAATTTTAATTTAAGTCGCCGGTACATATAGTCCTGAATATAAATATTTACAGATACCAAAACGCCTGATGATGTCTCTGGCGCTGCTGAAGAAGGAATACGAGCTGTCGAAGCTGCAGCAGAAAATAGGCAAAGAGGTCGAGGAGAAAGTCAAGCAGCAGCACCGGAAGTACATCCTGCACGAACAGCTTAAGGTATTTATTGATGCGCAACATATATCCTCTCGCTTTGCTGCAATCTGTGGGGGTGATTTCGTGAAAAGGGACGGAAGTGTGTAACAGGAAGCCGGGGAAGCGCGCTTATTTGATTTGACCAATGACACGCGCTATTAATTTGATTTGACCAATGAGCGCGCGCGGTTGAAGAGTCGATGCCGGGGACACAGTATTACAATGCCCTACAGTAGAGTACTCCTCTGCTGCACTGGGAGTGAAGAAATAGCATAGAATGCGTGCAGATGCTTATCATCCTGGCATGTCGTAAAAGTCGACTAAGGGACGGGTCCTCTCCAACATGGTGGACTATCTGTGTGGGCGATGGGCTGATCACCTGTCACCATACGGTTCATCATACCATCTTAGGACTAATTAATCGAACGTGGCCACAAATAGTCTTGTGGCTCTGCCCACCCCATTAGGGATTTCGGGCGTGATAATATGTATGTATGTATGTACAGTAGAGCAACGCTTTTGATACGCAGATATGCAAGGGTTGTCAGAAAAGTGCTTGTTAATTACATAATTGTGAGCTTTAGTTGTTTTAACAGAAGAAGAGAGAATCATCTATTCTATTGAACATTTACAGGTGTTGCTCTGCCAGATATTTACGTGATGCTTTATTTTCAGATGTTTTTAGTTTTTTATTATTTAATTTAACTATATAATGTATTTTATCTACACCCATATCATAAAACCTCCATTGGTTAATCAAAAACCGTAGGAAATGACCACCATTTTGACAACCAATTAAGAAAAACCAGTGCTGCGATAAAGAAATAACATGACTTCTTTATCGTTTTTAGTAAAGAAATGAGATTAAATTTGGAACAGCTGTCAAAACTCAAGTGGGTCTTTATTCTAGTATCCATAGATATTAAAACAGTTATTGATACGAAACGTCAATTCAGTATGTTTTTTTAATATAAACTGCACAATATTTGATCTCGAGTGACGTGAGAAAAGAGACTTCATCCGTTTGTCTATGATTTAAAAAAAAATGGTCTTGACGGAGGATCGAATCGGCGCCATGTTGGTGTTTTGCTGAACGAAAGTAGAATTGTTGTTGAATTGAATAGAAAAAGTTGTTTGTAATTTACATTTTAGTTGAAAATATGAATAGTAAGTAGTCTTCTCGGAGTGTGTGTAATGTGAAAATGCGCCGGATATCGGAAATATGCAGCCACGATTGCAACAAATAACTTGTTGCCAGAAAATATTGTTTCTGAACCCATCATGGAGGATTTATAATATGTGTGTAGATAAAGTTATGTATGCAACTCTGCATAATTTGAATTTTCATGAAAACCGCACTACTGTTTTAAGGCCTATCATTATGCAACCGTTGCATAAACTACTATATTTCTAATTTCTCTAATCTCCCGTCTCTAAGTATATGATTCTTCTGTACGTTAGAACTATTACCTATTCAGTAACAATATGAGTAGTTTTGCTCCCATTGCACCAGAACCCGACTTGTCACACTAATATTTCTATGTCCAGGTGATAAAGAAGGAGCTGGGACTTGAGAAGGACGATAAGGACGCCATCGGGGAGAAGTTCCGCGAGCGCCTGGCGGGCAAGGCGGTGCCGGCGGCCGTGCAGACCGTCATCGACGAGGAGCTCAACAAGATGAACTTCCTCGAGAGCCACAGCTCCGAGTTCAAGTAAGTGTCCACACCACACCCACTGCTGGGCACAGACATACTCGCTGAGAGGAACGGCCGGGGCCCGTTTCTCAAAGCATATAAATCTAATCGACCGAGCGAGCGAAGCGTCTCCTTTTCAGCTTGGGTAAAAATGCTTTCGTATGTCCAGCGGATGTCCATTTGTTCTCGTCTACAGCTCGCAGTTCTCAACAGATTCTCGTGAAATTTTGTGAGCAGGTTCGATAATTATATAGATTTTTTTGTCGATTCAGATTTTCGAAATTTTTCAAAATGGCGGAGAAATGGGGGGTTTTTGCAATTAAAAACTTATTTGCGGTATTGGTAAAAAACTGACACGACCTATGTCGATGTATGGGGATATCAGTTTTCCAACGGCAAAGTTAAGTTTGTCGCGAGGTCTACAGCTCACGGAGCCACTAGTTTTAGTTTTAATTTAGATTAAAATAATTTTATCTAGTATTATATATTTTATCTAGTTTCATATCGTTTATTCAGGTTTTTTTTTTAAATAATTGCCATGACATTTCCCCCGTTACAGCTTTTAAATTAAATCTTTGCCTTAGGTTAAATAAAAGGAAAGTCCCAGCTCAGTGAAGAACAACTGTCAATTTCTTTTTTCTTTATTTAACGTCTAAATGCCCATCTTCAAAACTTTCCAGAGCAGAATACCAGAGTCGCAAAATATCAGACTCTCAGGATACCAGAATCGCAAAATGCGAGATTAGCACGATCCCAAAGTCGCAAAATGCCAGACTCTCAGGATACCAGAGTCGTAAAATGCCAGACTCGCACGACACAAGAGTCGCGAAATACCAGAATCTCAAAATAGCCGAGTCGCAAAATCCCAGATAAGCAGAATCCTACAATCTCAACTCACCTGCTTCGCCGAATAACATTTGTACAGTTTAATTCAAAAAAAAAATTCCAAAAAAAATGCAAATATACGCGTCGAATTGAGAACCTCCTCCTTCGGTTTTTTTTTGAAGTCGGTTAATAAAAACAAACATGTGACGATCATCTCAAGTGAGGGCTCATCTTTCAGTAAATTACTCTTAATCGTGCACGTAGGTTGGCAAGATTTACAAAAGAAGTTTGCAAGAAAATATTAAAATTGTATTTCATACTTTAATTAATCGTGAAAAAACTTAGAAAAACATCTGTCATTGTATTACAAACAAAATTTCTATCGAAGACTGTTTAAGATGAATGTTTTAAAGAGTGTTTTAAAAAGTGTAACTATGAGAATAGGATTTTATATACCAATTTTAATTATGTTACATACAGTAAGCACTTTTGTAATGTTTGTTTTTATGGAATAAAATGTGAATAAAATATTTGAATTAAACTGTATGGCTGCGCCGATATTATTATTTTATATTAATTTAACTCATTTCTCATTTTATCTTTCATTATTTTGTTTATATTCAAACATTCTCCTCGAACGCATCTTTTTTTATTATATATATGGCAACCTTGATCCCTTCCCCCTCCCCAAACCTAAGTGCACGAAAAGATACCGGCCGCGCGCGTAAGTCTCTAAAGCAAAAATTACTGAAAACTCCAAAAAACTGTAAAACTCAAGTGCTGTGCATGCAAATAACTGCAGTGATAGCCAAGTTACAAGTGTTACTGTGAACATTATCATTTCTTTCGTGTGTGCTGAAACACGAACTCAATATTGGATAAGTGCCGGCGTCAACTTCAAAAAGGTTTGTCCCTGCCTCTCCAAGTGTTGGTCCTTCGAGCCGGATCCTCCATAATATATATATAAAAATTCTCACCCCGCCCGCATATCTATATACTCAAATTATATACTTATAAAACTATTATTCACGTAATTTACTTTCAACGCCACGCTAACGCACCGCCATTATAAAACTTTATTTTATCGCATCGCTCATATATCAAGTTATTTTGCAGTAAATCTGTCTCAAAACTCAATTATTATATCCATTCTGTAAGTTAGTACACATATTTCGACTCAATCGCTCATATTTTTGTAAAATTGTTGTGACTAAGTTTCATAGCCGTGACGCTAAATACCTACCTACCCGCCATGCTTGTTTAAAACCGCGCTCTGCGGAATGTTTTGTTTGACAGATTAACTTTCAACTTTTCTCTTTAAATTGAATTTACGCATAATAATTAATAGCTAATTCACCTACCAACATGGGTGGTGGTAAACATAAACGTGAGAGTGAAAGTTCATCTGACGGAAATGTCATGATTATTTTTTTGGAACAGAAAAAACAATGTTTGTTTCAAATTATCCAGGAAGTTTATAACTTAAGCCTAAAGGTTTCCGATGATGTTACACGCATGCAGTTTCTTGCTAGGGCTCAATCTGTCGATAAAACGCGTTCAGATTATGTAGACACTGTAGATAAACTTATGATTGAAAAGCTCAAAGAAGACCCTGAAGTTCAGCCGAGTTACAGTATTCTCAATACACTTGATGAGTTATATTGTTACATTAAACAGAAAGAAACAACTCTGAGACAAGAACTTGAGGACAAAAATAAAAATGATAATTATAATACTAAATTGCCCCCGCTCAATCTCATAGGTTTTGATGGCACTCCTTCTAAATGGCCAATTTTTTATGAAAATTTCCGCAGTGTAATACACACTAATACTCGCCTCACAGATGCTGAAAAGGTCCAGTACCTAATTGGCTGCCTCTCCGGCAAGGCACTCAATGTGTGCTCCGGAATCACCGCTACCTCTGAAAATTATGATATCATTTGGCAAGCTCTTCTAGCTAAATACCAGGATACTAGGGTGCAAGCTTCAGTCTACCTAGACCAAATGATACAACAAAAGTCTTCGCAGTCAGTTGATAATATGCTTGATAATTTTTGCTCCGCTGAAGCAGCGTTGCAACGCTTAAAAATTGACAACTTGTCGGATTTCATTATAACTCATATTGCATTAAGCAAGCTAGAAAAACCTATGCTTGACTTATTTGAACAAGCTCATAGACATGTTGATATTCCCAAATTTAGTGATTTGAAAAAATTTCTAACTGAGCAAAGTAAACTTCAAGTACTCCACGCGCCATCCCGCTCTCAGTCTACTAATAATAATAACAATACTCGCACTCAATTTACAAAACCCGCACCGCAAATTAATAAAACAAAAACATTTTGTATGCAAGTTCCCGCTCCTCAACCTCAGACTTTGTATAAGTCTGACAGATCTGACACTAGCTCTCAGTCACGACCATGCAAAGTGTGTAATTCTCAACACACGCATCCTCTATTCAAGTGTGAATACTTTCTAAATCAAACCACGCAAAAACGCAATGATATTGTACGTCAACATTCATTTTGTATTAACTGTTTAGGTTTTCACCATATAAGTGCGTGTAAATCAACAAACAGATGCTCGATTTGTTACCGTAAACATCATTCGCTATTGCATTTTGATAGTTTTTCAAATGCATCCCAATTCCCGCGATCAGCTGATAACAATAACAACCGCAACTCGAATGACACACCGCACCCCGCTCCGCCGCGCTCCGCGACCGATTCCGCGCCGCTGCAACCTTCTCACTCGCACTCGCCATCGCCGTGCTCGCCTGCTGTGAGTACTGCTCGCACGCAAGGCGGACCGCCGCCGTCAGCGCCGCGCGCTCACACAAGTAATAATAACAACTTTGCGCTTTCGGTGACTGTTCCCGCGCGAATTCCAAATGGTGATACGACAATATTACTGCCAACCGCGACTGTTAACGTGCATAGTAATAATAAAACAAGTTCTATGCGTTTGTTTCTTGACACGGGATCGATGAGTAATTTTGTTACAAAATCCTGCTGTGAACGTTTAAATTTAAAGGTAACACCCGCGCCCTCAATCGTCAAAGGTATCGGTCAAATCGAAAATCACTCTCTCGGAATAACGCAATTTAAAATACACTCTCGCTACGACTCGCGCTGCACTTATACAGTTTGCGCTCGAGTTATAGACACAATTACGGACTTTTTACCCAACGTCGAAGTGGATAGGACGGAATTAGGTCACTTACAACGTTTGCCAATGGCTGATGACCATTTTTACTCACCGGGTGAAATAGACTGTTTGATCGGCAACGAATTATTCCCGCTTTTACTCGGATCAAATAAATCAACCTCGCCGAACTCCTCGGTCGTAGGTATCGAAACTACTCTCGGTTATGTCGCCATGGGAAAAGCCCAATGTGTTCCGCGCTCGCTTAACGCTCATGTTCGCACTCTTGACGAACCCGCTTCTCCTTCGCTCAGCTGTGATAAGACGTTCTTTTGTCAAACGCAAGATAATTCGCTCGATGAATTAACGCAACGCTTTTGGGAAATAGAAAGTGTCCCCGATAAAAAACATTTCAGTCCCGATGACGAGGCCTGTGAAAAAATATTTCAATCAACTTACACACGCGATGACACCGGTAGATACACGGTTAATCTCCCTTTTAAACACTCGCCTGCCGAATTAGGTTCATCTTATTCTGCCGCGAAACATCGTCTGTTAAATTTAGAAAAGAAACTCGAATCGCCCGCCTTGCGCACCGATTATAACGCAACCATTCAAACATATATTGATCAAGGGTATTTAACCAAAGTTCAAAATGATTTTCAAGACACTCAGGCTTATTACATGCCGCATAGAGCCGTTTATCGTCCCGACAAAGAAACGTCCAAAACTCGTGTAGTATTAGATGCTGGGTGCAAAACCACGTCTAGCAAATCTCTTAACGATTCACTTTATGTAGGGCCCATTCTACAAAATAATATTTTCGAATTGCTTGTCAATCTTCGCATGTTTTCAACCGCGATAACCGCAGATATTGAAAAAATGTATTTTCAAGTGAAACTTTCCCCAGATCATCACAAGTTCCAAAGAATCTTGTTTAGGTTCGATTCCAACTCGCCTATAGAAATATACCAGTTCAATAGAGTCTGTTTTGGCGTGTCAAGTTCGCCTTATCTAGCCATGCGCGTCGTACGTCAGCTCGCAGCGGACGGTCGCAATTCGTACCCGCTCGCCGCTTATGAAGCCGAAAATCACATGTACGTCGATGATTATATCAACTCCGTTGATGGTGTAGATAACGCTGAAAATATTTATAAAGAGATGCTAGCTCTGTTCAAATCTGGAGGTTTCAATCTAGTAAAATGGATATCAAATGATAAACAACTCATGACGCGTATTCCATCCGAACATAAAAGCCCGCTCGCTGTCAAATTTGATGATGATCCCAACGCAGATACCAAAATAGTAGGCATGCAATGGCAACCTACTGATGATAATTTTCATTTCAAAATAAACATCGATTTTCCAGAGACTTGTACTAAACGCTCGATTCTATCTGTTACCGCGCGCTTATTCGACCCGCTAGGTCTCATTAGCCCTGTCGTCGCTTATATGAAATTACTCGTACAAGAATGTTGGAAGTTACAACTTTCTTGGGATGACGAAGTCCCTGATTTCATTCTTTCCAAATGGAAACAATTCCACAAGGAACTCCCGCATTTATCGAAGTTAAAAATACCGCGTCATATCGGCATAAATTCTACCAGTAGAATAACTTTGATCGGCTTCGCTGATGCCAGCCAAAAAAGTTACGGTGCTGCCCTCTATATTCGCATTGATACAAACGAAAACGCGCCCGCTCGCAGTGTGAAATTACTCACCGCTAAATCTAAAGTCTCTAATCCTAATAAAACCCTCGCTCGCTTGGAACTCTGCGCCGCCGTGTTGCTCGCAAAATTAATAAACTCAGTTCGTGACGTTTTAAGTAAACGCTGTAAAATAAATAAAATATACGCATTCTCTGATTCCACAGTGACTCTTACCTGGATCCACTCGCCCGCTCATAAGTTTCATACCTTCGTAGCTAATCGTATAGCTCAAATAAACGAATACTTACCGGCATCCCACTGGTTTCACGTTCGCGGTGTAGAGAACCCCGCAGATATCGTTTCTCGCCCTGTAACACCGACAGGATTAGTAAATAACACGCTCTGGTTCCATGGTCCGCAATGGCTGTCGGCTCCTTGTAACACCTGGCCTGTAAAAGAATACAAAATTAATCATAATGAAACGGCAGAGTTACAAGAAACTAAAACTACATCACTTCACGCGCAAACTACAAATATAATAGAAAATACTCACCCAGTGCAAAATCTCGTCGAACGATGTTCGACGTGGATTAAGTTTATTCGCTCGCTTGTATACTTACTTCGCTTCGCAAAGCTGCTCAACTCTCAAGGCGCTATGACTACAAATGATTTAGAATACGCAGAATACCACGCGTTACGCTACGTACAATCTAAGTACTTCTTTCGTGAACTCGACGCTCTTAAAAATAATAAAATATGCCCAAATAAATCAATTTTAAAACTCCGCCCCTTTGTTGACGACAAAGGTCTCATAAGAGTAGGAGGTAGACTTACCCATTCTCAATTGGATTTTAATCAGAAACATCAAATCTTGATGTCAGCCAAAGGTAGAATAGTGTCACTCTTAGTAGATTATTATCATACGTCGAATTTACACACAGGTCCCGAGTTAGTATTGTCTTTGACTAGACAGAGATATTGGATCGTCTCCGCTCGTAATTTGATCCGCCAACGAGTACAAAAGTGTAACTCATGTTTCAAGATTAAACCGCTGTCTACTACTCCACCAATGGGTGACCTTCCTTCTATTAGGGTCTCGCAAGTTAAATCGTTCGTGCATACGGCCGTCGATTACGCCGGACCTTTTTATATTACGCACATACGCAAAAGAGGAGTTAAAAGTCATAAGGCTTATATCTGTTTATTTGTTTGTCTCACAACTAAGGCTATCCACTTAGAGTTGGTTTCTGACCTAAGCTCGGATTTGTTTCTCGCCGCTTTCAAGCGCTTTATTTCCCGCAGAGGTCCCGTTTCAATCTTGTATAGTGACGGAGGTACCAATTTTATTGGCGCGAAACGCAAATTAAATGAAATTTATCCCCTTATACAGTCCACTGATTACAATAACTATCTGAGTAATTATCTCACCCAACATAAAATCCAATTTCAACACAGCCCGCCTTACGGCCCGCATTTTAACGGCTTGAGTGAGACTAATGTCAAATCAGTTAAGTCATCAGGAAGTCAAATTCTCACCTATGAGGAATTTAATACAATTTTGATACAAATTGAAGGTTTGCTAAACAGCCGTCCACTTTGTGTTTTGTCGTCGGATCCTGCTGATCCTTCTGCATTAACTCCCAGCCATTTTTTAAATATTACTCCACTCAAATTTCTTCCCGCTGAAAATATTGATCCTGCTATTTCAGAAAACAGATTAACTCGCTACCAACTTCTAAATAAAATTGTTCAAAGTTATTGGAAACGCTGGAGTTTGGAGTATCTTACTTCTCTCCAACAACGCGACAAATGGAATTCACCCTCCAAACCTGTGAGTGTGGGTACAGTTGTCATTATTAAAGATGATCATTCTCATCCTATGTTTTGGCCTCTCGCTGTTATCTCAGAGGTGTTCCCCGGAAAGGATAATATAATTCGGGTCGCTAAAGTTAACACTTCTTCAGGAACTTATATACGACCTGTAACTCGACTCTGTCCGTTACCCACTCAATAAGTAATTTCATTGTATAAACTTAGTTCCTAAGATATGTAGCTTAGTTAAATACATTATATTTTTAGTTTCAATGCAATGTAGAGGAAACCTCTAGGCCCCCCGAAGTTGGCTGCGCCGATATTATTATTTTATATTAATTTAACTCATTTCTCATTTTATCTTTCATTATTTTGTTTATATTCAAACATTCTCCTCGAACGCATCTTTTTTTATTATATATATGGCAACCTTGATCCCTTCCCCCTCCCCAAACCTAAGTGCACGAAAAGATACCGGCCGCGCGCGTAAGTCTCTAAAGCAAAAATTACTGAAAACTCCAAAAAACTGTAAAACTCAAGTGCTGTGCATGCAAATAACTGCAGTGATAGCCAAGTTACAAGTGTTACTGTGAACATTATCATTTCTTTCGTGTGTGCTGAAACACGAACTCAATATTGGATAAGTGCCGGCGTCAACTTCAAAAAGGTTTGTCCCTGCCTCTCCACTGTACAAATGTTATTCGGCGAATCAGGTGAGTTGAGATTGTAGTATTCTGCTTATCTGGGATTTTGCGACCCAGCTATTTTGAGATTCTGGTATTTTGCGATTCTGGTGTCTTGCGAGTCTGGCAGTTTACGACTCTGGTATCCTGAGAGTCTGGCATTTTGCAACTCTGGTATCCTGAGAGTCTGATATTTTGCGACCCTGGTATTATTCTGCTCTGGAAGGCTTCAAAAAACTTCACCTACCCAATTATTTATACCTCAGTGTAACCCGTTGCTACCTGGACTGGTTGACCTCCCTGCCCTGGGGCGTGACCTCCGTAGAGAATCTGAAGCTGGAAGAAGCGCAGGTTATCCTAGACGAGGACCACTACGGTATGGAAGACATCAAGAAGAGGATATTGGAGTTCATAGCGGTTTCACAGCTCAAGGGCAGTACGCAGGGGAAGATACTCTGCTTCCACGGGCCACCAGGAGTCGGCAAAACTAGTATAGGTAAGTTTTATGTAATACTAGTTGTGCCCGCGACTTCGTTCGCGTGGATTCGGGAACTTTTAAATTTTCCGGGATTAAAAGTAGCCTATGAGTTAATCCAGGGTATAAGCTATTTCCATTCAAAATTTCATCAAAATCCGTCGAGCCGTTTTAACCGGAAGAGGTAACAAACATACACACAAACTTTCGCATTTATAATATTAGTAGAACTAGCGTTTAACCCTTCATTGCCGAGCGTGAGATACTTTACTGCGATGCCGATGCTTCTCTAAGCAGGACGCTGATCGGCGTCAGCGGCATTCGAGAAGGAAGTTTAGTAATAACAAAAGGTAGGGTGGTCCTCAAATGAGCTATTTTTTATTTTTTAGTGGGACACCACCTGATTTGATTGTATGTCCTAAAATAATAAATGAATACTTTTTCCCTGTTTTTTTAACATTGTTTAAGGGTCGCTACCTAGATTTAAAATTTAACTAACTCGAAGCAAATAAAAAATTCAAAGTGAGTTTGTTTGGATTAAAATCGATGATAACTGGCCTATAAGCCCTATGTTTGTATGTATGTAAACTCTTTATTGCATATAAATGAAAACAATAAAATTCTGCATTATGACATACCCAGTGTACAAAGGCGAGCTTATCCCTAATGGGGGTCTCTTCCAGCTAATCTTGGAGTTGACGAGAAAAGACAATGCGTGGATAGACAAAAATCCGTATGTTCCGTTTGTTTTACGTCTGGCTGATAAACTCGGACTCGGACGGACGGACAGACACACAAGTGATCCTGTAAGGGCTCCATTTTTTCCTTTTGAGGTGCGGAACCTTAAAAAATAGCTCATTTGAGGACCACCCTAATATCCGGACGTTCTAAAGACTAAATAAAGATTTAAGTTCAAAACAGAAGATTTAGTTATTAAGAATTAACCATTAAATTCGTACTTTTGTATTTGAAAATATAATTTACGTGACGCCATGTAACGTTCACTTCGAGTCAGGGTTGGGTATACGTTGTTGTCGTGGTTCGTGGTCCCGATCGGTCGTTTGTCGGCAGCGCGGTCGATCGCGCGCGCGCTGAACCGGCAGTACTTCCGGTTCTCGGTGGGCGGCATGACGGACGTGGCCGAGGTGAAGGGGCACCGGCGCACGTACGTGGGCGCCATGCCCGGCAAGCTGGTGCAGTGCCTCAAGAAGACCGCCACCGAGAACCCGCTCGTGCTCATCGACGAGGTCGACAAGATCGGCAAGTGAGTGCGGTATATTATATCATACTAATAGCCTACTTCCTACTATCCTAGGTACTTCCTACTATCCTACTTCCTAGGTACTTCCTACTATCCTACTTCCTAGGTAGATTATATTCTAAAATTGCACATAGGCTTCTTTTTATCACGGAAAATTTAAAATTTATCCCTTTTTATTCCGGGATAAAAAGTAACCTATATTACTTCTAATACCTCTAAGAATATGTGTGCAAAGTTTCATGATGATCGGTTCAGTAGTTTTCGCATGAAAGCAAACAAACTTACATTCATATTTATAATATTAGTAAGAATTTTCATTATTATTATTATTATGACTCTTAAAGGCTTTATACATCTCTAAGTCACTTAACTTGTCCAGACACGGAGACTATACATCTCCCTGATTAAATATTTATTATAATAATTTATACGCATTATGTTTGTTTGCTGCTTTTTTATATGCTAGTTTTAAAGAAATGAAGAAAGAAAGAGACATTTATTCACTAACTCAGAAGACACACAGAGTAACATAAATAAAAATGTACACAATAAAAACAAAATGGTGGTGTGTGTGTTTTAGTTAAAATTCTAATGTAAAAGATGTAAAAATAGAGTTACTGCTGAGTTTCTTGCGGCGTTTCTTCTCAGCAGATGTCACCTTTCGAAGCGTTGGTAAATTTAGACATGTGAAAGAGCCCGTGTGGCCTACTAGCAAAATAAGTATTTTCATTTTCATATGCATTGATGAATCAACAAATACTATGTGTAATGCGGGCGGTACGGCTATTATGAACATCGATCCATTAAACATATTATTCCAGAGGCGTGCACGGTGACCCGTCGTCGGCGCTGCTGGAGCTGCTGGACCCGGAGCAGAACGCGAACTTCCTGGACCACTACCTGGACGTGCCCATCGACCTGTCCCGCGTGCTCTTCATCTGCACCGCCAACGTGGTCGAGCAGATTCCCGAGCCGCTGAGGGATCGTATGGAGCTCATCGACATGTCCGGTAAGCGAATGTGAACTTTAGGTCCTACTCGACGAATTTCGCTGTTTTCCAATAAAGTAAACGCGTTGTGAAAGAATCTTGAAAAAAATATGTATTGTTATATGGAATATATTCTTTATTTTCGTCCACTGGAATCTTGAAAGAAATGATAAATCAAGAGCAAAAAAAAACCGTAAACCCTTTTATCTACACCCATATCATAAAACCTCCATAGTGTAATCAAAAACCGTAGGAAATGACCACCATTGTGACAACCAATTAGGTAAAACCAGTGCTGCAATGTTATTACAGTATCGATTTTAGTATCGAAATGAGATTAAATTTGGAACAGCTGTCAAAACTCAAGTGGGTCTCTATTCTAGTATCCATAGATATTAAACAGTTATTGATACGAAACATCAATTCAGTATATTTTTTAATATAAACCGAACGACATTTGATCTCGAGTGACGTGAGAATAGAAACTTCATTCGTTTGTCTATGATTTAAAAAAAAATGGTCTTGACGGAGGATCGAATTGCCGCCACTATGTTGGTTTTTTGCTGAACGAAAGTACAATTGTTGTTGAATTGAATAGAAAAAGTTGTTTGTAATTTACATTTTAGTTGAAAATATGAATAGTAGTCTTCTCGGAGTGACTGTGTGATGTGAAAATGCGCCGGATATCGGAAATATGCAGCCACGATTGCAACAAACAACTTGTTGCCAGAAAATATTGTTTCTGAACCCATCATGGAGGATTTATAATATGTGTGTAGATAAAGTTATGTATGCAACTCTGCATAATTTGGCCTTAAAACACACGTGCGATCTTATTATGAAACTTGCTAAAGCTCGTTTCATGAAAACCGCACTAGTGTTTTAAGGCCTATCATTATGCAACCGTTGCATAAACTACTATTTTCAAACTAAAATCCGTAAAGGCTCCCTTATTATGCGACGCTTATACATGAGACTTTTATTAATCAGAAGACAATAATGTACACTATAATTTCATCCGCCGGTTTTTCAATTTTTTTTGTAGTTTTTGAGTAAATTATACCATTCACTGCGGCGCGTGAACTAAGGCAAGTGGGGAAGGAACGAGTTGGAACGCTCAAGGTCATCGGCGTGGGGTACGCCCTTAAAGAATTGACTAATAAAGTGTCCTTTCAGAGGAGTGTGAACCTACACTATTAAAATAAGTTCACCATTCGGCCATCCTCGGTTATTGTCGGTATCCCTCGTTTTTCACATAGAGTATATCAAATTACAGATGTGACCTTTAAATATATTACCTGTTATGTTATTAAATACAATACAATAGAAGGATATGAGCAACAAAAGCTCCTAGTAGCTCTAAACCAACACAACCTTTATAATAAAATAAAATAAAAATTACTTACTGACTATTTTTTGACAGTATGACACGCGTTAGATATATCGTATTGTTACGTTACGTAAAACAGAAACTATTGATTAATAAAGAATCACATTTTTTTTGCGTCATTTACATTATATATCTATTTTTTGCGTCATTTAGTGCGTCATTTACATTATAAAAAAAATCGAAAACAATTTTTTTTCTTTTGTCAATTATTAAAAAATTTCGAAGATATAGTGCGTTTAAGTTCGGCGTGCGTTCAACTTTCCACATTATCACACACTTTTTATCATTAAGTGACATCATGAGCCCCCACTCCCGAACTTTGACACGCGTTATCTTTGTCAGTTTTGATTGATTTTGATAAAGCGAAAAATACGTGTTCAATATTTATTGATAATCTAACGGACGGACTAATAAGAATTACTATTTTTTTTACCGAGGAAACATCCCTATTGCTGAAGTTAAGTGGCAGTGGGCGGGGCACATTGCTCGTAGAACAGATGGCCGATGGGCTCGCAGAGTTCTTGAGTGGCGACCACGTACCGGAAGGCGCAGCGTCGGCAGACCACCCACACGGTGGACTGACGACCTGCTGAATATTGTGGGCAGCACAGAATCTGTCATTGTGGCGATCATTAGGGGAGGCCTATGTCCAGCAGTGGACGTCTTTCAGCTGAAATGATGATGATAGTAATTTGCTTTTCTCAGGTTACGTGGCAGAAGAAAAATTAGCTATAGCCCAGCAGTACTTAGTGCCAACTGCGAGAACGAACTGTGGGTTGACAGAACAACAGCTGGTGTTGGAGCCCGAAGCTCTGACCAGCCTCATCAAGTCTTACTGCAGAGAGAGTGGCGTGAGGAACCTGCAGAAACATATTGAGAAGGTATGTAATCACGTCACAGACCAAATATCCTAAAGACACCGCTTAGCCTAAACTTTTACTAGGAAAAAACTGCCAAACTTGCTGGGCACGCGAGGATTTTAGAGCACTGTTTACTGTGGCCGGTCAACTCACGCTTGACCAAAAAATGGATATGCAAAAATAGTTTTCAACAAAAAAAGACCTTTAGGTTCCTCAAACAGTTTCCCTGTATATCCTATGGTTCCGGCCTTCCCAATAAAAAATAAAAAAAAACATTTTATTTATTTATAATTAATTTTATTTTTGTCTTTAGCGACGTATCATAAGAATAACACATGTATAACTTGCTTCTGTCCGCGTCTTCGTCCGCGTTCAAATCGGTCATAGTTATTCCCTGGGAAACTTGGATAAAAAGTATACCATGTGTTAATCCATCCCCCATTCCAAATTTCATGATGATTGATTGATTGGTTAAGGGAAAAAAATGCACCAGAAAAGTAGTGAAAGATACCTTAAAAAAAATACTTTTGTAATTTTTCCCTATAGTAGGAGTATCCTTGCCCCCTCTTTTATGTAAGTTATTTCTTATATTTTATTAGAATATAAACTTGTGTCGTACTAAGTTAATTTAGGTACATGGCAAAAAAAAGTTAGTTTGAGCGCGATCTCGCCAGCGAACTTTTATGTCAGTTTGACGAAGAAAATATTTTAATAACAAATATGTTAAGTACGTTTTGTACGTGTTTACATAAATAAAATGAAAAAAGTAGGAATATTAGGATAATAACATTAACGTATGTATAATAATAACATTATTTGGCAGATATCCCGTAAAGTAGCGTTTAAGATAGTGAAGCAAGAAGCCGAGACGTTGACAGTGGATGACAGTAACTTGTGCGAGCTGGTGGGCAAGCCGACGTTCAAGCACGATCGCATGTATGACGTCACGCCGCCCGGCGTCGTCATGGGACTCGCCTGGACCGCCATGGGTAAGTGCTTTTTAAGGGGGACTTAAAAGGGGCTAGTTCTTCGGCAATTTATTGCTGCAATATGGATGTTTCCTGGGTAAAAAAATATTAATTCTAATTAGTCCGTCAGTTAAATTATCAAAAAATATTTAACACGTATTTTTTTGCTTTATCAAATCAATCAAAATTGACAAAGATACCGCGTATCAAAGTTCGGGTGTGGGGAGTTATGACGTCATATGTCCCCACTTATTGGTACAGTGTGCAAAGTCGTGACGTCGCGCGAAACTTCAACGCACTATATCTTCGTCATTTTCTGTTTAATCGACAAGAGAAAAAGTAAGTGTTCAATTTTTTTATAAGGTAAATGACGGACTCATTAGAGTTTTTCAGATGACTTTCATATTCGGTTTATCCCCAAAAAGATTACATATAACATCACTAATGGGGATGAAAAGTTTGAGTGTATACCCTTGAGAATAGCCAGAATTGCAGCATTAAAACGCCGAAAAACTAGCTCGTTCGTGTTTTTTTTAACACGCTTTTATTAGCTTTATTTGTATGTACATAACTAATGGTTAAATTCAGAAACGCCACTCAATTTGATCTTTAATAAAGTCACGTTTTAGTGACGTTTTTGTATAGGATTACAACTAGTTGAGGGCCATTTAACATTTAAAGTTATTTCAAATTTTATTTAATAGGTAGGTTATATGGTTACCCGGTCATTTATAGTACATCGTGCACCTAGGGCCGTAAGAAGGGGATAACTAACGAGAGTCTGTTAGAAGCCCGACGGCGAAGTAGCCGTGGGAGTTATGGATTTTGTATGGTTTATAACTCCCGCTGAGGGCGGGGCGTATAGAGCAGCTAAATTGGCTATAGCTGCTCTATACGCTTGCATATAATAACACCCTTTCCGAGCAAGTGTGTTGAAATAGTAGTTTATGCAACGGTTGCATAATGATAGGCCTTAAAATACTAGTGCGGTTTTCATGAAACGAGCCGATAGGCGAGTTTCATAATAAGATCACACGAGTGTTTTAAGGTCAAATTATGCAGAGTTGCATACATAACTTTATCTACACACATATTATAAATCCTTCATGATGGGTTCAGAAACAATATTTTCTGGCAACAAGTTATTTGTTGCAATCGTGGCTGCATATTTCCGATATCCGGCGCATTTTCGCATCACACACACTCCGAGAAGACTACTATTCATATTTTCAACTAAAATGTAAATTACAAACAACTTTTTCTACTCAATTCAACAACAATTCTACTTTCGTTCAGCAAAACACCAACATAATGGCGACAATTCGATCCTCCGTCAAGACCATTTTTTTTAAAATCATAGACAAACGAATGAAGTCTCTATTCTCATGTCACTCGAGATCAAATGTTGTGCAGTTTATATTAAAAAAAACATACTGAATTGACGTTTCGTATCAATAACTGTTTTAATATACATAATATTTATATAATATTATATATATATAATATAATATATACTAGAATAGAGACCCATTTGAGTTTTGACAGCTGTTCCAAATTTAATCTCATTTCTATACTAAAAACGATACGGGAATAACATTGCAGCACTCGTTTTACCTAATTGGTTGTCACAATGGTGGTCATTTCCTACGATTTTTGATTACACTTTGGAGGTTTTATGATATGGGTGTAGATAAAAGCTTTTTTTTTAATTCTTAGTGTTCCGTAATTATAAGGTACTGTCTCAATATTTCTCATAGTTACGGGACCCTTGTTGCACAAGTCAGACTCGCATTTCACCGTGTTTTTTTCTTCTTTTTTTGTCGATGTAATCCCTTGTTATATTGATACCGTACTTCGCCGTAGGTGGCAGCACCCTGTACATAGAGACGGCGCTGCGCAACGCGCAGCAGGACGAGAAGGCGCCGATGGGCTCGCTGGAGCTGACGGGCCACCTCGGCGACGTCATGAAGGAGTCCGCGCGCATCGCGCTCACCGTCGCCCGCAACTACATGCACCACCACTATCCGGAGAACACCTTCCTCAACACCAGGTGAAACACTTATTAATGTTCTACTAGGGGTTTATCACCTCTTTTCACACCTTTAGGGATGGAATTTCCAAAAATACTTCCTTAATTATCCTATAGGGTACTCGAGGAATGTCTCCTCCAAATTTCAAACCTCTATGACCACCCGTTTAGGCTGTGCGTTGTCTACAAGAGTCACGGTACTGTTTTATATGTATTGATAATAAACTATTTGTTGCAGCTTCTAAGTGGATTGTATTAGGTGTTCTTATAAGTTGTAATCAGACGGTTCACTTTTTGTTCATTTATCTCTTCACGAATGCGTTCATTAATCGATCGAATGATGTTAGATATTGTAAGCTGTAGAATGTGTGGCGAAGAGGAAGAAACAATGAAACTCATCATGTGCGAATGCGACGCCCTCGCCAGACTAAGAATGAAAATCCTTGGCAATGGTTATCCAGAACCAGGGGAATTCAAGGCAGTACCACTGCGCTCCACAAGTCATTTCATTTAAGTGGTAGAGAATGCTATGGATAGTGCTTAGGAAAAAGGGGTAATTACACAAAAGATCCCATAGGGTCGAAGTGTATCCGCAAGGACCCCACCCTCTAAGATAAGATAAGAAGATAAGATGTTGGATATTGGCACTCGGCATCATTCATTCGCGCTCCGAATGAACGAAAAATGAAACGTCTGAACATAGAACATTCACGGTATCGGCCATTTTGTCTCGCCTACTGTAGGGGACGGACGATATTCTTTCTGTTTAAAAATGATTTAACGAATTTCGATTCGCACAACTTCCTGCGATGATGTTCATTTTAATTAAATTTAGTCTGTGTCGCATGAACATGGAATGAATACTAAAATAAACATTCCCTCGAATGCGCATTCACCCGAGTGAACCGTCTGATTCCACTAATATATTCGTAGCCTTCTCCTACAAACGAAATCTGTGGCGGAATGCCCACGAAATGATTGGGAATATTAAACAACAATAACTCTCACCAAAATTCTGCTCCTCGAATCGGATTGTCTGTTTTGCTGTAATAATGTAATAATTTCAAGATTTGTATCTTCATGCGGTTTAATATATATATTTTTCCATGACAGCGCTATTGTCGCGTCTGCTATTGTCTTCTTTTCTTTTTAAAATGTTATTTAACTTGAAATGTTTGTACGTATGTACGTATGTATGTATGTATGTATGTATGTTTGGTTCAAATCTTAAAGGCTGAATTAGAACCACTTCCTCTTATCCTACTGTTCAAGAACACGTTGCTAAATCACGTGTTAAACTACATAAAATTAAATTTAATTACTTATTTATACTGCTATTTTCGAGAGCTTACTATGCGCCGAAGTCCTTTTTCTATTCGACAATAGATGATAGATGAAGAAAAGCAGTAGAGTAATGTCTTTGTTCTTTGACAGATAGCGTTGCTTGGTTGAATGAAATTACGACAAACTCTAATAAAATTATTAATTTTACATTAATTTATAAGAAAATAATATTAATTATTATAATTTACAAATTTTTAGTAATAATGTTTCACGTTATTTCATATTTTTAAACGAAGGGTGCTCCGTCGGTCTAGAAACCCTTTTTTTATGCTTATAGGTGTCAAACTCTTACAGTAAGTGGGATGTTGACTATCTCGCTTACTCCGGGGCAGATTTAATGGGATCTTTAGAGATAATTCGAGGGCACGAAGGTTGATGGTTTATTCTGGATTGTCTAGGGATTGGATTGGATTGTCTATTGGAAGAGATTTTCTAGAAATAATTTCCATGAAGTATAAAAGGCTGGTCTGAGGGAGTCAACAGTTGACGGAGAATCTGTCAGAGTGGAATTTAATTAGAACGGTTGTGTGTGAAGTAAGTGTATTAATAAGTGCGTGTAGTAATTCGGTGGAAAAATCCAGGATTTACGTCGTGGGATTTGGGTTTGACCTCTGTCAACGCCCGGCAGCTAAGTTCCCTTGGTTTTCCTATACGGACCCGTAGGAAATTCTATTTAGGTTGTGTTAATGTCATTTGTGACTTAGTGTACGTTTCTATCTTATGTTAGGTTAGGGTGTTGTTAAGAGTTCGAAATTATGTGTGCACATAATTATTATATTTTATATCTATATATTTGTATATAATGATCACCTAGAACTCTACACATTCCACACTCAAAATTACTTTTAGAGTAATGAATTCTGTCTTGACTGTTATAAGACATATGTCAAAAATTTGACATAATATTCCACTCCACCATGGAATGTAATTTGAATATGAAAATGAAAATATTTAGGCTACAATAAGCTGGTGCACATGTCTGAATCTAGCAGAGTTAAGAAAAAAGGATATGAAATGAAAATATTAAAGTTGTGCTGGCCTTATGATTAGGTCTAAATTTACCAAAAGTTTAAAGGAAGACAAATTGTGTTATGAGGAGTTTAGAGATCGCATGTATGAAAGATGATTGAGCGAAATGCTGGATGAAGGGTTTACTTTTACCTTTACTGTCAAAGAATATGGTTTGTTCAGGATGCATATAGGGACATAATGTGAGTGTTTGTGTAGGAAACTGAATATCCTTGCTATGCTCGTTGGTCCAAAAGCTATATGATTATTGTATCACCTTTGATGCAGATGTCAGAAACTGGAGAGTGGAGGTGACGTTCCGGCTATTCTATATTCCAGAATATATGTTTAATAGTTCGGAATTTCTCTAACACATCTCCACTTTTAGCGGACTGCATCCTACATAAGCTTCCCAACTCATATGAAGCGAATATCGATTGGGGGTGGGGGGGTCCATCGCTTTATATGAGTGACCTTGTTTAATGTGTACAAGGCATTAAACAGTTCATACTCTGTCTAGTCATCTATCATACAAACATATTGGTTCTGTTGGTTTGATGTAACTTGTCCCTCATGTGGTCTAAGACTGAGGTTGATGTTACTTGTCCCATTCAGAATTCAGTATGAATTGAGAAAAATATATATTTATGTTTTGGTTCACACGGGTATTTCCATGGGGCTAAATCCAGTCCTGTCTTCTTGCGACGGTAACATCCTTGAGTTTGATGACTGAACCCGGGAATGCCTCTGTGTAATAAAATAATTATTGAATGGTGTATTTGGGTTCTTACTGGGATTATATTACGGTTTTGCCCTCTTTTTTTATATAACCGCGTCCGGGAATGCCATGTTTGAGCTAAAGTATCACTTGTAACTATATTGTATATATTTACTTAGTCTCCGACGAGCAGTATTGCTAATGTCATGTTGGATTATTAATCTAACTAAATTTAATTGTAACAAACCCTTATTTTATTAGGTGGTGTATGGAGTCGGGATCGTGGGGTTAGTTGGAATGATTGTCGCCTTACCCTGTATCTTTATCCTACCCTATTCTCTCTCCCATACATTTTATTCACACTGACTGTACTCAAATTACACTCTATACAAATATTTATATTAATCGTGTCTATAGAATGCTTTCAAAGTATCATTTACCTAGGTGTTTTATTATATTTTAGTCTAATAAGCTTATATTGTGCGCTTCCCTGGGAACCCTAATTAACTTGGCGTCTACCTCATAAAAGAAATGCTATTGCATTTTCACAACGTACGAGTCCTACCGACTAGATGATCACACAACAACCTATTAAAAACTGGTCAAAATCGGTTAACATTTAAGGGGTGGAAAACGTTATCGGCATTTGTATGAAAAGGGTGATTTTTCCTCTCAGATGGAAAAATCCGTGCATGTAACGTAGCCAGTCACGTCGAAGGTAAAATGGGTTTTATGCTCGAGTTTTACACTGTTCTTTTCACTTCGAAGACATTGTTTAATTAGTTAAAATAACTTTTTGAATTTTTAACCGCAACAACAAAAGCTAGCCTAAGTTTTGTTTGACGAATAATTAGCTTCCCGCCACACAATTTTTCTTATAAATATTTGCGTTATATTTTTTCACGTAAATGCACGCTAGTATTAATCGTAAATTTGTATTTAGATAGTAATACATATGTCGTAATTAAATTAAGATATAACCTAAATCTCATAAAAATATATCAATTAAATGAAGGTGTATTGTTTATGTGGCTGTAAGGCCTGATTGCCTTAGTCTTAAAAGAAGAAATTACTTTATGCACAAGAGCCTAAAAAAAACCCCATTTTATCCAGCCTTCTCTCGGCATTAAGAAAAACTTGACGAGCATGAGAAGGGAACAATATATTTTGTGCCAGCCAGGATCATTATGCCGCCAACCAAGTTTGATATGGAACGTCTTTCCGTAAAAAAAACAACGATGAAAACATAATGTTACAGTCTATTTCAGGCTACCGCATTTGAACTTTTCGAAAAACGTTTAGAGCGTGCAATATAAAAAAATGTTCGTATTCTTTTGTAATTCTTATAACGGGTTCGTATTTGGAGACGGCAGGGACTTTCAGATATCGATTTTGAAAGAAATCGGTCCTGTAACTTAAATGTTCAAAATGGCGGCCAATTTTAATAGCTTCATAGTTAAGGTGAATTAATGGGTTAGACAATATTAATATTAAGTTACTTTTATTTATTACTTTAATTTGACGCGGATCTGAAAATTCCCTAATACTTATGTATCAAGATTAGTTAAGCCAGTGGTTGTTTAACCACTGTAAATAAATAAATAACTGGCTCTAATTCTTACGCACACAGTGTGCGTCAGGGTTTTACCGTTTTGTAGCGTTCGTGCGAATTTTGACTTGCACGAAAATGCACGCTCTTATGATAGATATTTCCTACATCGCTTGTGTATAGCTCGTAACAAAGCTATCTGTCCAGCCACATCCACCTGCACGTGCCCGAGGGCGCCACGCCCAAGGACGGCCCGTCGGCCGGCGCCACTATTGCCACCGCGCTGCTGTCGCTCGCGCTCCGGCGCCGCGTGCGCGCGCTCGCCATGACGGGCGAGATCTCGCTCACCGGCCGCGTGCTGCCCGTGGGCGGCATCAAGGAGAAGATCATAGCGGTCAGTGCTCTCTACACTCTATACTGTAGGGGCCTCGCCCGAGGACGGCCCGTCGGCCGGCGCCACCATCGCCAAGGAGTAAAATGCGACTTTGCTCCGCAGGGAAGAAATGAACTCTTTCCAAATACGAGGTGAAAAGCAGAGTGCTTCTTTTACTTGGAAGCAAAAATATTTATCGCGGGCTGTATACCATCACTACACTCAAGGTAGAGTGTAGAGTGCCTCGCTACGCTCGCCTCCATGTAAAACAATATAATATTTCATTTTCATCTAAAATTAAAATGCTTGGCGCAGGCAAAACGCGTCGGTGTGAACTGCGTGATACTGCCCGAGGAGAACCGTCGCGACTTCGACGACCTGCCCTCCTTCATACGAGCCGACATCGACGTGCACTTCGTCAGCGATTACGAGGACGTGTTCCGGATCGCGCTCGAGGATCAGGTGTGACCTAGTTAGAAGCAAATAGAGTAGTACAGAGTAGTATACAAACAAGAAATAAGTTGGTTTAAAACAGCATTGAAAGAAAGAAAGAAAGAAAAAGTATTTATTCTTAACAAAGCACAAAAAATAATAATATCATTACACGAAAAAACTACAGATAGAACAGTGCAAACTGTACAAAAAGGTCCCAACTCAGCATAATGCTGGCTTGTGGGCGAGCGCTGGTCTTCCATTGGAACCATCTAGTAAAGTCACGGCAAATACATAGAAAAATAACATAAAAACAGGACAAAAGATCAAAAATAACACATAACCAAAAACGGAACGCAATAATATTTAATTGTAACACAGAAAATAAAAATATTTTTTTACGTCATTCAAGCAAAAATAGGCTTTGTGCTAATGCCATAAGAACTTTGATGCGCGTAACTTATTTTTGTGTTTCTGCTAAGTATATTTACTCCTGTAATGTGGGCACGAGAATTGATGCGACAATTATAATGCCTCTTGCTCACAATGGTCAAGTATTTCTAGTTGTATTTCTAGTATGTCGGTTGAGTAATTATTCCGTAGGTAGACATTTTGAAAATAATCACTGATTCGCAAAATCTTTGTTAACACTTTCAGTGCCGGGCCCCCGCTAGGCGAGCGCTCTATTAATTTGTCGCCACACCGAACGACCCGCACGGTTGGTTCTTGCTATAGCAATTCTGTATGGAGGCAACTCCGCGGCCCCTGTGTTGGGACTTGCGTTTTGGGCTGGCACTGAATGTAATACAGATATAGTGAATAATATGTTTCCATCGGTAAAACTCGGATCTCAATCGGACGACGACGGGACCCGAAGTGTCAATTAATTATTGTATTAAATGAGTGACATGTTTATATTCATTCTATGAAACTTTATTATTTATTGTCAAATGTCAAAATGAAAAATGACAGCATGGTATGATGGATACTGGCCTCCTATTCTCGATGCATTCGAGATAATGTCGATTGCGAGATTAAACGTCAGTTTCATACAGTTGTGTCAAACGACTGTATGCACTGTCGTTTAATCTCGTTTGTGAGATTATCTCGAATGCACCGAGAATTGGGGGCCTGCTGAAGCTAATTGAGAGAGCACGATAATACGAACTTTTCCGATAAAACACGATGGAAACTACACTGCACTACATCTGTAAAGTAGGTTAATAGTAAAATAACCTTGACACAACCTACCCTAACAAGTATACAGAAACGTCATTGAAACGTCACTTTGATTGAATTAAAGATCAATTTGAGTGGCCTTTCTGAATTCGGCTGCCGCCGAATATGTCGCTTGTGCTACTCAGGGACATTAGACTTCGATTTTTATCCGACTAGGCCAAACCAAGGAGGATATAGAGTTTAACAGTCTGTTTGTATGTGACTAAAATTCGGACTTGAGCTCCTGTACTACTGGACCGATTTTAATAAATGGGGTATGATATGGTCCGTAGATAACGTGCGAGTGTCATAGGCTATATAAAGATTATAAGTGTGCGTTATACTAGGAGAAAAATTCTTTCGCGTCGCCTGTCAGTCTGTCTGTTTTAGTTTTAATTTTGACCATGGCATTTTTGATTTTTTGACCATGGAAATCAAAGATGTAGCATACTGCATAATTTCTTTAGAGTGAGCATTAACTTAGCCATATCGTCTAAATATTCATATACATCATTCGTTCCCTTTCCAAAAATGTTTTTAATGTTTTCGTATATCTATAAAGTAAAGTACTTAAGACTTAAAAACAGGATTTCGCATAAAGTTAGTTCGAAGCAAGAAACGCGTTTAAATATGTACATTTTTAAAAAGGTATTTTTAAAGGATTTTTTGTTCTTCTTTAATTTTGTAATTATTATTTAAGTACATAAAAATATTGAATAAGTATAAATATGTATATTTGTTTGACTTGTTTTATTTTTTCATCTTGTTAAATATTTAATTATTTGAACTTGTCATATCTGTATACGATTTGCAGTGTTTTAAAATGCATTTTTGTTAGCGTCCGTTACTTTCTATCCGACTGCGTAAATCAAAGGAGGGTAATGTTTTATAGTAGCTTTACTATGTTAGCTGTTACTTAATCGTGAAGATGTATGCATAGCCGTTGTGTAAAGTAGCTTTAAGTATTGTTGAATAAATAATAAGTATTTTTTTATACGTAGTTTTTTTTTTCTTATAATCGTAAAAGTATGTCGCAATGAACTGCGTTTCGTTTGTCTAATAATATCTATCTTCCGGATAAATCGTTACCATCGGTCAAAATAGGTGCTTCATTTGCGAGTCAGGCGGGGGCATTTGCGGCCTTAGCCTTAGGGATAATCCGCCTCTGCACAACATACTAAAAGGAATGGTCAGGGCCGGCCTTAAGCGCTTATTACACCTTTCTAACTTTAGTCACTTACGAGAGGGACGCCGTAATACGTTAGATACGCATGCAGATATCTCATATCTCAATCACATTCCAACGTATTGCGGCGTCCCTCTCGTAAGTGACTGAATTTAGAAAGATGTAATAAGCGCTTTAACCATCTAGGCGCCCCGGGCGAGTCATGCAATTGGCGCTCTTTTATATAGATAGAGATACATATTAGCTCCCCTCCCCCCCCCTCCCCTCCAAAAGCCGGCCTTGAATGGTCCCTACTGTGGGGAATGTGTGGGTACCTCTGATTGGCCGGACCCGCTCCACTTGAGTGGGCACTTAAGTTGGGTTTGTCCGCAGCGCACGTCCGAGCGCCTCCACTAATAACAGTTTTGACGACAGATGGACGACGATTACGCCACATTCATCTGAGCCGAAGAAGATTCAACTAAGCGTTCAATAAACGATTTATTTTTGGACATTTGTTTCATTTGTTGCTTCGTCTAAAGCTGGGTATCCACTAGAGGCAGCCGCGGGTAGTCGCTGGCTCGACCCGCGGCTGCCTCTAGTGGATACCCAGCTTTATTAGGTCAGTAAAAGAAATAATGGAAAATCCATGATTGGTAGGACCTCTTCAAATTGTTTTAATCATGGCCTTGATGGGGTTCGGGGTGCTGGGCTGTGGGCATCTCTCATTGGGCTCAAGGGCGTAGCGAGATACGGTGCGGCAGCTTCAAGTTTCTATCTCTTCTAGAAGTACCATAGAATTTTGATGATACATAAGTCAGTCAGTCAGTGACAAAGTAAAGGAATTTTGACTTGTGATATTTCGTTAACTATAATGAGTAGAAACTTGCAGTTTTGGAGTTAAGGTAGGTTTAGTGAGCACTCTTCGAAGCTAAAATTGCAGCTTTCTAGATATCCTCACAGCAAAGATACAGGGGGCTCAAAAGTGCTGTAAATCGCTACGAGAAAAGGATGGTAGGCCGTGCCCGCGTTGTTTCGACTTTTACTCGCCTTGGCGGGGAACTGCCGTGCCTCCAGATATTTGGATAGGTTTAAAATAAATACGAAATTTCGGATTATTATTATAATTCTTTTAATTTGGAATGTTTTTTCTGTAGGGAGCCAGGCAAACAAAAGTATAATAGTAAATATACCTAGTCAGAAGCAGGCCCACCTGGCCTCCCTTGCTACGTCCATGCAGACCGTGCAATACAATACGGACTTAAAAATGTATGTGCAGTGTTATTATTTTCCAAGACAATACAGATACCCCTTGAACACCATATTGCAACAAAATTAAATAAGACAGTTACAAGGCAGAAAATAGGCGGTATTATCGCTAAAGAGCGATCTCATCCAGACAACCTTCTTGGGATTTAATGTACATTAACCTTTTCAACGCTATTATACGATAACAACGTTAGAAGTGCCACGAGCGCTACAGTCATCCATACAAGATTAAGTTATTAAAACTAAGCTATAAGCATGCCAAAACAGTAGTTGACTGAAAGTTCTGCGAAACATTTTGAGTATGGCGCTCGCGCTGCCATATGGCCTGGCGACGAAAGATGAACTTGCTATTACAGGCTCACTAATACAGCGGCGAGAGTGAACTTGTTATCACAGGCTCACTAATACAGCGGCGAAAGATGAACTTGCTATCACAGGCTCACTAATACAGCAATGTCTTGTTGCGCGCACATAAAAATTGCAGCTTCATAGTACGTCTCCCGTGTGAACTTTCTTGTGCCTAGCTAAAGACGATCTACCTTTAAACCTTTTCATACAAATTTCACAACTGTAAGGTTTCTCTCTCGTGTGAACCGATTTATGCCTATCGAAAGATTGTTTCGTTGTAAACAGTTTAATACAAATTTTACAACCATAGACTTCTGCGATTTTTCCCATATGAACTCTTTTATGACTAGCTAAATGAGAGTTTTGTGAATACTGTTTGTCACAAATTTCACAGCGGTAAGGTTTCTCTCCTGTGTGAACTACGTTGTGTCTAGCTAAAGAAGACGGATCAGTGAACGGTTTATTACAAATTAGACATGTGTAAGTGCCTGTGTGAAGTACCTTGTGTCTAGCTAAAGAAGATGCTTCCGCAAATTGTTTCTCACAAATTTCACAGCAGTACAGTTTCTCTCCTGTATGCTTTGATTCCGTCTTGTGTTTAGCTAAAGAAGATCTTTTTGCAAACTGTTCATTACAAATTTTACAACTGTAAACTTTTGGTTGTGAATGGATTAGTTTATGACTTGTTAAATGGCCGTTTTGTGTAAACTGTTTGTTACAAATTTCACAGCAGTACGGTTTCTCACCTGTGTGAACTATCATGTGTCTGGCTAAAGAAGATCGTTTTGTAAATTGTTTGTTACAAACTTTACAGCAATTAGCTATTGTTTCTTTGTGGATTAGCTTATGATCAATTAAGGTAGAACTATGCTTAAACCGTTTCATACAAATTTCGCATGTATAAGGTTTTTCTCCTGTGTGAACTACGATATGTCTATCCAAAGAAATTCTCGCTGTAAATCTTTTATTGCAAATTTTACAGCAGTATGGTTTCTCGCCTGTGTGGGTTAACATATGACTGCCTAAACTAGAGCTTTGTGCAAATGATTTCTGACATATGTCACAACAGTAAGGTCTCTCTCCTGTATGAAGAAACCTGTGTCTACCTAAAGCAGACTTTGACGTAAACTGACTATTGCAAATTTTACAGTAGTAATACTTTCTTGCGTTGTGAATTTGTTTGTGAATAGCTAAATGAGACGTTTGTGAAAACTGCTTATTGCAAAGTTCACAGCAATAAGGTTTCTCTCCGTTGTGAACAACCTTATGTCTGTTCAAAGAAGATTTTCTCGCAAACTGTTTCTTACAAATTTGACAGCTGAAAGGTTTCTCTAGCGTGTGAACTTTGATGTGATTTATTAAAATACTCTTAAATGCATACTGTTTCCCGCAATAATCACATGTGTAAGGGGTTTGCTTATCACCGGTACACACTTTGTTTTTAATGTTTGAATTTGTTTCTTTCTTATGAGTATACATGTGGTTCATAAGACTAGATTTGTTGGTAAATGTTTCGTGACAAATCAGGCATACATGCAGCTCTTCAATTTCAACCAAGATGGCCTGCACAGCAGTATCTGCATGCTCAGGCGCTTCCAACTCTTGCTTCACTATCTCCTGCTTGACAGTGCGAATATCTGGAATTAAAATACAACACTTTAAACACGCATTCAAATTAAATATTGAAGAAAATAATATTTTTATAGTGATTTATTTCAGTACGAAGGAAGAAAGTAGAATAAGTAGTAGAAGTTAATATGACGACAAGAGAATAGGTCTAGGCCTAGGTAAAATACGTTAGGTTAGGTTAGTATTGTTTCAGGGCAGGAGGCCCAAGCTATGCAGAAATAGAAGCTGTGCAAAGCAGAGGCAGAGCTCTGTCAACATTTTAGAACTTTATCTTTAAAAAAAAATGTATATGTATTAATTAACATATATTAATTAAACATAACATAACCTTTGAAATTCTCCCTAAATTGAATAAAGATATTTTAACTTTGACTTCAACTGAGAATGGAGATGAACAAATACCAATTGGAATTCTCACAAGTTAAAAGGCACAACTCACGTTGGACATTGAGAGCGATGTCCTGCGGCTGCAGCTGCTCCTGGCTCAGCACCAGCTCGGACTTCACCTCATGCTCGCTGTACAAGCCCGCCGCTGCTTCGGTTGTGTTGTCCTCACCAGACTCTTCCCACTCGCATTCCACTTTCACGCATACTGTCATCGATGTCAATTCGTCATTTACTACCGAAGTCATTGTTTGCGGAAAACGGTGCCGGATGCCGGCGAGGACTGCTGCACGTAATCTAAATAATACCTCTCTCTCTACTATCCTATGTTTATACTGATGGTCTATTTCTACCGTTTTTCAAACTCAAAATTCTGATTCGGTCACATATTTGACGATAAAAAGCACAAAACAAACAATATTATTTTGACAGTAGGTATACTATACACCCCCTAACGTTCCGAGCAGTGCTGCTAGCGGCTCTAGCCAAAAGTTAGTTACCCGGGAGATAAAAAGTAACCTTTTATTAAGATAACTGTCGTTTTATATTTTTTAGGGCGCGTAAACATAATAATGCTATCAAAACGCACGTGGAACGCATGCAAGTAAATGGCATGTGCCGTGCCATGCTAAAATGATTTGTTGTCCCCAAAACTTGCATGCCTTTTCACACAGGCTCACACAGGCGTGCTAGCACACTACCTTTTATCGCGCATATAAAGCTTCTGATACCTACTTTTTAACTCATATACGGGTGCGTAAGGGACGAATGCTTTCTGCGCGATAAAAAATTGTGTACTACCGGGGTCGGTGTATTTACGTAATGCTGGCACTTCACTTGGCTGTATTTGACAAATATTTGTGCTGCATTTCTTTCTTTTGACATAAGAAGAAAAGAGTTACATTACAACAAAATATTTGGGCAAATACAGCCAAGGGAAGTGCCAGCATAAAATAATGTTTTTATTTATGGTTTAATTTGCAATTTGGACCGCTATTAGACAAGTGTCAAAGGCAGCTGTTCAACAATGGTTCGAGTTTGACGAAGTGGTTAAGATGTCAGTCAGTTCAGTACTGTCAGTCAGTCAGTCCTCAAGTGTAAAGTTGTATCATTTTTGCTCAGATCAAAACGGATCAATCTGAGAGTTGAATATTGTGAACAATAAATAATGCTTAAACAAGGTAAAGAACACGAAACTGAAATAAATACGAATGAATGGAGCACTCCAGACGTGGCACATCCGCGATTTTTAAGCAAACCCATAAGAGTTCTTAGTGGTACAGTACAAAATACCTAATAAAAAAAACTTTTATACATCTAACATGTCACTAATGTTTATGTTATTCCTACTCAGAATAATGAATTGAATAAAAAGTATACCTGTTTTTTTTTTTTTCATTCCGGTATTTTATTTTCTTCTTACAGTCACAAAACAGAAACATGAAATAATAATAGTAATATATAATATATAATAATAAATTTTTTACTCCTATTATCAATCGTACTAATGATTCTGAGAAGAAATAATATATAATTTTGAAATTCTGAAGAAGAGTATAAATTCTACTACTTTCTTTTACATTGTCAAGCAAAGTGGTTTAAAAATATACACTGCTGATGACGTTCTTACTGATAACAGACTGATAACATTATTAACTTAGCTTTTTATTGCATGTATTAATTAACTATATATCTGCTTAATAACAACTTATTACATTAGGAGCCATCCATAAATTACATCACACGAATGTCATGATTTTTGGAGCTTCCCCTGTCCTTGTCACTGGTGGTGGTCACATTTGTGTGACCTCCCTTCCCGTGTTATTATGTCACATATTTTGCAATAATTGAATACCTTATTCAATAGATTTGAAGTTTAGAGATTTAATACTTTTGTCGCCCCATTATGTAACTACAATATATATGATATGCCCAGGTGTAAATAGATTAATTGTCTCGCGATTGAGGATTGCCTCGTTGTTTACAACCTTACTGTGGTTTGCCACTGGCATGCATTACAATGGGCGCAATGTCGCGTTTCCTTTAACATTGCATATTGGCTATAGGTCTTAGCTACGGCCTACGGTCGACTAGCTCCGGTCTAAGCACTGTTATGTGCCTGGGTGCCTTCCTTCCACATTTGCAGGGGGGTTGCCTGCATATAGGTTACCCCCTGTCTGCATCTGACCATAGGCTCCTGGCCGGTACAGTTTGCCTTGACCTAGCCTGGCACCCGCTGGACGTAAGGGCTGTGCCCACACAAGGACTGCCACCTTCCCCATAGTCCTGCCTCAGTTGCTCCAACAATAGTCGACCGTGCCAGTGTGCTTAAGGAACACTCCTTGGGTGAGCCATTTCTCATCTCAATGTTATATGTTACAAACATTACTTAGTGTACATTGTACCTGCGTTATTGGAGTCAGATATGAAAGTATAGTTAACCCTAAGGTCTTGTCATCTTTCCACATCTCATAGTCATCAACAGTCACAGTCAACATGGCAAATACGGAATGGACACTCACCAGGGGGTTTCAGCTAAACTTCACCAGAACTCAGCTGACCACCTCACCTCACCTCACCATAGGGATCCCCTTGTTACCCATAAATTTTGAAAGTCAGAAATTGATTCCCATATTATTTATGCTCATAATTATTGAAAGTCATAAAAGTTGTAAACCATAACCTTAATAATTCTAACGTTAATAATCCATATTGTTACAGATTATAATTTTCAAAAGTCATAAAATTTATATCTATTACATACAAAGGCATAACCATTATTATTCAGAAATATTGTAAGCTATATATTTTATAGTGCTAATTATTTTTATCCATACCGTTTCTTTGCCTAAAATTAATAATGGTATTTTTCAATATTTCGAAAGTATCGTGCTTGTTTGTAAAATGTTATGTTGAAGAAGTTGACATATTATGACTACAAATGGTAATCGCCAGTGAGCGAGCGAGCGAAGCGAGCGAGCAAAATGGGTCGGAGCAGAAGCGATTTGGATTGGTTAGGTTCAGAAGGCTAAGGCGGGAGCGAAGCGAAACGTAGCTCCCGCCTTAGCCTTCGATGTTAGGTCTTTTTTTTGTAACAGCGCAGAAAATCTTGCTTGGTTGTAAGATGTTATGCTTGATTCTCGTCTTTAAATTTTATACATTATGAATTTGAGGATATGTATATTATTGTTATGTTCAACAAGTTTAGACGTAATAATCGTTATTACGAGTAATATTATTACCTGTAACATTATGACATAAACAGTTATGAATATAGTTTTTATGACTTTCGACAAATATGACCAGCGAAAATCGGAACTCAGAAATTATTCCTATTAATATATGACTAATAACATTATGACTAGTAATAATTATGACCAAAAACGTTATGGATTGTGAAAATCGGAACTTTAATTTTATGGGAGTCAATATAGACCCGCCACCATATTATCACCCTCACTTCGCAGTTATTTCATCTATAGGTACTTACTTACTATACTCTTTAGCAGTTATGCTGCGCCTGTTTTGCCGCCATTATCTATCATAGTACCAACATACAAAGTAGTCAAAGCAGTGTGACCATATCACAAAATAGATTTACAGTACTAAGGTTGTTTACTCACTGATTTACATGGCGAATTGCAGTGTGACCATATCACAAAATAGATTTACAGTACTAAGGTTGTTTACTCACTGATTTACATGGCGAATCGCTCTAGGTGCGACAACTTTATCTGCGACGTCACGAAGGGTCCCCCCTTCTTGTCACACGTAGTCCCTTAACGTGTGACGTAATTTATGGATGGCCCTTCATTGTCATTTACTAAAACACACACAATGTACACACAGCAACCAACAGCATCGTAGATAAGGTCATTAGTGCCCCTGGCAAGATTTGAATTAATTGTGCCCTCCTGAGGGAGGGTTGCGCCTCTGGCAGCCACCCAGCCAGCCTCTAGCAATGAAACTGCCAACCACATTGGGGTTTAGACTTAATCAAATGTTAATTTCCAACTTTATAATCGATCTATTTATGTTTCTTGGAATGTTGAATTTGATAATTACCATGACGATTTTGCTGACGGAAAACATTGTGCAGAAACCTGCATATGTTGTTATGCTAAGTAATTCCAAGATGTGATAATGACAATATTTATGGGCCATACAGCCTGATGCAAATAAAATGACCAACTGGTTGACCCGGTGTAAGATATTGCTATCATAAAATTGTATTTGACTTAGAGTTAGTTGTTTCTGTGTGAGTGTTGTTTGAAAACGAAGATACAGTGTATCCTAGTTTAGGCCGTTGACGTTGAGTGTAAGGGTATTTGAACAAAGAAATAATTGTTCCAGGATTAAAGATTGCCCTGGTCCAGTTGTCAGTGGGCCCAGACAAGAGCAAGAATGTGGCTGCTGCTGTGAAGGAGATCTATCTTGCCAAGGAGAAGGGGGCGCAACTTGTGGCTCTGCCGGAGTGCTTCAACTCACCTTATGGCACCAGTAAGTAGATAAAAAACAGGACAAGTGCGAGTTGGACTCTTGCATCTAGGGTCTTTTACCCACCTGTGAAATAAAACGAGGGGTTGACCTTTAACCTTTTGGCCGCCGCTGTCGACTATGCGTGACAGGCTATACAGGGTAAAAAAGACCTTCATCACCTTGACTTAAAGTTGAAATTCATGTTACTTCTCAGACAAGCTTGGCGGCCAAAAGGTTAATATAGTAGCTCTTTATGCAATGTGGACTGTGATACAAGCAAAGATCCTATATCCTAGACTCCACATAGCTGGGCAATCCCCACTGCCAACATTAGAGTCTAAAGCTAGAAGCATAACCTTGAATGCTGCGCTTTGCTCCCGCCTTAGCATTTTGAACCTAAGCTCCCGCCTTAGCATTTTGAACCTAAGCTCCCGCCTTAACATTCTGAACCTAACCTATCCGAGTTGCTTCTGCTCTGACCCATGTGATAATTCTAAGCGTAAGTAAAACATTTGGTAAGAGAACAGTTGCCTGTATCAATACAGTATTTCAAAATTATCTAATATATGGCTACGGAATTTATGAGAACATTCAATTCATTATTCTCAATAATACGAACTTGTCATTGACTAAAATAGCCTTAAACAACAGGGCAGCATTTATTAAATCAACTTGTGTAATGAAATGCGATCAATTTTCCTCTATGCATCAAGACTTTAATTTTTTCAGGTTATTTCGTAGAAATATAACAATATTTTTCTCTTGTACTACTACAATTTAATATGTTAAGCCGCGTACAGACTGGTGAAACGTATCATGAAATGTATCATGCAATGAAAGAATTTGCCGTCCACATTGTCGCAATGTATCATGCAATATAACAGAATTCCCATAGTGTGGACGGCTTGCGTGCACGAACAGAGCATTTCAACTCGTGCGCGCCGCAATCCGCCATTTATCGGTTTTTTCGCCGAACACAAAGGGGCGAACAGATATGAGTACGTACATGCTCGGTTCGAGCGCGCCCTGCGACCGATGAAATGCTCCTGTTAAAATTACATTGCATGCTACGTTTCGCAAATCTGTACGCGGCTTTACTTTGTGGAAATATAAATGTAATAGTGGAGCCAATTCGAAATGTGTTCGCTTAATTTAAAAGTAACTAAATTTGAAATAAGAAACGTCAAACTCGATTTTGACAGCTTGGTGCTATACAAAATCGGTTATGACGTTTCTTATCGAACGAGCGAGCGAAGCGTCTCCGTTTCAGCTTGGGCAAAAATGCTTTCGTATGTCCAGCGGATGTCCGTCGGCTGTCCAGTGTCTGTCCATTTGTTCTTGACTACAGGGCGCAGTTCTCAACCGATTCTCGTGAAATTTTGTGAGCAGGTTCGATAATTATATAGATTTTTTTTTGTCGATTCAATTTATCGAAAGTTTCAAAATGGCGGAGATATGGGGGTTTTTGCAATAACAAACTTATTTGCGGTGTTAGTAAACTGACTCGACGTATGTCGATGTATGGGGATATAAGTTTTCCAACGGCAAAGTTAAGTTTGTCGCGAGGTCTACAGCTCACGGAGCGGCTAGTTTTAAATTTAGGGAACTTTAAATTTAGGCGACACCGTTTCAAATTGGACTCAATGTTCTCCCAGAGTTTTTCGAGCAATATGCCGAAGAGGTCCCGTCGGGCGAGACGTCGCGGGCGCTGTCCCGCGCCGCGGCGGAGGCCGGCGTGTGCGTGGTTGGCGGCACGCTGCCGGAGCGCTGCGGCGGCGCGCTATACAACACCTGCTGCGTGTGGGACTGCAGTGGGAAGCTGCTGGCTAAGCACAGGAAGGTCGGTCACGTTTTGCTCACTTAACTGTTTATTTCGGTAAAGTTGCCCTCTCAAATCAGGGACCCAAACCGGTTATCATTACAGGGGTTTTTGTTCAGGTATTTGATAAACTGGGTTTCAAAAACCCTATCGATTCGGTAAGCATACCGTCCTGTTACGCTGATGAAAGGGTAACTAACAATTCAATACAGTTAATTCTACTAAGCACTTAAAAAAACCTAAAGCCCTCATTTTGGTTTCCGTTCAATAAATATCGAATGGGTTGAACCTACTTTATTCATTACGCTCAATCGTATATTGCACTACCTAAGAGTGAGGCGTCCAAAAGTTGCGCGGAAAAGAGGCAATCGATACGGTAATCCTATTGGACTTGTATTCGTTTATTCGATAACAATAGTAGATTGTTGCACCAAGCAGAAAGTGATTCATTATTGCGCCGAGTGTTGGTTTGGAGCCCGAACGCCAGTGAGGGCTCTAAAAACACGAGCGCAATAACAAATCACTTGATGCGAGGTGCATAATCTGCTTTTCTTTCTACTACTGCTAAAAGTTGGTAAAAAACGTAAAGGTACAGTTAAACCCAACTAGCGAAGTAAAAAGGATATTGGCACCTGTTATGACGCACCCTTAGAATTTTTATATAGCCTATGACACTCGCACGTTCTCCTCGAATCTTAAGATACCCTATTTATTAAAATCGGTTTATTGGTTCTGAAGCTATAGTCGAAAATCCGAAAATTTTCTGAGAAATCTTGTATCTAGTCTATTAATTATCATATTATGCCAACTTTTTTTTAAATCTTTTTGTAACCCATACTATCTTATTAGCCAGTACTTTGAGCATAACATTTTAGACGAGACAATCACAGTTCGATATGTGGCCTGTTTTTTTTTTTGCTAACAGTAAGTCCACAGAAGAGTGGTCGGCTGTCCCGTCGGACTGTGAATGGGCGGATTGGGTAGCTGTTGGTGTAAACTTCTTGATCAACCAACCAAATTAAAAAAAAATACAAAATAGTGCAATAATGAAATTTGTATGCAACTTTATTTGCTCTAGAGCAAATAAGGGCTGCTTTGTGCTGAGTATTTAAGGCCATTATGATGAAATTAAAGCGTAGTAGGAAGAAAATATACATTGTGTATGAAATTCACTAACAATGAGAAATAAATACGTACTTAGGCATATCATTTCAATTAATTATTAATGTGACATTAATACTTAACTAATACAATTATTTTTATTTATTTCCTATAAATAGTAGAAGAAGTAGCAGTAGAATTTTTCCAACAAAAGTGACTTTATTTAGTTTTCAGTTTTTTGAAGAACGTAACGGCTTAATATTGCGTGCAGTGTGTAACTACTTTTAAATTCGGTTTTATTTTACACTGCAGGTCTCTTCTTTTGTTGTAAAACACAATGGAACTGGTTACCAAATTACGTGGGTATACATAATTAACATGTATACAATCGATAGGGTACCCATAACGATTGGGTAACAGTTTCCCTAACGATAGGCTGTCTGTCTATCAAGGCCCTTAACCTTTTGACCGCCAAGCATGACAAAGACAAAGACATTTATTGCAAGAATACATACGGCGGTGATACGGCTGTTTATTATGCTTTAAACTTATTAATTATATTAAGTCTATATATCAGTGGTTGAGTTGCTCAAGTGTTGCCATACAAACGTGTTGTTCTCTGTCGCTCGTATTGTCACCTAGGGGCCACTGAAAATCAGCGCCGAGCCTCGCCACGGCATAACGCTGAGTGGCACCCTCTTTGGCACTGTTCGGCACAGCTTTTTATGTTCATTGTTTCTTTGTTATGTGCTTTTCTTGTTATTTGTCTGTGTCTAATGTGTGTTAAATAAATGTCTTTACTATTATTATTATTATTATTAAGAACACAGTATTCGGACAGCTGGTAGTGGTACAGGATGTGCTTATGTTCTACCCATCTCTGGGGCATGCAATATTAAATATACTTAATACTAAGTTAAAATAGTATTAAATTATTAGAATTAAAACAAATTACAATTACAACTTTTAAATAAGTCAGTTTTTTTTTTATATCAATTGACTGACAAACGAGCCGACGGCCCACCTGATGGAAAGTGGTCACCGCCGCCCATGGACATCTGCAACACCAGAGGTGCTGCCAATGCGTTGCCAGTCTAGGGAGGGTGGGGAATGGGGATGGGATGGGGATGAGGGAATAGGCCTCCGGTGCATATAGAAATACATTATTTATTTACATTCATTATTAAATTATTAAATTACGTCAGGGTATTCATGTCTGAGAAGTAACACGAATTTCAACTTTAAGTCAAGTCAGTCAGGACTTTTTTACCCTGTATACGCTGACGGCTGCAGCCGACTGTGGCGGTCAAAAGGTTAATGTATGCCGAGGGTTTTAAATTATAATTTTTCACAGATGCACCTGTTCGATATAGACATTCCTGGCAAGATAACATTCAAGGAGTCGGAGGTACTGTCCGCAGGTGATCAGATCACCACCTTTGAGTATTGCGGCGTGAAGATAGGGCTCGGGATCTGCTATGATCTACGCTTCCCCGAGATGGCGCATATTATGGCCAACAAAGGTAAAGTACATGGTCAGATCCAGGACTTCGAAACCGGTTAAATTTTCAAACCGGTTTCGGTTATTGACCCAGAGTCCGAAATGACTCCGATTTAGGTTGCGCTCACTGTTATTTTAACCGGTTAATTGAGAAACCGGTTTTTTTACAAGTGTCCGTTGCCTACTGTAGGGGAGACCGGGGACAATTGAACCGCGGGGCAAGTGCTCCACACGCGATTTCTCAGAAACCAAATAAGTTATCAATGTGCGTCTACCTTCAGCACACTCTTATAAAACGCGGCAAGTAACTGACAGTCAGCCGCGGGCGCAGACCAGCGCGGATGCGTACTAGAGGGCAACGAAGTTTTAGGACGCTCACGGTAAATATTACGCCCGTATTATATGGTCATTTTTATGCAAAATAACAGTGTATTTGGATTGTTTTGTGTTTTGTTGATTTCTTTTGACTTTTACGCCTACGATGTTATAAAAGTGATGGTCGCAACGCTGCCTAAATCCGAGTAAATAATTATTTTTGGTAAAAGGTCTGTCGAGACGATTGGTCCACTAATCGTGGGGTCAATTGAACCGGTTCAATCGCCCCGGTGGTTCAACTGACCCTTATACTCGTAATTTTGTAATTCGCAATGCATCGTGAAAAATATCGCATGAAGAGAATTTAACTTATTATTATTATTATTATTTTATTTGCAATGAAAAACTTACTTTAATTTGCTAACTTGAAAGGTAAAGCCCCTTCCAGCAAACTTACGATTTTGAAAAATAAGCATTAGGCTGTTTTTTATATTCTTATTGTTCCTAAATAATTACTTAAAACTGTATGCATGCATACTTATATCTATTTTTTTAACTCGCCATTTGTAATTTGCTAATTACTGTCTGAAATGGAGAGTTAATGACACGCCATCCTTTCAGGATCATAGCAAGGTGACTGTTTGCTGATAAATTGTTTAATCGAAGTAATAATATATTAATTTATAAAACATTTTAATGAGTGTTCAGAAATGGTTAAGATACATGATCGTTCGGTACAGTGTAATTGACGTATTTTTTTATCTTATTTTATTTATATATTTTTTCTTCGGATTTAGTTTCTCTAGTAAATAATTATAATACTGTTTCTTGCAAATGCCTCGTAATCGAAAAAAAAGAGCGATTGGACATGAAAAAACTCCCTAATCTATGGTTCTGCAACTCAATGGTTTAGGTTTACGTTATTTATTTCTCAAAATAGAATCAACTTATAAATTGCGCATGTCAAGATACAAGAATTTAGTTTGAGATCGTCAGCAATAAATTAGAAATACAATATAAATTAAAATTAAAATTATTTACAGATTGAATTAGTAAAACTATGATTAGAATAGATAACATTATTTTTCATTCCATAAAATATCTACCAATATAATTATGCGTCATGCCATGAATATGATAAAATGCCATTAAATAAAATAATAACATAGTAAAATTCAAAATTAATTAACGAATTACAATTTAGTGTCAACAAATTCCTTAACCGAGTAAAATGCATTATTCATGAAAAGGTTTTTGAATCGATGAGTAAATGATTCCTCATGTTTCATTTTTTAAATCGGCGGGTAGGTGTTCGTAAAAAGTGGGACCGATGACGCGTGGATTTTTATTTGCAAGTGCCAATGTAAAACTGATTGTCAATTAAAGTCTATTAAAAAAATAAAAGTTGTTCTTTTCCATAATTATAATTTTAATACATACCTCTTAGCGTTGTGACTGGGGCAATTGAACCACTGGGGCAAATGAACCAAGCTCGTTTTCATATAAAGTTATTACTTCTAATAACATTACAATTTCTAATAAAAATAACTTAAATTGTATTTTATTCTACGTACAATTTTAAATAACAACGTTTGCTTGTTTTAAAATAAGAATATAATCGGGCGTTAAAAAGTAAAGGCAAACTTTTTATTCGATCCTTTTTGATACTTGTTTCAAGAATATTGTAGTTTTTATCCTTAATGTAGGTAAACTGAACTATAACCTTTTTTATGTGTAAATATGTAGTTGTAAAATAGACTTCAAGTACTAGTTAGGTGAAGTTAAACATTTGAGTCAACTGACCCCGTAACGGGGTCAATTGAACCACTTTCCCCCAGCGTGTTTGATTGACTATATCTCGTTCCTTTCTTAATAATAAGGAATGTTGCACATTGCATTTCCTAGCCGATTAAATTCTCTATGCAACGGTATATGACACTAATGCGTTACGCTTTTAGTTAAGGCGCAAATAGCTGTCAAACAAAAAATGGACCGATTGTCCCCGGTCTACCCTACTGTGTCTCCTTTAATGAACTATTATTGACTTTTTCTTTTTGGCTTAATAGTCAATATTATTATTACGACATGAAATGTTATATTTCAAATTGTTTTTGATATTTGGAGACCTTACATCTCCATCTTTATACTTGCCCATGGAGACTGTATACATCTCCATGTAACCTAGATTAATCAATTTAGATGTTTTCTTTGTTTTTATTATTATGACCCTTAGAGACTTTATACATCTCTAAGACACATAAATTTACTCGTCCAGACGCGGAGACTACATTTCCATTATTAGTTGTTTACTATAATTAATTTGTGCCCATTAGGTTTATTTGTTGCAATTTTTTATGTGTTAGTTTTGGTTAAAATGTAATTTTAAAGTTGAAAAAAGACTTACTGCTGAGTTACTTGCGGCGTTTGTTCTCAGCAGATGTCACCTTTCGAAGCGCTGGTAGATTCAGACATGTGAAAGAGCTCGTGTGGCCTACTTGCAAAATTAATATTTTCATTTTCAACAGTATCAATAATTGTTGGGGAGCCAAAAAAGGGCATAGATTTTTACAAAAGAAATAACAAACGCTCGCATTAAATATATTGATTATAAGTTATAACTTACAATAAATGCTCCTAAAGTCTGTTTGTCTAGTTGATAAAAAAATAAGAAACCAGGGTTTATCAACTCATTATACCTAAATAGCGGCCCACTGATAATTTTTATAATAAAAAATTAAAAGGAATAACTAAATTTTTTCATAGAATATTATTATTGAATAGCCTGTATCTGTCCCATTGCTGCATATTATCGGACGACGACCATGACGAAGTCTCAGAGTCGGAGGAAGAATCAGAGTCGGTGACGTTTATTACGAAACGTTCAATTGCTTCGTCTAAAACAACACACGAACACCCAAACGACACACTCGAAGCATATTCCAGAATAGAATGGCAATATGGACACCGCGTGCGCGCGCTCGCCGCGCCGCGCTTGACAACAACTGCGTCCCTCGTACCACGAAACTCGGTGCGCGCGAACATAAGCGGCGACCGTCATACAGTTTGCGATATGTAAGCGACAGTCGCTATTTCGAGACGATATCATAATATTTATCAACTCTCCGCGAGAGACAGGAGCTAAGTTCGGGGTGTCATCGATATGGCTGATACGGCGGTAACTACGCTCCTGTATTACTCTTGAGCATCGTATTACCCCAGGCTGCTCCCTCCTCATCTACCCCGGCGCCTTCAACATGACGACGGGCCCCAAGCACTGGGAGCTGCTGGCGCGCGCGCGGGCCACGGACCAGCAGCTGTGGGTGGCGCTCGTGAGCCCCGCGCGGGACGCGGCCGCCGGGTACGTGGCGTGGGGGCACTCCGCGCTCGTCGACCCCTGGGGCGCCGTGGCGGCCGCGCTAGGCCACGCGCCGGGCACGCTGCTGGCGGACGTAGGTCAGTTACACCCACAATTAGGGTAAAGCTACCGTTCGGAAATATATTAATATTTGTTACTTGATAGTAACAAATACTCGTATTCATATATTTCCGAACGGTAGCTTTACCCCAATTAGAACATTATAAACAGGATTTATATAAAAAAATATCAAGATTCGCGGGCAGGTCGTGCTAGACATGCGACCTGCATGTCTAGCACGACCTGCCCTCAAGAATCAGTTGCGTTCCGAAACACGCTGCCCACCTTAATCGTTGTGATCACCGTGAGTGTTATTCAGACTATGTTTTTTTTTTGACGTTTACGACCGGTTTAAGTTGACGTCACACGCAACAGGTGAGAGTAAGATAGCGTTTTAACGGCAAATTTAAAAAACAGATATTTATAGGGCTTTTTCCTTAAAAATTCATTATTAAAATAGTTTAACATAATCAAAAATGAGCTATCAAGCAGGCAAAAATATATTTTTTGAAATGGTTAAAGGCCGAATATGACTGCTTATTAATTTTTTCTCTCTCGTGCTTTAGGACAGGGATGCAGGGCCGTAGCTACCGGGGGCGTAGCAAAAAATACCAGTAACTAAGACTATAGTAGATTGTTTACCAAGGGATGAAAGGATTCCATTGCAGCCGAGATTTCGAGCGCCAGTAGTCCGGGGCTGGAATGGGTGCTTTCACCCGAGTGACACACTCTGCTCCTTTCGAGAACGAGGAAAGTAAAGAAAAGTCATATACGCTTTTCTCACCGCGCCACTTCATGAAATCGTAACTTTTTAGATATCTTTCTTTAAATTTTTATGGTAAAAGATTTTCTACTACTGCTTTAGCCTCTTCCCTAATTAAATCGTGCGTTAAATGTGGTTAAATCAACTCATTTTAATAACTAATGAAATATTTGCGAACACACATTAAATACAGAATAGACCAAATCTTGCTTTCCCGCCATTATTTCCCTCAATAGGTATCCGTTTCGCGCCTTAGCTACGGTTTCGAGGCGGTTATTTCCAAACCTGTTTTAAGCGGTTTGTAAATAACCGCCTCAAGATCACGTGCAAGCAAACAAACGATAAATTTTAACGAGTGACAAATAAAAGTAAACTCGTAAAATATTGTTTATTTTTAAAGATAACTAGTAGCATATTTTTAACATTTCGATATAAACACTTTATTTTAAAGTAACAAATGACATAGTATTAATAAATAGTGGCTGTATAGAGTTTTGCTCGAGTCAATATAGGCTTAAGTTTTTTTTTATTACTTTTCAAACCTAGGGAAGACATTTATCACTTTCACCCCGCTTCTTAGATAAACCATGACCTACTTTCAGAGTACGAGAGATGAAAAGGAAATTTTTTGTTCATAATATATGATACTACCTTGTAACCACCGCGCCCCGCAACCGCTTAGAAACTTCCCCGCAACCGCTTAGAAACTTTGCTATTAAAATAGGAAACCTTATTATTATTATTCTTTATATTAACTGTGATGAAAAAAGTTGTGTGCGACTGTAATAGCTGCACTTGACGCTCGTACGAGGCGCTCGGGCGAGGCGCTCGGCGAGTGGTACCGAGGCGAGTGGCACTCACAGTGAGTGACTCACTTCATGCGCGCATAGCTCAGTTGCCGCTGAATCGTAGAAGACGATGGACGTGCCGCGACAGCTTTGTCCGCGTTTGTTTATTATGCTTTTTTACGTACATATTGTACAAAAAGATTAGAAAACCTTGCAGGAAAAAGAGATGGTGGATGCTTAGCTTACTATACACAAAAATAGAACAGTGTTAGAACATATCTACCCTATGAAATTTATATTTTCATATAAATACGTATCAAGATTCTTTACTTTATTAAGTACCTAATGGAGGTACGTGCGTAAACATGCTTTTTTGTTTATTCTTTTGTTAGATGTTTGCAGAGCCTAAATAATAAAAATAAAAAAAGAGTTTCATTAAATTAATATTACCTATATCTAAAACTACCATTTGCCTGCGACATTGTCCGAGCGGAATTCGGTTATAGTTATTCCCTCGGGAACTTTTGATTTTTCCGGGATAAATAGTACCCTATGTCCTATTCCGAAGAGGGTTATTTCATTTTAATTTTGTTTTATTATATTAAAGGAAAATCGTACGTGAAGTATTTTATAACCTGTGGCACACTAATGTACGCGCGCGTGAGGTCGGGCCGCTCGCAATTTCACTCGTCACTTTGATCTTGCACAAAAAACCGACAACTATAGCGAGCGGAGACGAGGCGAGGCGAGCGCACACGAGTCGAGCCGAGCGCGCCCACTTCACGTAGCCACTCGCCTGCACTCGCCTCCACTCGGCGCGCGTCAAGTGCAGGTATAAGAAAAACTTGGCCTTTTAATATTTATGATTCTGGTGATTGATTTTAATGTGACACGTCATCGTTCAATATTTGGCTGTACTAAAGGCCGCTTTTGCATTTTAATTAATTCAAATATTGCATCAGAAGCATTATCAGACAAGTGTTTTTCTGTTCCTTAGATCTGAAGATGGTGGAGGAAGTCAGGAGTCAAATACCAATCAGGCGCCAGAGGAGAACAGATATTTACGACACCATTACCAAAGTTGAAAACGTCTAAAAACGTCGTGAGTAAAGGCCCTTACGACTTAACGAACAGAGTTTATCTCGCCCATTGTAAAAAGAGCGCTGACGGCCATACATTTTACGTGGCTGTCAGCGCTCTTTTTACAACGGGCGAGGTAGGTATTCCAATTTACGCTGTTCTATAGCCAATCCAATCTATGAGCAATAAGGCCCGTTATAACATAACACACTCGTAATAAAATAACTGATTGCTAAATCAAACCGACCAAAATGTTTTTATTTTTTAATATAAGTTACATGATTTGTTACATATTAAAGAATGTATATTTTTGTATATCTCATTGTTATTAAAGTTTCGACTTTGATGTCGTATCAATTTGGTTGAGTTTTACTTGCAGTAGCTCTAAGACGTCGCTCGCGCATCCCCAGAATAATGTTACACCGCTTCCACCTGAAAAGTAATAGTAAAGATCTGGATCTTGAATCTCGAATACAGCGCCATCTCTCGTTGAGCGTATTTTGATTTTTGTTTTTTTTTCGGCGAAGGGCAAGTTATGGCTTTTTTCCATAGATAAAAGAAACAAGGGAGATGTACCATGAATAACCGCTAGATTAGATAACTTACCGCTATCGCGAATTTAAAGAATACGCGTACATTTCACCACTTACAATGGATTCATCCATACTTGTGTTATTTAGTAAACAAGTTTTAAAACCTCAAAATGTGCAATTTTTTGGTGAAACAGCTGTCTCATGCTAAATAAAGCAAACCTAGGCTAAAAATTGGCAAAGTGTAGTCTAAAATATTGTCCCCGGTAAAGGTGCATTTTGAGGTTAGAATCTTGTTTACCAAATAAGACAAGTATGGATGAATCCAAGTAAGCTAGGCTCTTTATATCCACTACAAATTTAAAATGAAAGTTTGATGAGTTTTTTTTAACCTCTAATTTTAGGAACTCTCGTACTAAACACTCGCATTTTTGCGTTTTACGAGAGCTCTTGTGTGTATAAAGATATCGTCGCGCCACTTTTGCGGTTTTGGAGACGTTTCACGTCAATATGATCATGTTGATCTTATCGAGACGACACGAACCACGCCTGTATTCCACACCTTCCTTTTTTCTTTGGACTCTATGGTTTTTTATATGTTGGTTAAAAGTCATATTAAAAAAAAACAAATAATAGTCATAAAAAAAAATCTGCACACATCTAGGAAGTGATTTAACAATGTGTGTTAAGTCCCTAACTCGCACTGGGCCCTCTCACTATTAGGGGAAACATCAGTGGGGCGGAAACAGACTGATGTTGATGATGGCTGGGAACTGAAAGTTGTCGAAATACCAACCGTGTCCGTAGTTGTGTATCACTGTAGTGCCGTCTCTCTCTTCCGCTTCCAGCCGCACCTCGTCTCGCGCGGGCCGCAAACCGGCCCACTGCTGCACTATCTTTGCACCCTACAATAAAGGGACAGATGTTCAGCTCATGCAGTGCGTCTCTCTCATACTAGCATCGAAGCAAGAGATGCACTGAGACAAGATAGGGATAACTTAGGAATCGTCCATTAATCACGTGATGCTCTAAAGGGGGGAGGGGGTTTGTAAAATATCACAAGGGGGGAGGGGGGTGTAGTGAGATATCTCGTGTATTTAATTTTTCGTTGCACGCGCTATTACTGAAGCGCTAAGCGGCACGTGACCTTTCCTTTATAATTTTTATGCCAATCAGAAACAAACTGCACCTTGCAAACTGGTCTGTCTGGACATTTTTATCACTGTGCTTCATTTAAAACAAAAAATCTTTAAGTTTATAAAAAATACACGTGGGACAAAAATACAGGAGGGGTTAGTTTGAAACCTCACCACGCATCACCAGCGGCTCTAGCGTTGAAGGAGGATAAATTAAACCATCTTATCTCTCTATCCCTTTCGTCGGCACTAGTGTGAGACGCACTTAGAGATAAGATGGTATAACTTATCCGCGTGTCAACCATCCTAAGGTAAAGACACCTATTAACGACCCCATCAAAATCGACACCCATTATCGTGGTGTTTTCAAATACGTGTTTTATTAGCAAATGGCTTGACTGATTAAGAATATTTTTTCACAAGACCAAAGCGTACTTAGTTGTCTATTGGATTTACTGGCGCGGGTGCGTATTCATCAACCAAAGAACTTGCAACTCGACGTTCCGGCACCAGCGACGCAGGAGCAGCTTATCCCATAAAAACACGTTAGGCCACACGTAAGTGCACTCGCATCTTACTTAGCGATTTGCGTAATAAATGTAAAAATCCTTACCCTCGTTGGTAGATCTAAAACCGTATTCTTTGTATCTCAAAAGCACAACACTAACTTTTAAAACCTATCTTAACTCCCATCCCTACTTATTCAAACTACCCTCTCATTCCATACCATTTTCCTTCATCTCTTGGGACTGACTGGAGGGTAGAGTGAGATTCCGGAGTGACAGCTACTTTTGTTACTGCGTACGTTGGGTCGAGCACACGCTCCCTTCGACATCGTCGCGAAAATACCACAAAAAGGCATCAAAAGCCATCAACCTTATACGCCCTGGGGCAGGAGAGGTGAGAGAGAAGAACGCGCCGCGTCCAACACCAACTAGCACGCGAGAGTCTGAATACACGGAACCAGGTCAGACCCTTAATCCTCTACATCTTTTCTGCGCTTTCCCACTCGTTATGCTGTCTTGATACCCTTAATTTTTGGCTTTTACTTGAAAACTTGCTTAACTACCACGGTAATAGGTGCCTTAACCTTACGACTGCTGGATAATTACGATGTCCCACTCACCTTCAAAGTCGGGAGCCTAGTGCAGCATCCGTTGAGGATGAAGTCAGTGTCGTCGGGGCCTATTTTCGTGTTGTAGTTGTTTTCCTGTTTTGTACCTCCCAGTACGCACGTCTCTGCACTAAATAAATAAATAAATCAGGGGAAAACCTTTACACAAATCAATCTAGTCCCAAAGTAAGCTCTAAAGGCTTGTGGTATGGGTAGGTATGTACTAGAAGATATACAATACTTATAGATAAATACATGAGCAACATCCAAGACTCGGAACACACATTCCTGCACATCACATAAATATTTGCGTTACCGGGGCTCGAACCAGGGACCGCTAGCTTCGCAGGCAGGGTCGCTACCAAATCAACTACGCTAACCGCGTCGTCATAACTGCACAGACTTCAAACATATGAAAAAAATTAAGGTATCGAAATTCACTCGTCTCAATCAAATATCCGCAACAGACGGACACCCTACTAATATTGTAAATGCGAAAGTTTGTGTGTGTGTGTATTTTTTTAACCTCTCCGTTAAAACGGCTGGACGGATTTTGATAAAATTTGGAATGGAGATAACTTATACCCTGGATTGACACAAAGGCTACTATTATCTCGGCAAATTGAAAAGTTCCCGAGGGAATAACGATAATCAAACTCTACGCGGACGAAGTCGCGAGCACAGCTAGTAGTTAAATATAACTGAAAATTGGGGTCCAGAGGGTTAAACGAAAGAATGCTTTATGTGCAAGATAAAAATTAGTGTACTAAGCCCTCAGGGCTGGCCCGTTCGTATAGGCGAACTAGGCGACTCGTATTAGGCAGGCGGAATCAGCGGCATATAAATTTAATTTACAGCTTGAAAATTTTCCCGATTTTTATCCACTTTTTTACCAAAACGTTTTTGGTTTGGCAACACTGCTCGACAGCGCCACCGTCGCCCTGTCTTAAAAGGGCGCCGTTTCACCAAAATTGCTCGGGCCGGCTTTAGACGCTCTAGAGATGAGCAGAAAATGTAACAATACAACGGCCCTAGCTAGGTTGAGTGCGTCTCAAACTCTAGTGCCGACGGAAGAGACAGTCGAAGAGATAAGACGGGCCACAGACCATTTACCCAAAAGACCGCGTAACCGGGCGACCAGGGCGACAGACAGGCGCGGGAGCGCATTTCCGCGAACACCAATCCCAGCGCTCTAAGAACCCCGCGCGCCCCACAAGTTTGGCAGCTTTATTTGCTAGTAAAAGTTATCCGAAGCGGTCTCTTTAGGATAATTTGTCTGTAGACGGCGTTAAGTTATCCCCGTGGTTACCTTACTAGGGTTGCAGCTGTAGGTACTTAGTAGGAGACAGCTAAAATAACTTATACTCACTTTGGTATGATGTAGTGGCCGCTGCTCTCATCAATTAAAGTAAAATTCAACCATGGCGCCTCTACCTACGACATAAAACCTATATTGTTCATCAGGTTCAAATTAGTAGTATTGTCTATCGGTATGGAATCCGACTAATCAAATTACTCTATCATGAAATTAATATTGTTATATCTGGCCGCTAATTCTCGGTGCATTCGAGATAATCTCACAATCGAGATTAAACGTATTGACACAACTGTATGAATCTGACGTTTCTATGTAGAGTCAATGTAGAGTCAATGTAGAGCAAATGTAGAGTCAATATAGAGTCAATGTAGAGTCAATGAAGAGTCAGTGTAGAGTCAATATAGGCTCAATGTAGAGTCAATGTAGAGTCCATGTAGGGTCAATGTAGAGTCAATGTAGGGCCAATGTAGAGTCAATGTCATCTTCGACTAACTTTAATAAAAAATAACTTTATTGGGTAAAACTCGTAAATTTCCATATTTTTAAGTTAAGGATGTATACCACGTCAAATCCGCAGTACCTACATCGATTTTATTTTTCAAGTTTTGTTTCATTTGCACCATATAACGGCAATGAGTAATTTTGTAGGAATAATGATTTAAAATATACAAATTGTGTGATTAATTATTTAGTATGTGAAATAAAATTAGGACCTGATTTGACTACTCGAGTGACAACAGCGCTAGCGGCCTTTTCCTACCGTTTGACGTTACGGTCCGGACACATGGAAATTTAATCAGAATATTTCCGTAGGCACAACGGTAACGACATTTTTTTGTCATCAAAAAATCGAGGAGAGTGTAAAGTTATAGAAAATACATTTTCTGATTATAAAAGTACTATGGGACAGAAACATTTTTCGCTTTTTCTTGTAATTTAATCAACTTCCGGTACAAATAACACAGGCACAGAAATTAACACATGTAATCTTAAATGACATTTATCTCCTTTAAAAGAACGGTAAAGTGGTTTTATTTTTTATTACACTTATGCGAAACGACTAACACTACCATACTATTCAATTTCAGCGAAAAATATACAAGTCGATATATTGGGTATACATCCTTAAATATCCGCAACACGCTTCGTTAAAAAAATCTTGATAACATCCACAACAAGCTTCGTCAAATAAAACATCATTGGGTAATAAATTCCGCCACACGCTTCGTCATAAATATACAAACCAAAACCCACAACACGCTTCGTCAAAACATTAAAGAAAGATGACGCTCAACTAACTTTAATAAATAATTTAATGTTTTTTGTCTAATTTTTATTTTATTTCCTCACAAATATGATGAAAAGCATTGTGTGTATCACGGGCAGTAAGGGGATTGCAAACTCGTGAGTTATCCCCTTACGGCCCTGGATGCACAATTTACTGGTCTGTGCCCGTAGGCTATGGTTGTGGCACCACCTAAGTTAGTTAAACTGTTAGCATCTCTCGGCCCATTTCCGAGCTATCGCATAGTGATTGCCAGTCATTATTGTACGTCGTAACGCTTACCCTCATAACCTGCCCCCTAACCGGGAACACCCTCGTATCGGGCACGATGGTCCTCGCGCCGAGCCCCGCACAGTTCACGATGACGTCAAACGACGCGAGCGCAGCGTCGCTAAGTGACGTCACCGCCGCCCGCGCCACCTGCCCACCCGCGCGGGCGAAGCGTCCGTACAGATACGACAGCATGGACGCTGTGTGGACCACGAAGGTCGTGAATGTGTGCCCGGAGCTGAAAGGTTTTAAAACAATCAGAGCCCTTTATAAAGCTAAAAGGAAAATACTGGCAACACCGATGACAGACTCCATACATTTTATAAGTAGTATTGCCATTCTTGCCTGTAAAATTGTGACTACAAGTCAAAATTGTGACTTGTAAGAACGTTATTGGAGCGATAATAAACTGCAAGACCGTGTTTTTCGTAAATCCTGCGGGATAGATAGCTTTTACTTCCCTAATAGCATTTGGTGTTGGCATTTAGTTGGGCCACATGGGTCTCGTTATTTGGACAACGGTTGGATTTGGCCGTCGTTTTGAGGTAAGGCCTACAACCAAGGGCCATTGTAGAATTTCAATTTGTAGAAATACCAACACTTTTAAACCAACGGTAACAGAAGTCAAATTGGCCCAACTTTGGTAATTGGATGGGCGTAATGATATTCATTTACTGCATTGGGACAACGTTACTTAATATCTAATTAGGACCTTCGTTGTGTACAATGCAGAAATGCCAACGGTTTTTAAACAACGGTAGCGGTATTCATAATGGCCTAACGTTGGTAATTAGTTGGACGTAATGATAATAGTTCTGTTATATTGGCCCAATGTTAGTTTTATATCGGCAAACTATTAACTATATCCCTACGGATTCTCTACTGTTGGCCAATGGATGCCAACGGAAAATGCTACTAGGGGGCTTTTTTAATATGCTTATTTTTATACATACTCATATTCCACAGAGTGTAAATGACTTAGGTACTCCAGCTGCCGCGGCCCTAGGTGCTGGTAGCCGAAGACCGAGGCGGCCCATTCAGGAGTCTCTGCGCCCTTCGCTTCCCTGTACAGCCCGTACATTGGCAGCAGGCAGATGTTGTAGCCGCCTTCCAGCCAACATTCGTGCAGGAACTTGTAGGTTTCGCCGCCCCATTTACTGTTTCATTAGGAAGATATTTTTATTTTCCTCTCATACGTTACCACATAGGACGGTAAGGTTATTCCATGGAAAAAACAAACAAAAAAAAATTTCGCGCGCAGGCCTCAGGGCTCTTTTTATGGTTCCGTACCTCAAAAAGAAAAAACAGAACCCTTATAAGATCACTCGTGTGTCTGTCTGTCTGTCGGTCTTTCAGAGCCAATTCGCTCCGGAACTAGTGGAACCCTCTCCACGCGGGTTTAACTCGCGATTGTCTGGTTTTTTACATGTCTAAATCTACCAGCGAGCGGCCCTAACATGCAAGACCCACAGATTAATTAAACCCGTTTATCTCTATGATTATCTCTTTCGTCGGCACTAGTGTGAGAGAAACGCACTTAAAGATAAGACGGTTTAATTTATCCTTGTGTCTTGCATGTTAGGGCCGCTCTGGTTGACCAGCAGCTCAATTACGCAGCGCAATTGGTATCGGTTTGGCTCGAAATGCAAACCAATTTAGTCTTAACTCTGTGTAAATAAGGGCACAATTGGTTTACTTTTCGCGAAAGCGATACCACTTGGTGTTGCGTAATTGAGCGGCAGGTTGGTTGGAGGATAATTTAACATCGTCTTATCTCTAAGTGCGTCTCTCTCACACTACTGCCGACTAGATATGAGCGCCGATGGCATTCTAACCGGCGGCGGCGTGAGTCAACATTACCATCGGCGGCGGCGGCGTTGTCGGCGGCGTGAATTTGCAATACATGAGGGTTAAAAAAATTAAATAAAACACGTTTTTTTTTAAAACAATCAACGTAAAAATATCTTCTAACTTATTAATAACATAAAATGGTATATATTTCTGGAGAGCGCCTTCACCACAACTCTGAATTTTTTTTATCAATCGATACCCGTAACCTAAAAAATATATTATGTAAAAATATAAAATGCGCAGGCAGTGCTTTTTAAGTTAACGACAGATTCAGTTTTAAGCAATAAAATTAATATTTATTACTTTCAACTTCAGTAAATGAATATAAAACAGCTTTTAACTTATATTTACTAAGGGAAATGACACCAAACCCAAGTTAACTCGAACCTATTTTTAAGTAAAATTATTGAATATAAAACGAGATGTTTTTTTGCCAAAAAAAGAAACAATTCCATAGCACTTCCAGTTAATTCATAGCGAAAATAATTTTGAATTAAAAAATTGTAAAGACTCTGCAAACAGAACATCTTCATTGATATTCTTTCAAGCAAGCATCGCAACATATTAGGTCACATAAAACACTTCTTCTTTTGCCATCTAAATCGATTGATCTAAAATTAATCGATAAATATCTAATTGTATTATTCGCGGTCGATGCAGTCGCCATTTGGTTTTATATTTGACGTGGGTTCATTCCACGGCGAATCAGTTTCGACTGATCGCATTGATCGGATCACCCGATCGGTGCGCCGATGGTGCCGCGCCGGCGGCGACGGCGCGGCTATTGATTGCGGCGACGGCGGCGCGCCGGCGTGGCGCTCATATCTACTGCCGACGAAAGCGATAGTCATAGAGATAAAGCGGGGCAAAGTTATCCCTGTATCAACCTTTTTAGGCCCCCAGCACTTCAAAGTTTGACATCTATTGAGAAGCGCCGCAATAAATTCAGCAGAAAGTCTTTTTTCAACCTTTACTTATGAACTGAAGTGGCTTAATGATGATAACTAATCATGAGTCTCACTTGAGGAGACGCTGGGGCGTGTTCCCGCAGCAGTATGGGTACCACAGCCCGCCAGAACCATCGCCAGTCGTGTAAGGGCTGAACTGTTCAGATATCACCGTTACCTGCAACACATCACTACTCTAGATCTACCAACATTTTTGTAAACTCCAATGAACTGTATTTTATTGTATTGGAATAAAGTATTGTTTTGTTGGATAAGAAGAACGTTGATAGCTGAATGATCGATACACCTAAGGCTTGCCACTGACCTATAATATAACTCTGCAATATCACTGGTTGCACAATTATATTGATCGCCAGTAGATGATATTGACGGTGAACATCGACTACTGACGATCAATATAATTGTGCAACCAGTGATATTGCACAGTTATATTGTAGGTCAGTAGCTAGCCTAATAATGCCAACCGTAGCGCAATATAATTTTTATCTCGCTCTAACAAAGAGCTGCGTAGATAGTAATAAAGTAGAATAGTAAGTAAGTCATGATCGGGCGGAGTTGCGAGTACTGATTGAATAGAATAGTGAGGAGTGATTGAGCAGAGCAGTTGAGTCGTTATTGAGTAGAATATTAGTATTCGTTAAATACTTAGTGATCGACTAGAATATTTAATCTTGACTGAGCTGAATAGATAATCGTGATTGAGCCAAGTACCATTTTTTTAATTAGTGAAATACACTTTCGAATTGGCCCCAATCGGAACTTTGATTGAACGCAGCCGTTTCCTAGAAAGCGCGAATTTCAAATATTAAGTTGTCATGTGGTTGTCAAACATTTTCAGAACAAAATGTGGATGTAATTCTTTTTTAATAATTTATATTATAGTAAAGATTTAACTTTAAGTTGAAATTTAAAAGTACCACTGTCATGAAGTTGAGATCGAGTATTATTTCGGTGGGCTTACTGCTGATGGCGGTAAATTGTAGAATGACTTAGGTATCTTAGATAATTATAATGAATACAGATTTTTACTGTTAAGTGTTCTAGTTTTATATTACAGACATAGAATGTAAAGTCCGCGAGGGGTACTACCAGAAACTCAGGAATTTGACAGATAGTGGTAAGCACCTTACATAGACCAATAGGTCTATGTCTCCTTATCATTATCATCGACGGCCTATTTACGTCCCACTGCTGGACAATGTAGTCCCCACGTGGGCCCAGAATTACTTCACAGTGCAGGCTTCCTCAAAATGATTTCCTTCACCGAAACACTAGTAGTACATATCAAATTAAATTCCGCAAATTAAGTCCGAAAAGCTCAGAGGCTCGGGCCGGGATTTGAACTTGCGACCTCGTGCATGTGAGGCGCGCGTCTGCCGGCTCTATTCCACAACATATCTGAGGGCCTGGCACACTAGTTTTTATCGCGCACATAAAGCATCTGTCACTTTTTAACTATGCGGGTGCGAAAGGGACGAATACTTTATATACGCGATAAAAAAAGTGTGCTAAGGGGCCTGATAGGGCCTTTCCCGGCAATTGACTTCATATAAATATGCATTAAGATGAGCTTGACAAACAGCTTAATTTCATAATTTTAAGATTACAATAACAATTGAGCATTTTTAAGATTATGTATTATTAAAGCAGCTTAACAAAAACATAACTTTTCTCATTTTTCATTAAAATGTTTAGCACATTCTGTTAGCAACGTCAAATTTAGCAACTTTTTATGAACTTCTAGGCGTAAATCTAGCAACTTTTTAATTTAAGAGTTGGCAACACTGCTTAAGTGTGTATAGAAACATACGTACTATCCCTATATAGTTTGTGCTAGAAATCTTTTTTAATTTCCTTTGGTAGGATGACCCCATCTTATCTCAGAATTCATCTCTACGATACTAGTATGATAGACACACTGCTTGATAAGATAGGGATAACTTATCCTTTTGTAAACCTTACTACGGCCGCCGCGGCAGCGTCTCTCTCACACTAGTACCGACGAAAAAGATAGAGAGATAAGACGGGGTTCTTAGTTATACCCGTGTCAACCTTGCTGGGGCAGCTGCGGCCCTAACATGAAATTACATAAAGATAAGATAGACCGTCTTATCTCTAAGTGCGTCTCTCTTACACTAGTGCCGATGAAAGAGATAGTCATAGAGATAAACGGGTTTAATTTATCTTTGTGTCATTCATGTTAGGGCCGCTGTGGGATGAATAGTTAGACCGGAGATTGTTTTTTAAGGTTCCGTACCTCAAAAGGAAAAAACGAAACCCTTATAGGATCACTCGTGTGTCTGTCTGTCCGTCTGTCACAGTCAATTTGCTCCGAAACTACTGGACCGATCGATGGGGTTTAAATTTGGTACACATATGTAAGTCCGTGACCGCGACACGCACGCGTTACGTGAATAAATAATTCTAAACATGAGAGCTACTTTTGGCGGGTAAATTAGAAAATTTAAAAAAAGTTTTGCAAACTAGGTATATCGTGTGACATATCAAATGAAAGGGCTCATTGTGAGAATTTTAAGAATATATTTATTTGAATTTTAATATACATAGTTTTGAAGTTACTTAGGAAAATAGGCAAAAATGTACCATTCCCCGGCTTCTCTCCGAAACTAGTAGGCTTAAAATTTTGATAAAAATACAGAAAATAGTTCTTTACCAATAGAGTATAGGAAAACCTACAAGCAGTCTATGGTATTTAAAGTCACAGAACCCTCTCCAAGCGACTTTAACTTGCACGTGTCCGGTTTTTTTCAATATTCACCTTATCAGGCACTTCAGACAGGCTTAGAAAAGATAAGTTGGAAATACTCGGCCTCCGTGGCAGGTCGGGTTACTAAAGTGGAGCGACTGCCGTCTAATCTCCGTAATCCTTGTAACAGGGGAACCAGACCAATCGGATCACGATTACACAATAGTTACCCAAATGTGCAGGTTTAGGTTTCCTCACGATGTTTCCTCTCACCGCATCGGTTACCGCAATTCGCAGGCAGATAATGTACATAAGTTAGAAAAACTTATTGGCAACCGCCTGGATTCGAACCCGGACCTCACGATCACGAATCGACATCCTTAGCCATTAGGCCATAGACGCTCTTAATAAACTGCATAAATAAAATTATTTTATATATTTCCAGAGCCAGTAGCGCTTTATCCGATGGACTTTCGTCAAGTCTTCACAGATGCCCACCACGTGATCGAGAAGGTTCTTTCAAAAGGCAAACGCAAAGTTCTAGGCGTTGAAGAATGGTTCGGGATGATTTGAATCCACAAGAAATCTTTTATAATCGTCCCATTTACTGTATCGTATTTAATTGTGCTCCAATGTATTGAGCAAAGAGGGCGCCGACCGTCCAGTGGCGCCCTCACCACTGTTATTGTGTTTTCTATTAAAGGAAAGTATTTTATTAGAATTGAAGCCGTATAAGTTGTTACGCAACTTAATACACACCGTATATGCTATGTAATATAGCTTTGCAAAGTATAACCATCATCTTATCAATTTAACAGAAAAAAGCGGCCACTATTTTCTATTAAATTGATTAGATGATGGTTATACTTTGCAAAGCTATATTACATAGCATATACGTTGTGTACTAAGTTGCGTAACAACTTATACGGCTTCAATTTTAATAAAATACTTTCCTTTAATAGAAAACACAATAACAGTGATGAGGGCGCCACTGGACGGTCGGCGCCCTCTTAAGTATCGAACATGGCCGTGTAGGTAATGTCTGGAAATAACTTTCAAAATTATGTGACCCGTAATAATTTCTGTATTCTCTTGTGCATAATGTATGTAATTGTGATAAATTGGTTAATATTTACAGGTATTTTTTTATTAAAAGAGACAGAGAGAAGGAAACACATAACCCATAATTAATAAAACGCGAGACGCGCCATGGCTTCGCCTTATTGTATAGCGTTGGACTCCGAAGGTTCAGGTCGCGTGTTCTATTCCCCCGAACTATTTGTCCCGTCAAAGACAGATGCTGTGTAGTATCATAACATTACTTGGGGTCTGTTCGTCGTGCGTGCGTGTTATTTTCAGACCAAAATACAATATCCTAGTTGGGGCCGTTGAGTAACATTATTTATATCTGAAGAAATAATAGTGACCACACCAACATTTGACAGGCAGGATAAGAGGTTATATTATAAGTATTAATTTTATACATAGATAGTAGAAGGTATCTGATATGGATAGATTAAAATTTCTTATTACAAAATCCTTAGCGGATGTCTACGTCCCCATGGCCCTAGGTTAAATACGCCTCTGCTTGACAAACTTTTTACCATGAAGTGACGTCACGAGCCCCACTCCCGAACTTTGAGGCGCGTTATCTTTGTCAATTTTGATTGATTTGATAAAGCAAAAATACTAATAGGTAAGTCTCCAATACTTTTTGGTCATCTAACTTATGGACTAATTAGTTTTTTTTTACCCAGGAAACATCCCTGTTTATTGCTGCAATTCGGGCTATCCTCAAAAGTTTACATTCAACTGATGTAATATGTAATCTTTTTGGGGATAGCCCGAATTGCACCAATAAATTGCCGAAAATTGCTTGAAACATCGGGAAATCATTACAAATTACACGGGAGTTAAATGAAAAATAATTTTATTATATTATCTATTATGATTCATAAAAAGTTAATAGAATATTATATAAAGAAGCCCACTTATAAACATTTGGAAGGTTCAACATTAGTTGTTAAAACTAGACCATCCTCTTTTTCAGTCTTTTCCGTAAACAGTCTACTTTGAGGGTTAGAATGTCTTTGCTTATGTTTTAATAGACACGAAAGATTCTTGAACTTTGCACTGCAAATGTCACAAGAGAGAGTAGCATCTCTATGGTGGCGGCGGACATGCTCAGCCCGACGGGAAGACGACAAGAACCTCTGGCCGCAAGATGAGCACACATATGGCTTCTCCCCTGTGTGAATACGGGTATGATACAGACAGGCTTCTTTGGTTACAAATTTTCCCCCACATATTTCACAGGAAAAATTCTTCTCCTGCGTGTGCTTGACCGTATGAGCTCTGAGTCTACTTTGACAACTGAATTTCTTATTGCACCAACTACAGACATGCGACTTAGCTGTCTCGCTGTGCTCAAACTTAATGTGGTTTCTCAGTGTGGTTTTACGAGAGAACTGTTTGTTGCAGATGTCGCATTTAAACAGTCCTTTGGTAGTTGATTTTCTGGTTTTTTGACTGCAGATACCAAAACCGATGTGCTGACTGAAAGTATTCCTATTTTTGTAGACTCTTCCACATTTCTGGCATACAAATCTCAATCGGTGGCCAAGTTCATGGTGCTTCAGACTGTATCGGTTGTTGTATGTTTTACCACATTCAACACAGACCTTAGTTTCATGGCAATCTCTTATGTGTTGTTCCAAAAGACTATAGGATGCATAGCTGCGAGTACATTTTGCGCATTTAAATGTTTTTGGAGCATGAACCCTCAAGTAATGCTGTCTCAAGTTATTAAAAGCTTGGAACATTTTGAGGCAATCCTTGCACTTGTATGCCAAAGCTGTACTGTCCTTATGTAATATAAGATCCTTGGGCAAAGAAGCTGCTCTATGCTTAGTTGTATTTTTGTTTTTATATTTAAACTTTGCTGCTTCTCCATTTGCTATTGGTGCTTCAATGTCTGCTTCAAAATCATCTTCTTTCTTAAAACCTTGCAGATAAGAGTTGGAATGCTTTCTGCTGGAAATAGATTTGAACCTCTTCATGATAACTGACTGCGTGGTTACTGGCCGCTTATAATCATAGTACTCTTCAGCAGCATAATTTGCATCCAATGATACAAACAATGATTTGCAATAATTAATCTGTTCAGTGGCATTTTGCAGACAGTTGTCTAAGCTTTGGATGACTTGGTGCAAGGTTTGAGAGTTTTCTTTGCATTTTTTAATGAATTTGTAGCAATTTAGTGCTGATAGAGTGCATTGCTTGCAAACAGTGTCACTTGGGAAGTCACCAAGCTGCAAGAAGAAATATGGTTGAAAAACAACAAAGCTAGAAATCAAGTAAATTCATTGATAATACTTTGCAAAAAAACAATAAAGATAAAGATAAAGATAAGATTTATTCGATGACTCTGAATACATTGTGCCCTTTAACAAAGGACACAATACGACCGAGTGTCACCGAAAGGACTCCCGCTCAGCATAATGTTGTGGCTCGTTAGCCACAATGCTGATTTTCAGCGGGAACCAATTTGGAGTGACACACGACAGTCGGACAGTACAAAAATTAATTAAGTAAATAATTTAAACAACTAACAATTTTGACAGAAATAGATAATTATACAGATATACAACATTAAAGGAGGTAAAAAAGCATAGGTTTTAAAAAATAAAATAAAAAAGTACAACACATCGGGTAAACAAGAGTGTCAGTCGGGATACAATTATAAAGCCTAAATTTTACCACAATTACAATATGTATTGTACCTTGCAAAGCATTATTTGTTATAAAGGTTTATTAAAGATCTCTAATAGCATCAGTGTCTCTAGTACAAGGCCTACAGCCCCTTCCATTGGCGCTGAATCTTGTGCTACTTGCCTGCAGTGTATGGCCATAAGGTTATGGATGGCTAGTTCTGCACTACTTTACTAGTTTAACATATAAATCACATATCAACTGATTATAATACATACGTAATTCCCCAAGATGAAGGTCAGCACTTCACATATCTCCACATTGCTGGAAACATTTATATCCAGGGACACTTCGTCGTCTATGCGAACAGCATCCGGTCCGAGTGTTTCAAAACACAAGCAACATACACTATCTTTGCACAATAATGAATTGTACAGGGCATTTCTAAGCGAAGTCATAATTATAAGAGATTTATTTTTCTCTTCTCTCTGGGAAACTATTGTTTATATTATATTAAAAACATCCATCCGCTCACTATAACTGTGTCTGAACTGTCATGCTCAGCAGTGTCGCCAACTCTTAAATTAAAAAGTAGCTAGACTAAGAAGATGCCAAAAAGTTGCTAAACATTTTTGAACGTTGCTAACAAAACATGCGAAAAAGTTAAATGAAGAATAAATAAGCAAAAATAAGGAAATATGTGTTTAAGCAGGTTTAATAATCAATTATGTTAAAAAAACTCGACAGTTATTGTAATCTTAAAACTATGAATTAAGCTGGGTATCCAGCTCATAATAACGCATATTTATTTATATGAAGGTGATTCCATGGAAATGATTGAAAACATACACAACGGATAAAGTCAAAGGAGGCTAATTCATTCTCGTTGATATTTGTCTTGTCCTTTGTGTGTGTTTATGCTAAGTCTAGTGGAAGACCACATGAGATAATCGTAACAAAGGTACATAAACTCATCCATACTATTCGGGAAGAAAAACCAAAAATATACCTTAAGTACATGCTGCGGCCCTAACATGCATGCCACAAAGATAAATTAGAACCGTTTATCTCTATGACTATCTCTTTCTTCGGCAGTAGTGTGAGAGAGACGCGCTTAGAGATAAACGGTTCTAATTTATCTTAGTGCCATGCATATTAGGGCCGCTGCACGAGCAATGGGACAACAGGTTACGTTAAAAATTAAAAACAAATATAAGTACATCAGTGACCAACTGCATCTACTAGGGGGAGGCCCCGGTTATTTGAAAATTGCTTTAAATCACGAATTTAACTACATTGAATTGCGTTAATCAATAATTAATTTTGAATACTAGAAATATGTTCAATAACTGAAAATGACTAAGTAGACTTAGGTAATATACATAGCTTAAAATACAAAAGTACTTAATAACAATAGGTTATGTTGACACACGGATAATTATTACTCAACCACGTAGGTAACTATGTAAAAATCATGTTCAACACAGAATTTTATTTGTGTGTTGTTCACTGACGGGCCATACTGCTCATCCCAGTTTGGGCCGTTAACAGTGGCGTAACAATAGGGTGGCAGCGCTGGCAAAATGCCACGGGCCCCCGACCCAAGAGGGCCCCGGCCCAAGAGGCCGCGAGCTCAAAAATATAGTACCGTGACGATTTTTACTGATAGGGCCCCATGAAAATAATTTGCCACAAACCCCAGATGGTATAGTTATGCCATTGGCCGTTACGTGTTACTTTTAACTGCGGTCAGACTAAGATAAAAATTAGCGTGACTTACTTTGAAATCCGGATATTTTTCCTTTATCTTAATAGCACAAGTGATGCCATTTATTCCCGCGCCTATAATTCCAATCTTTACCATGATTTCTGATCTTAAAAAAGAAAAACTTAGCGTAAAGTTTGTTTATAGATTTACCAACTTTTTGAGAACTTTCAAACTTTTACAAAGCAAAATAATACTTTATTCCAATGCATTAAGAGTTTTAACAGTTGACTGGAGTCCACAGATATGTTGGTATACTTTTAAAATAGGAACAGAATGACTGCCTGTTCTAGTTCAGTATATGATACTAATGTCCTTTAACGGAGAAGCAACATTCATATCTAGGGTCAAAAGGTAAGTCAATACCAGTACTTTAATCTATCTTTATAAACAATAAGAACATTGTTGATAAAGATAAGTATGTATATTCTTTGGTTAAGTAACACCACAGAGGAATATTTAAATAAACATCACTGGATGTTTAAATAAATAATTTGGACACTCGCAGTGTGATGACCATTATGGCGAAGCCGACCCTTATCCACGACCTCCCACTTGAAGGGGCTTCGCGTGAATCCCCTTGTGGATGTCAATCTCTATATTGTACTTGGAAATAGTCCACGCTACGCCTCTGCCGGTAGGGTAGTCAGAGATCTAGGAGAGGCCCGTAGATGAATAGATAATCACTTGCGGGCTACACACATATTCTTATAAATACGAGTGATAAAGTTGTCTCGCAAAATCATCGAAATTGATGCCGTTAGTGAGGCCATAAGAAAACGGATTCACTTTTAAGACTCCCACACACCGTAATGCGGAACGGGTTGGAACCGGGTCCCCGTCAGAAGCGTCACTGGAACTAAAATGGAAGCCTTCAAATCATATTTAATGTGAAAACTTCCATTTTAGTTCCTATCACACTGCTTAAGCGGGCCCGCTTTCAACACACTCTGCTTCTGTTCCGCGTTTTGGTATGTGGTAGCCTTTATGCGTGCATCGACATGAAATCTGGCGTTAGCCGTAGGTATTGACTGGGCATTATATATAACACAAGCACGGACAGAACAAAACTGCCTTTCTTTCTTAAAATTAACGATATTTATAACTGTGGCTGAAACAGTGTCTCCCATTTGACAGTGACAGCTGTCAAGTAAATGTGCTGTACCGTATCTGTATTAATTTTGCCGGAAATCTAAGCTTGTTGTTTGTTTTGTTTTGAATTAATTTATGTTGAAATATAAATAAACAATAATAGTATTACAAGCCATAAGTTTTCAAGATGAAGTATGTACTATTATTAATTGTTTTACGTTATTCAATGACATAATAACAAGCGGTTTATATTGTAATTTTGTACTTTTAGATTGACGGTCGACGGTTTATTGGTTTATTTCCCTTACGATTACATATATCCAGAGCAATATGCCTATATGTTGGAGTTAAAACGCGCTTTAGATGCTAAGGTATGCCTATAACTTCCATAAATTAACAAAATTTAATGAAAATGTAAAAAAATCTAAGCATTTTGAGGTTAGGTTTAAATCAGTATATTTTAAATTTTTAGGGCCATGGACTTCTTGAAATGCCTTCGGGGACAGGAAAAACCATTTCGCTGTTGTCTTTAATTGTTGCGTATATGATTCAAAATCCACACCACGTCAGGTAAGTGGAATTGGGATTAATTAACTAGACAAATCAGTAAAGTTGATGTTTTAATTTAATCTGGTCAAATTGTCGAGGGAATTTCTTCCTTTTCTTAATAACTGTCCTTTTACACAATGATATGATAAAAATAACTACAAAAATTATGACTTATTTTTCTGTACATGATTTTAAATACATTCCAAATGTTTTATTGATCCTTTTATCCTATAACTATAATACTGGTTATTTATTTATCTTTTTATATGGAAATTCCATGTAACCATATATATAATATGGTTGCTTTAAAACACTTGTTAATATTATATTTTTATTTGATTTTTTTTTCTCAGGAAGTTGATATATTGTTCTCGCACAATGCCGGAGATAGAAAAGGTCCTGGAGGAGCTCAAGAACCTGATGATCTACTATGAGCAGCAGCAAGGAGAGAAGCCCAACATAACTGGGCTTGTGCTCAGCTCTCGGAAGAATTTGTGCATACATCCTGACGTAAGAATAATGAGTCTTATGTCCAAATTCACGAAGGCCACCCAAATTAATCTTTAATTAAATTGACATTTGAGTGATGTTTACATATATGTAGGTTGACAGCTAGTTGGGGGACATTTAACCATTTAATCTCAACTCAAATGCATAACTGGCATTTGTGAATTATGTTCTTACTTATAGCTCTTTTGTAAATTGAGCTGGGGGTGTTATTAAATGAAGTAATTGGCACTTTTTTTTTATAAATCTTTTATTTTATGGAGGCTTTAGTACACATATGTGACTATGTCAGCATCATTGGAAGTCTCTAGGAAAATAAATTTATGGGGCATTCCTCCCTCCAGAGCTTGTTTCTCTGGCAACGAAAGAGCGCCTCACAAATCTGTAAATCTGAACAGCATCGCTAGACAGTGGGTTGGTCAGCACCGCATTTACTTCACCATTATGCAGGTTTAAGTGACTCAGGTACTTATCCCTGACACTTTTATACTGGTCACACTCCATCAAAATATGTATTACGTCTTCTGTTTTACCACAACTCATGCACATCGGGGACTGTACAACCCTCATCACTTTATTTTAATATTCTAAGCTTCTTTTTACCAAAATGATTGCGTTTGTATAGGACTGGTAACTAACTTCTTAATTTATTTTTTATTTATCAGCTCGAGTACAAGTGTAGTTTTCTTAGCATATCTTACCTGGGTCAAACAAGTTTGACTCAATAACTAACTAATTGGCTAGACGCTTATTTGCAGAACTGTACACTTTGAAAATACTTATGAAATTTGTTGTCTCATTTCTAAGGTATCAAGGGAAAGAGAAGGCAAGCTTGTAGACGGAAAATGCCATGCCCTTACTGCCAGCTACATTCGAAACAGGCATGAAAGAGACCCTGAGGTTCCCATATGTAAGTTCCAGCATCTTAAAATTACAACTACGATGGTGATAGATATATATTTAAAATAAAAAATAGCTAGTCTAGATGGAACTAAAGAAACTGCTATTATTGTATAAAAACATGTTGAATTTGCAAGGTGTTTGAAGCAGACCCTTGACAAGTAAGTCGAGTAGTTCCACTGTACCACAAAGTCAATGAGTTCAGTTCAGAGGCATAGCTAGCTAGGTAACCAAAGGCCCCGGTGTAAAAATATAAAAGCCCGCCCAAGTGCGAGTCGGACTCGCGCACGAATCAATATTGAGCAAACATTTGCAAAACAATTACGTTTGTTTGAGCCCCCTTAAATATTGATTTTATTCTGATTTTTAGTATTTGTTGTTATAGCGGCAACAGAAATACATCATCTGTGAAAATTTCAACTGTCTAACTATCACGGTTCATGAGTTACAGCCTGGAGACAGACGGACAGACGAACAGTAGAGTCTTAGTAATAGGGTCCCGTTTTTACCCTTTGGCTATGGAACCCTAAAAACTAACATATTTTATTTACATTCCAAAGGTGGGAGTATTTTTAGCTTGTCCAATACAAGGTTTACTGGTCAGGGTCCGAGGGCTCCCTGAGCTTGGATTCCCGGTCCAGCCCTTCGGTAGCTAAACCACTGGTTCAGTTCCCATCAGAGTCAAATTCTTGCATGAAATACATTTTTGTCATGGGCTTAATATGTTTTGTTTACAGACCGTTATTACCGCTCAATGTAGTGGATTCTGACTTTACTGTTAAACTGTGACCATTCCTCAGGCCAGTTCTACGAAGGCTTCAGCCGCGAGGGCAAAGAGTCGATGCTGCCGTACGGCGTGTACACACTAGACGACCTCAAGCAATACGGCGCCGACCGCAACTGGTGCCCTTACTTCCTATCGCGGTTCGCGGTCAGTGACTATACTATCACGTACAGTGGATTCATCCATACTTTTCTTATTTGGTAAACAAGTTTCTAACCTCAAAATGCACCTTTTTAGGGTTCCGTACCTCAAAAGGAAAAAACGAAACCCTTATAGGATCACTCGTCTGTCTGTCTGTCTGTCTGTCTGTCTGTCTGTCTGTCCGTCTGTCCGTCTGTCAGAGCCAATTTGCTCCGAAACTACTGGACCGATTGAGTTGAAATTTGGTATACATATGTAAGTCGGTGACCGCAACACGGAAGCGTTACGTAAATATATGAATTTTAAACATGGGGGCCACTTTTGGGGGGTAAATTAGAAATTTTAAAAAAAATGTTATTCTATCTATATCGTGTGACATATCAAATGAAAGGGCTTATTGTGAGGATCTTAAATATATTCTCTTTTGAATTTCAAGTAAAATAGTTTAGAAGTTATTTAGGAAAATAGTCGAAAATGGACTATTCCCCCCCCCCCCCCTTATTTCCGAAACTACTGGGGCTAAAATATTGTAAAAAATACAGAAAATAGATCTTTACCTATAGATTACAGGAAAACCTATAAGAACTCTATGGTATTTAAAGTAACCTAGTAAATTTCAGATAATCATGTACAGAACGGAACCCTCTCCACGCGAGTTTATCTCGCACTTGTCCGGTTTTTTGGCTAAAACAGCTGTCTCCTTGCAAATAAAGGAACCAGAGACAATATTTTAGAAGTCACTTTCCCAGTTTTTAGTCTAGGTTTGTATTTATCAATACATATAAAACAGTACCGTGACTCACTTATAGACAACGCACAGCCTGAACGGGTGCTCCTAGAGGTTAGAAATTTGGAGGAGACATTCCTCGAGTGCTCTAGAGGTGCACTAAGGAGGGGTTTTTTTAAATTCCATCCCAAAAGGGGTGATAAAGTTTGTATCGAAAATAACGCGGGCGAAGCTGTGGCGGGTCCACTAGTTTAGGATAAAACAGCTGCTTCACCCAAAAATTGCACATTTTGAGGTGAGAAACTTATTTACCAAATAAAACAAGTATGGATGAATCCACTTTATATAAAACTCCTTCATGTTCAAATTCACAATCAGCATTTTGGAAATTGATTCAATGTTGTTTATCTACACCCATATCATAAAACCTCCATAGTGTAATCAAAAACCATAGGAAATGACCACCATTTTGACAACCAATTAGGAAAAACCAGTGCTGCAATGTTATTCCCGTATCGTCTTTAGTATAGAAATGAGATTAAATTTGGAACAGCTGTCAAAACTCAAGTGGGTCTCTATTCTAGTATCCATAGATATTAAAACAGTTATTGATACGAAACGTCAATTCAGTATGTTTTTTTAATATAAACTGCACAACATTTGATCTCGAGTGACATGAGAATAGAGACATCATTCGTTTATCTATGATTTAAAAAAAATGATCTTGACGGATGATCGAATTGCCGCCATTATGTTGGTGTTTTGCTGAACGAAAGTAGAATTGTTGTTGAATTGAATAGAAAAAGTTGTTTGTAATTTACATTTTAGTTGAAAATATGAATAGTAAGTAGTCTTCTTGGAGTGTGTGTGATGTGAAAATGCGCCGGATATCGGAAATATGCAGCCACGATTGCAACAAATAACTTGTTGCCAGAAAATATTGTTTCTGAACCCATCATGGAGGATTTATAATATGTGTGTAGATAAAGTTATGTATGCAACTCTGCATAATTTGGCCTTAAAACACACGTGCGATCTTATTATAATACTCGCTAAAAGCTCGTTTCATAAAACCGCACTAGTGTTTTAAGGCCTATCATTATGCAACCGTTGCATAAACTACTATTATTTTTCTCCTCTGCAGATAATTCATGCTGAAATCGTAGTATACTCGTACCACTACCTCCTAGATCCAAAAATCGCTGAAGTTGTCTCCAAGGAGCTAAATAAAGAAGCGGTTGTAGTGTTTGACGAAGCGCATAACATAGACAATGTGTGTATCGACTCGCTCAGTGTCAAGATAACGAGACGGACCATAGACAAGAGTGCCAGTGCTCTGCAGAACCTGGAGAAGGCTGTCGCTCAGTGAGTATCCGTTTAGATCGGGGGTCTCTAAACTACGTCCAGATATCGGCTGAATGTGCCTGGCATGCTGAAATTAATCTATAGTACCTTTGAGGTCGTCGCCCTGACAGTATTGTGGAAGACAGTGTAGTCCTTGCTTGGGACAAGGGAGAACCTGGTTTGGTTTATAGATAAACATAGAAGTATTTAAATAACAATAGGGAATTCAACACCAGGTATGCCGAAAGGCTTCCATAGATTCACACAACTATGCTATGTGTATAAAATTGTTTTAACCTTTGACCGCCACAGTCGGCAGCAGCCGTCAGCGGCTAAAGGGTAAAAAAGCCCTTCATTGCCTTGACTTAAAGTTGAAATTCGTGTTACTTCTCAGACATGCTTGGCGGCCAAAAGGCTACCTGCACATTAAATTTAAAAACATCCTGTTCTGTTGGTTGAACGAAAAATTGTTACTTACTCCGTAAAATAATATTTAGATAATAATTAAACTTAATATACCTAAACCCTTTGACCGCCACAGTCGGCTGTGGCCGTCGGCAGTTTTCCGTGCCCCTGACGCCACGATATGCCGTTTTCCATACATTTGTGTCGGCTACAGCCGTCGTCGAGCGCTCGTGGCACACTTTTTCGAAGTTAGCCATGGCGTTCAAAAGGTTAATACCTGCATGAAGGACTATAGATTCCTTACAAAATTTGCTTGACTTAAAGTCTAAATGTATGAAACTAATGGCCGAATTCGGAAACGCCACTTAAGCATTTGACTAGATATTAAGTAGTTAAATGTCCATCAACTATTTGTCAACCTATACAGAAACGTCACTTTAATTAAAGCTCCATTTGAGTGGCCTTCTGAATTCGGCCAAAAATTTTATTTTCTGACTGGGAATTCACAGTCTTAACCTTTTCAACGCCAACCATGTTTGAGAAGTAAGGCGAATTTCAACTTTACGTCAACCTAATGAAGGGCTTTTTTACCCTGTATACCCTGACGGATGTATCCGTCGTTGGTGTTAAAAAGGTTAAGAGTGAAAGTACAATAAAAAAAAAAATTGAATAGGATACGTCAGGAGGACGCAGCGCGGCTGACGGCGGAGTACGAGCAGATGGTGGAGGGGCTGCGGGAGGCCGCGGCGGCGCGGGACACCGACCTCGTGCTCGGGAACCCGATCCTGCCCGACGAGGTGCTCAACGGTAAGGGACCCTGCAGGCTCTCCTGTACTATGACTTTTAGGGCTTATCATTTTGGCCTAAAATGATGAAATCATGAATTTAATCCACCATTATTGTTATATATTGTACAAATTTAGGACGTACTTTTTGCATAATTCATTTTATTAATCCTAGATTGTTTACCAGATCTGGTACTTCAAGAGTGTGGTCGCAGTATAATCAAGTATACAGTATTCCATCTTCATACAAACGGCCGAAACTACGCGCTTCGAAATCTCGACATAATAATAATATAATAATAATAAATCAGGGGACAATCTTTACACAAATCAATCTAGCCCCAAAGTAAGCTCTAAAGGCTTGTGTTATGGGTACTAGACGACGATATACATACTTATTTCGAGGACACTGCCGAGACACCATACTGCATACTTGTTTATACTGTGGTGTGGTATTGTCAGGCATTACAGATATCTGGTAAATTTGCTATCTGGTATTTTGAAATTGTAGAATTTTTGGAACGAGCTACTTTTGTGCTGCAAAATTAAATGAAAACCACCATTCATACTAAAATTACCATATTTATAATGGCTTTATTACCGCCCGTGTGTGTTACAGAGGTGGTCCCCGGGAACATCCGCAACGCGGAGCATTTCCTCGGGTTTCTGAAGCGCTTCATCGAGTACCTCAAGACGAGATTGAGGGTCCAACACGTCGTGCAAGAGTCGCCCGCCGGTGCGTATAACTATTTAGAAATAGCACAATTAAAGGATTTAATAACCCTGAGAACTCTACCAGTTGACTAGAGGTTTAACCTCTTCAACGCCATGTCAAATACAAAAGTTGTCACACCAAGCCAAGCATGTCTAAGAAGTAACACGAATTTCAACCTTAATTCATACTATTTAAGGGCTCTTTTACCTTGTATGCACTGACGGACATATCCGTCGTTGGCGGTGAACCAGTGCTGCGGATATATCCGTCTATGGCGTTGAAAAGGTTAAACTAGTGATGCAACGGATAGTGCTTGAACCATCGCCCGGATAGCCGGATATCCGGTATGACCATTGCCCGCATAAAACTGTAGACATCATTGTTAATTTGAAAAAATTATCTCACCGAGTTTCTTGCCAGCTCTTCTCAGTCTGCCCTAGATTTTGTTCTGACGGACAACCTATCAAAAATTTGTCAAAATCGGTGAACATTTAAGGGTTGCATATCGTTATCGCCTTTTGTATGAAAAGGGTGATTTTTGTCTTCGGTTCACAGTCGTCTTAAGAAGTGCTTGCGGGGATTATTGTGTAATACATCAGCAACTAGTTTAAAATGGTAACCCCGCAGACGTCATGAAAATGTTTTTTGCATAAATTGCATCAGGTTTCCTGAAAGACGTGGCAGCCCGAGTGTGCATAGAGCGGAAACCGCTCCGCTTCTGCGCGTCCCGCCTCTCCTCCCTCATCAGGACCCTCGAGATACCGGACCCAGGCCAGATCGGGGCCCTGACGCTGGTCGCGCACCTGGCGACCTTGGTCTCCACTTACACGAAGGGATTCATTGTGATCATAGAGCCCTTCGACGACAGGACGCCGACCGTTTCCAATCCAGTGCTGCATTTTTCGTAAGTGGATTGATAAATACAAAAAAAATATTAACCGTTAAGGGGCCGTACAGATATGCTACGTAAAATTCAAATACAGTTTATTGTTTGAGACTTATTAGAGAATCATTTCAAAACCATTTATCTTTTATATAAATGGCCAATTTTCGTATATAACTTCCAAACTATTTACCTTAAAATTAAAAAAATCCAAAAGTGGCCCCATGGTTAAAATTCATTAATTTACGTTACACGTCCGTGTTGCGGTCACCGACTTACATGTGTATACCAAATTTCAACTCGATCGGTCCAATAGTTTCGGAGCAAATTGGCTGTGACAGACGGACAGACAGACAGACACACGAGTGATCCTATAAGGGTTCCGTTTTTTCCTTTTGTGGTACGGAACCCTAAAAACATGGTTTAAGTAGTTTATTTTGTCCCCTGTGTATAAAAAAATATTATTTCTCGTCTCGGTCTCGCTACAGATTTATTGTATAACCAAAAGACACACCGCTTAGTTTAACTTTACTAGCGAATAAAGTCGCCAAACTTTAGCGGAGGTGTTTAGGACGCTGTGATTGGTGTGTTCGAGGTTATGGGACTCCTTGCCTACTTGTAGCCCCGCCACCTATAGCTTTTTAAAGTTAGTTTTTCGCCGCAGATGCATGGATTGTTCGATAGCGATGCGGCCGGTGTTCTCTCGGTTCCAGACGGTCATCATTACCTCAGGTATTGTGGTTTACAAATATATTCTTAGTTCAAATATATACAGGGTGAGCCATTCAAATGGTATGCGGAAGTCTGAAACTACAAGACATAGAGTAGTCTCTCATTTTGTTTTCGAGAAGAGTGCCGAATCCCTGACCATGAAAAAAAAATACTCACCTTATTTACTCAAAAATATATCTATTTTAATAAATATAGGCGATAGTTTTTTAAACAGCGGTATTTTCTAGTAATGAGGATTAATCATCAATACATATGAAACAGTACCGTGACTCACTTATGGACAACGCACAGCCTAAACGGGTGGTCCTAGAGGTTTGAAATTTGGAGGAGACATTCCTCGAGTACCCTGGAGGTGCACTAAGGAGGGATTTTTTGAAATTCTATTTCTAAAGGGGTGAAAAAGGGTGATAAAGTTTGTATAGAAAACACCGCGAGCGAAGCTGTGACTGTGGCTGTGATTATAATAAAATAACACAACGTGCGATCAGTAGAATGTTATAAATGTTGAGTACCGTGACACGATTTGGACAGAAATGAACCGGAATCGAATTTTTTATTTTGTAAGTACCACGTTACACGGGCTTTTTCACATGTCTGAATCTACCAATCGCACGTACCGCAGTGCGACAGGTCGTAACCTGTTACGCGCGAAATTGACACATCTTTTGCCGAATATATCGGTATTCGGCCAAATTACTATTCGTGGTATGTCTACCAACGAGGGTTCTGATGCTGGCCCCCGCAGGGACGCTGTCCCCGCTGGACATGTACCCGAAGATCCTGGACTTCAACCCCGTCGTCATGAGCTCCTTCACTATGACGCTCGCTCGCCCCTGCATATTGCCGATGGTGAGTTTATGGAACCACATAAACGAGTAACAAACTATTTATTTTAAATTTCAAAAATATATATATTTAAGATTCTCACAACGAGCCCTTTCATTTGATATGTTACACGATATAGTTTGCACAACTTTCTTTTTAATTTTCTAAATTGGCCCCCAAAAGTGGCCTCCCAGTTTTTAATTAATTTATTTACGTTACGCGTCCGTGTTGCGGTCACCGACTTACATATGTGTACTAAATTTCAACTCAATCGGTCCAGTGGTTTCGGTGCAAATTGGCTGTGACAGACGGACTGACAGACAGACACACAACTGATCCTATAAGGGTTCCGTTTTTTCCTTTTGAGATATGGAACCCTTAAAAATGATCGTAGGAGACTAAAACCTGTTCTTCTGTTGTCGTTTTTGGGAAGTTTTTAGTGTTACCTGCATTCTCAGATAGTGTCAAAAGGCAGCGACCAGGTGACGATTTCTTCCAAATACGAGACGAGGGAAGACGTGGCCGTCATCAGAAACTACGGACAACTGCTCGTCGAAGTAAGTATATATTTCGCTCGAAATATTTATGAATTGTAATATGTTTAAACTAGCTGCGCCCGCGACTTTGTTCGCGTGGGATTGGGATGAAAAGACCTCATACCGCACTTCGATTGAGACTCGAAAATGTGTTCTCAAATTCAAGGTTCATAGTTTAACTTACGTGCCGAGAAGTAACCATAGTTGTACCTGCGCGGACGACCGCCACCTTGGTTCAACTGGGATTATAACTATTTTGAAAAATATCTGTTTATTATTTACTCTAGTGTACTCTAGTTAATTTTAAACCTAGGGTCATGCCTGTGAGTTATTTAGAATGTATGTTCACCTGTCACGATTGGCATTAGCCGTAGACAAGGTTATAACCATAGCTGGGCATCGTTAATCAAATAGTTAACTTCGTTAATCGCCAATTCGTTGCTAAAAAGTTAACTTCGTTAAACGTTAAAGCGTTATATTTCGGAAGATTTAACGGAAGGTAACGTTAATCGTTAACTCGTAATAGAAATTGCATTTTATATGTCGGTGCGTTAATGATATTATTTAGAGATCAAATTCAAATGAAAATCTGTCTGACATAAGGTGGATATTCCCCTTAAAACTAAACTAGTAGGTACTTAATTAACGATTAACGCGCTTAAATTTGTTTAAGTTAATTAGTCCGTTAACAATGTTTGCAGTTAACTTAAAAGTTAACCCGTTACTATAAAATGTTAACTTCGTTAATTAACGGATTAACGGTGTTGTGCCCAGCTATGGTTATAACATTAGTTATGTTGACAGATCGCTGCGTGCGTGCCGGACGGAGTGGTGTGTTTCTTCACGTCGTACCTCTATCTGGAGAGCGTCGTCGGCGCCTGGTACGACCAGGGTGCGTATTCTCAAATAAGTAATTAATATAATAGTTTAATTTAATAAATGAAATGTCGACAAGGAGCGTACGGTCGGTACAGAATTCGTCGGGTTTGAATATCAATAGGGATGTTTCCTGCGTAAAAAAAACTAATTAGTCCGTCAGTTAGATTATCAAAAAATATTGAACACGTATTTTTTGCTTTATCAAATCAATCAAAATTGACAAAGATAACGCGCGTCAAAGTTCAGGAGTGGGGGCTCATGACGTCACTTAATGGTAAAAATTGTGCAGAGTCGTGACGTCACGCGGAACTTCAACGCACTATATCTTCGTCATTTTTTGTTTAATGGTGAAAAGAAAAAATATGTGTTCTATATTTTTTTATAATGTAAATGACGGACCAATTAGAATTTTTTAAGAAACATGCCTATTACTGGGGATGAGGCGCCGTACGGTCGGTACAGCGGTATGCATCTGCTTCCTCAGAGCCCAACTGGTCCCTAGTCATGTATCGTCAGTCCTGTTTTTAAATGGTTTTATTTAGTTAACCGTGTTTGTGTCTTGTGTGGGTTAAATTTAGTAACTGAAAATTTACCCCCTTCCGATTGACCGATTGATCTAAAATTCGGTACACATCTTTAGTTTTGATGACAATACAATTATGTAAGTTGCAGCGGATGAATTATGTATTGTGTGGTCGAGTTGACTGACAGCTCTTTGTTGTCAAACCACTGTCAAACACACAACCACAGAATGTATAATAGAGGAACTGTCACTTTCTTTTTCTTTTTTTAGCGTAAGGCAAGGATATAAACAGCCAATCATACGGCACAAATGTCATCGTAGTGTTTTAAAACAATCTCCTGAAGAAACGATATAAAATAAAAATAAATTACCTTTAGATTTTTGGTACCTGGGACGTCCACTATCAAAATAAAATATAACATGCCTCTTCAAAAAACTTTACCTACCCAATTGTTTAATTATAGGGATTTAAATGATAAATTCAATTTAACACTAGATTATTCTAATTTAACTTAAGTAACATAAAGTAAGAAATGTTATTATCAAAATTTATTGATACTAAAATTTCTGACTTTAAGTTACATAAGTTAAATTATTAAATTATGTTAAGTTGCAAATGATTGTATGTTATTTTTTTATTGATAGGAGTGGTGGCGAATCTCCAGAGGCACAAGCTGCTCTTCATAGAAACTCAGGACTCGGCAGAAACGAGCTTCGCCCTCCTTAATTATATTAAGGTAAGGTTTAAGGGGCTACCAGCTCCCAATGACCTTGACTGTGATCCAACCCCACCCTCACCGAAGTGATATCAGTCAGCTATTGAAGTTTTTCGAACGTTTGGAATTTCTTTTGAAGTTAATCTTTTTGGCCGCTTGAATGTTTGAAGCGTGTAGCCATAAGCGCCAGGCCCTTGAAAAATACAAAGTTTAAAATGAAATGATTTCGACATGTAGACTGTGGCGCTAGCATTTTTTAAGTAATCAACTTATCGAGACCTGACATCGGAAGGGTTAAAAGTGCACTCTACGTGAATCTACATGATACAGTTAACCTTTTAAATGTCCGATTTTGGTGCCCCTGACGCCACGATATGCCGTTTTCCATACTTTTGCATCGGCTTTTTCGCATTTAGCCGTGGCTTTCAAAAGGTTAATAATAACTGACAGAGGTCTAGAAGCATGACATTTTGCACGGAAATTCCTTGTAAAACAGGTGAGCGCAAGGAAAGGATTTTTGAAAATTCATCCCCTAACCGGTTACATAGGGGATGAAAGTTTATATGGAAGTTCGTCATTTTTGAAGTTATGACGTGTTGCCGATGGGAATCGGATATACGGCCAGTATAGAAATAAATTTGTGTAATCCCACAGGCTTGCGAAAGCGGCCGCGGCGCAGTGCTCCTGTCTGTCGCAAGAGGAAAGGTCTCCGAAGGTAAAACAGATTCAATCTCCTACATATGAACACAAAGTGACAGAAACAAAATGCATAAGTCATTTGTCTTAATTATAAGACTGCGGCGAAATGAGCTGTTCCTTCTACTATAGAGAAAAAAAAAGAATTAGGGTTCCGCGCATCAAAAATAATCTTGAACTATAACATGGGATACTTTTTATCCCAATCCCACGCGAACAAAGTCGCGGGCACAGCTAGATTTGTTCATAAAACCGCTTTGATTTTGTTCTTCAGCTAACCGGTTATTTAAGGGAACGATTTCAAACTAACCGAAATCATTTTGGTTGCGGGTTTATGTGGATAACGAAATTTAAATACCAGTAAAATTTTTGGTTGCGTAGTCGTTGGTAGAGCGAGAGCTTCAATCTATGTATAGATATTATAGTGAATAATATGTTTCTATCGGTAAAACTCGGATCTCAATCGGGGGACGACGGGACCCGAAGTGTCAATTAATTATTGTATTAAATGAGTGACATGTTTATATTAATTAATATGTAACTTTATTATTTAGTGTTAAATGTCAAAATGAAAAACAACAGTGCGATATACTGTAATTTTTAATGTTGACATTAGGCAGTAAATAATAACGTTTCATATTAATGAATATCACTCACATAATACACACACACATGCACTCACTCACATAATACAATTCATGCATGTCACTCATACATACATACATAACATCACGCCCGAAATCCCCAATGGGGTGGGCAGAGCCACAAGACTACTTATGGCCACGTTCGATTAATTAGTCCTAAGATGGTATGATGAACCGTATGGTGACAGGTGATCAGCCCATCGCCCACACAGATAGTCCACCATGTTGGAGAGGACCCGTCCCTTAGTCGACTTTTACGACATGCCAGGATGATAAGCATTTGCACGCATTTTATGCTATTTCTTCACTCCCAGTGCAGCAGAGGAGACTCATTGAATACAATAATTAATTGACACTTCGGGTCCCGTCGTCTTCCGATTGAGATCCAAGTTTTACCGATGGAAACATATTATTCACTATATCTGTACAGGGTGTACCAGGAAACGAAGATTTTTTTTTTAATTTTGAAGGCGTTGACTTCGACCATCATCTTGGCCGCGCCGTGCTCATGTTCGGGATCCCGTACGTATTCACGCAGAGCCGGATACTGAAGGCGCGCCTCGAATATCTCCGAGACCAATTTCAGGTAAACATGCGCATTATATAAAATTCCTAATTTTAAAATAAAATTAGGAGTCTAAATATAGTGTCAAATTCAAATCATTTATTCAGCAAATTAGCCACCGGGCTGTTACTTTTCACATAAATAAATTAGAATGGGTTGAATCTACCAGCGCTTCACAACGTCATCGTTTCAAGTCAGCACATAGATTTTACATGATATATAAAAACTCAAATAAAAATAAATAGAAACATTGCAAAGTAATAAAGCGATGAACGATAATTATTAAACACTAATAAAAATAAAATAGATCGTTGAATAATCAACGCATATGAATATGATAGTTGTGACTATAACTAAACTTATTAGAATACATATAAAACAGTATCGTGACTCACTTATAGACAACGCACAGCCTAAACGGGTGGTCCTAGAGGTTTGAAATATGGAGGAGACACTCCTCGAGTACCCTAGAGGTGCAATAAGGAGGGATTTTTTGAAATTCCATCCCTAAAGGGGTGAAAGGGATGATAAAGTTTGTATGGAAAATACCGCGGACGAAGCTGTGGCGGGTCCACTATTACTAATTATGAAATTTAATAGTTATCGCACCTCTGTTTATGATTACAGTTGTTAGGATATTGGAAATAAGGAATAACCGCTTTTATTCAATCAATAATTAAGAAGTTTATGATTGATCAAATGAAGGCGTTTTCCGGTACTTGGTAATAACCGTGGTTTTTATTATTAATATAATTAATTCAGATCCGAGAGAACGACTTCCTGACGTTTGACGCGATGCGGCACGCGGCGCAGTGCGTGGGCCGGGCGCTGCGGTAACTATACACGCTTCACAATATTATAATATAAAAAAAACTATAATAATAGATTTGAAGGGGCACTATTTATTTAAGGGAGGGGGGGTGTACTATTTGGGTAATATTTTTTGTCTCAGAATTACCGGGAACACTGCCAATCCAGAGATCCCCTCGTTGTACCTTCGTCAAGGTAGCGTACCTACCCGGTACCTACTGCCCCTTATATATCGAAAACTACAAGGGTACCATTTTTTAAATAGGTATTAATTCGGTACATTGGCATTATCAGATCCTCGATATCTTGTTGGTGTGTCAAGGTAGCGCTTGACGATCACAAATAAACAAGACAATGTTTCGCGTACACAGTTGGGTTTCTACTGAGTAACTTTAACTTAACTTACTGAGTAAACGGGACCATCCCTTTTTTCGGTTATCTGTCCCGTTCTTCCCAAAAAAATCTCCGGGACAATTGTCGCGTTTCCCGAAACCGAGCGAAAATTATGAGCTCGCCGGACGCGAGCGGTGCGGGAGGTTTCAGTAAATTTATATTTTATAATCTAATCCTTCTAGTAAAAGAAGTTAAAGCAAATTTGTTCCTCTGACAAATATAAATATTGAAATATATAAGTATAAGCTGCATTCTTTTAATTTAAACACATTTTTCACATACAAAATGTGTTTTTTTCGTTGATAACTTGCTATTTGACGTAGGTAAATAAACTGATGTCCCATTGTGAATTCAAAAAAATGTGTGTGCCAGCTACGACGCACGACAGTTTACTCCTTACGAACGATTATAAAATAAACCAGTATCCATCATACCATGCTGTCATTTTTCATTTTGACATTTGACAGTAAATAATAAAGTTTCATATTAATTAATATAAACATGTCATTCATTGAATACAATAATTAATTGACACTTCGGGTCCCGTCGTCTTCGGATTGAGATCCGAGTATTACCGACGGAAACATATTATTCACTTTATCTGTATGCAATGCGAAGCGACCGACTCATCTTCGGCTAACATCGTGTGACTTCGTGTGACTCCGTCGTGTGACAGTGTGACATCGTAGTTTGATTTTAATCCCCATAATTTTTCATACCCCGGGCTTATATATGAAAATCGATTCTTAAGCAGTAAACTCCAAAAATAAATGGTCACGTTATGCATGTGCCCTATCGTGAGTTGTGGTGTTTGCAGCGGCAAGACGGACTACGGCATCATGATCTTCGCGGACAAGCGCTTCAGCCGCGCCGACAAGCGCAGCAAGCTGCCGCGCTGGATCCAGGAGCACCTGCGCGACTCGCTGTGCAACCTCAGCACCGAGGAGTGCGTGCAGGTGCGTGCAACACCCGACCCAACCCACCCAACGACCAACAAATACTTCACATGAAAAAACTAGTGTCCGACCGAAACGTTTTTTTTCCGAAACCAAAAGTTCGATTTCTGTTCTAGTTTCGGCCGAAACCGAAACCGAAACCGAAACCGAAACCGAAACTTATAGATATGTTAAAATGTCAGTGGACCGTTATTTCTGCATATATGAACAATTAACCACTTGTAAGTCGAGTAGTAAGGTGGTATAAAATGAAACAAGTTCACTTATAAAAGTTGATTCAGCCATGTGAAAGAGCCCAAGTGGTCTACTTGCAAAATAAATATTTTAATTTTCATTCATTTAAAAAAGATGTATTCTGAGTTTTAATTTTAACAAATGACAATCAGTCAGCCTCAAAATACTACTCAGACAGGGTAGGTGCGGCACTTTTTTTGACCGAAACTGAATCTTCGGACGCAACTTTATTTTTGCCGAAACGTACCGAAACCGAAACCCAAACTTCGGTCAGGCACTAACGAAAAGAGATGACATTTTAACCGATTAAACAACCCTGAATTAAAAACGTCTTAGTTTTCCTTTTTTTTTAATTTATTTTCTGTCGGTGCAGCTTTAGATAACATGTGACGTGTGATCATTAGATATTAATTTGGAACGAAATAAATGTATTTCCAAACTTCTATTAACATTGAATGTAATCTTTAAATGAAGCATAATTTCTTCCTTTTAATTGTTATGTAGTATTTTCGAACAGACGGAATGCACAGGATGGCATTTTTGTGAATATTTTCGTGTCGAGAGCGTGCGCATGACGAATTGAACTCAACACAAATGAGTTGCTCTCTGGGTTTAATAAAAATTGTTAAATTTCGCCTATTTTCTTAAATAACTTCCAAACTATTTTACTTGAAATTCAAAAGAAAATATATTTAAGATACTCACAATAAGCCCCTTCATTTGATATGTCACACGAAATAGGTTGCATAACTTTTTTTTTTAATTTTCTAATTTACCCCCCAAAAGTGACCCCCATTTAAAATTCATATATTTACGTCACGCGTCCATGTTGCGGTCACCGACTTACATGGGTATACCAAATTTTAACTCAATCGGTCCAGTAGTTTCGGAGCAAATTGGCTGTGACAGACGGACAGACAGACACACGAGTGATCCTATAAGGGTTTCGTTTTTTCCTTTCAAGGTACGGAACCCTAGAAACAGAATAAAATTAGTATTTAAGGGGGCTCCCATACAACAAAAGTGTTTTTTTTTTGCCGTTGTTAAAGATATAATGGTACGTGCCTTCGTGCGCGAGTCCGACTCGCACTTGGCCGGCTTTTTCTTAACTAAATAACAATTTTTTAGATCTGCAAGCGCTGGCTGCGTCAGATGGCGCAGCCGTTCACGCGCGAAGACCAACTGGGCGTGTCCCTGCTGACGCTGCAGCAGCTGCAGACCAAGGAACAGCAGGACAAGATCGAGAAGCAGGTCATACTCAAGAACTGACCACGAACTGGTTTAATAACCCTGTATAGACATGCAACTTAACACTAAGAGCCGGCCTAGTGGTTACTCCGAGACTTTGCTTACATCGAGGTTGGCTCTCGCTATAATAGATGACTGCAGCGCTTTTCATAGTGAGGCATACACGATGTGTGACGACGCGGTTAGCCTAGTTGGTAGTTACCCGGCCTCCGAAGCCAGCGTCCCGGGTTCAATCCCCGTTTAACAAAGAACTTGTTTCACTATAACCGTTAATCTCAAATGCTTGATGGGAGGGGCGCGATTATCAAGTTTTTGTCCCGACTTGGAAAAATCGTAGATCCGGAGCAGAGTTAATGTGCTTACGTCAGCAACTTTTATTTTTACCACATCGTTACAATTCCGTTAAGAGATATTTCAAAATGTTTGCAGAAATTAAACAAATGCCTTTCAACGCCTTACGTCAAATGCAAATGTGTCACACACGCCAAGCGCGTATCAAAAGATATGCAAAAAACAACCTAATTTGTACGAAATAAGGTCTCTTTTGAGTTGCACATACACTATAAGCGTCGGTGGCGTGGTAGGCACGAAAGCTCATGACGCTTTTCAGCGTACTAGGCGTTGAAAGGGTTGTACGAGAAAATGTGATTTGAGTAGTAAAAATGTATTCTGTAATAATTAAAAAAAGTTAAATATCCTATAAAACGATTGAAAAATTAGTTAACAAAATCATTAAGTATAATATTAAAAGTTGCTGACGGTACGCTAACTATGAACAAAAAAAAATTAGAAATACTGATGGACCTTTTTTTGAGGAATAAAACTTAAAATCAAATTATATTATTTATTTGTAAAACATAGGTGAGGCGCTGCATTTTCTTGTTGTTATGTATACTATGTTTTGCCATAAGCAATACAAATATTTCAAATTATGTTAGAGCATGCGTCAATATAAATAGTTCACATCGCGTAAAAAATACAAATCAAAATATGTCTATTAAGTATTCCCCTAGTGAATATGCTTTTCAGGTTAAGATTATACAGTATGTTTAATTTTTTTTATGCCATCAATTCATTGATGAGAGAAATTATAATAGAACTAGCCCGCAGTCCCTTAATTATGGTCAAGGAAGATAAAAGGTGTCCCGAAAATAGTTGAAGGTAAGCTGTATCCCCTGGAATGCTAACATTAAACCTAGATTTAATTTAAGTCATTAACCTTTTGATCGCCAGTCGGCTGCAGCCGTCAGCGGATACAGGGTAAAAAAGTCCTTCAATACCTTGACTTAAAGTTGAAATTCGTGTTACTTCTCAGACATGCTTGGCGGCCAAAAGGTTAACAACTCCAAAATCAAAATTAATAGGTTTTGACCCTTTGAACGCCATGGTTTAATGCGAAAAGCGTCCCACAGACGCCAACGACGGCATTAGCCGACGCAAGTGTATTGAAAATGACATATCGTGGCGTCAGTGGCACGATAATCCGTTGACTGTCGCGTTCAAAAGGTCAATGGATGTGGAAGTGTAATCAATTTTAGTATGTGTGGTTGTAAGAGAAAATGTGATTTGAGTAATAAAAATGTATTAAATATTATGAATTTTTTGTTTTATTTTTTTGCGTAGTAAAGTATTTTTAATAACAATTCAAAACGACAGTCACAAAAAATAAGTATTATACAATATTATTAAAACTTCATATCTTTACTGTTATTAACAACCAGTGGAACTATGTTGTTAATTTCCAAAAAATGTTTTGCAAAGGGCGATCACGGAGCTAAAATTATTTCGTACGATAAATTCTCACTTCTTTATCACATGTAAACGTCTCTACGTTTACATGTGATAAAGAAGTGAGAATTGAGAACAATGATCATTGTTCTCAATTATTTCTGCTCCGCAACCGCAAATTAATATTAATTTAACAGCCGCCCTTAAAAAAGATTATAGTCCGGTCCCTATATGAAGTACGGTGAAGGGTGTAAGTATCCCAATACATGCAGCAAACGTTTTCAATCATTAAATAAAATAAAAATAAAATGCTACTATACAATAACTAGCATTAAAATTTATTGTAATTATACTTAAAAATCAAATTAAACAAGGTACTTTCAATACATACATATTATCACGCCCGAAATGCCTAATGGGGTGGGCAGAGCCACAAGACTACTTGTGGCCACGTTCGATTAATTAGTCCTAAGATGGTATGATGAACCGTATGGTGACAGGTGATCAGCCCATCGCCCATACAGATAGTCCACCATGTTGGAGAGGACCCGTCCCTTAGTCGACTTTTACGACATGCCAGGATGATAAGCATCTGCACGCATTCTATGCTATTTCTTCACTCCCAGTGCAGCAGAGGAGTACTTTCAATAGCGAAATAAAATGTATGCTGAATGCGAGAAAGCGCGCCGCGGACGCCTGTAGCCGACAAAATGTATGGGAAACGGCATGTCGTGGCGTTAGGGGCACGAAAATCCACTGTCGGCTGCAGCCGACTGTGGCGTCCAAAAGACTAATTTAAATAAGCCCGGAACGTTTAATGTCTGAAACGGAACGTTGAGAGCGCAAGCTGACCGTTCAACATCGAAACCGATGTCATTATGACAAATCGCTATCGCTACGTAAATCTTACGAAAAACCGATTTTATTTTCTATGGAAACTTTTATCGATAATATTTAAAGATCGACTTAATTGCATTGCTACAACACTACAAGTGTCAACTGTCACACGGAGAGAGTGGACCATATTTGTCAGTCTTTTTGAACTTTCGGCGAAGCTCTATTAATACTCATCTGTTAGAGAAAACATCATAAACTAGGGCCTCTTACGACATTGGCTAAGCAATAGGTACAATGGATTGTATCGCTTTGTCTTTATCTTTCTTTGCGAAGATAACCTTGAAAGAAAAGTGACAAAATACAGCTATTTTGTATTACCAATGTTCAAATCAGTCCCTCTGAATTCTCGTGGCAGCTATTGACAAACGGTAGGGATTGAGCGTTGCTTTTTATCGATTTTTTAAATATATCGATATTATCGAATTATAACTATAGGAAAGGAGTATTCATCATAATAAAATACAAGCAAGTGGTTATATTATCAACTTGTCCAATTTATTACATGCAATTTGTGTATCAACGTTTAATCATTACTTAGTTTACATACGCGTCACATTGACATTGCAATGGGCATTAAAAAAAAGTTTGATAATATTTATATATCTTTTAAGTCGATAAAAAACCACTACGTCCCTACCGGTTGTCAATTGCCTCCCCGATTCCGAGACCTATTTGACCAATGTCGAATATAGGCTCAGGAGTTCATCTTATCAACTATAAGATTGTCCATCACAGATTTGTCAGATAAATTTTAATTACGACTGATTAAAAGTGTCTTAAACTCGGATGGCGCTATTGTTTGTCTCTAATTTTGAACTTCACTGAAGAGCTGTCGTGGCATAACAGATGGCGATAAAAAGAGAAACAACTAAGTTATCAAAAAAAGTTAAAATCAATTAAATTTATAATTAAATAGTTGCATTTTTATAAAGCTTTTTCGCCCATTGCACTTAAATATTGCGATGCCATCGGGTTAACGTATGTGTACCAAATTTCAGGTTATCCCGATCGCGTAAAATGGTTCAAAATATATTTCTACTTACTCTAAATACTCTTCTGTCAAGCTGCCATGCAAATATGACTAAAAATAAAGTACAATCAAGCGTCACTAACTTAACATAATAATACGTAACAGCTAAATGCTTTAAAGGTTCCAGGCCAAAACGATTATCAATTTTATTTATTTATTTATGGGATGGTTGGTTCCTATCCCGCCATAGTCATAAAGTCCGCGCGCAAGCTCAGAATCGGGGGTTCGGGAAACGGGCGGGATACTTCGCCCGATCGTCCTTTCACATCCAGGCCCCCAATTCTCGGTGCATTCGAGATAATGTCGATTGCGAGATTAAACGTCAAATTCATACAGTTGTGTCAAAAGGCGGTATGCACTGACGTTTAATCTCGAATGTGAGATTATCTCGAATGCATCTTGAATTGGGGGCCTGCACTCTACCAGTACATTCTATAAAACGATTGGAAAATCTTACTTTAAAAGTTACTAACGGCACGTAAACTATGTGCAAAAAAATGTAGAAATACTCTTGTGTTAAATAAACAATCAAATTTACTTTCCTCTTTTTAATAAAAGAACAATCGCAGCTTTTAACCTGGACCCTTTATTTGTTTAAACACAGAGATCCTAAATGCGCACTTTATGTAAACACCTTTCTATACAACAAACAAATAATGTGTATGAACATTGAGCTACATCTTCAAAGACATTAACAACACAAAAGATTGGGTAATCTACGGGAGGGTTAAGATACGGGTGAAACACGACTAAAAAATCAATACATTCGTATACAAGCAGATCACTCATCAATGGCGATAAAAAACAATAAAACATGTGATAATTTAAATAAATTTCAATTTTATCTAAGATTCCCTGCAAGGAATTACGTAAATACATCTCTTCGTACTTTACACTTACAAGTCGGTACACTGACATAAAGGTACAGATATAGTGAATAATATGTTTCCATCGGTAAAACTCGGATCTCAATCGGAAGACGACGGGACCCGAAGTGTCATTTAATTATTGTATTAAATGAGTGTCACACGACATGTTTATATTCATTAATATGAATCTTTATTATTTACTGTCAAATGTCAAAATGAAAAATGACAGCATGGAATGATGGGTACTGGCCCCAATTCTCGATGCATTCGAGATAATGTCGATTACGAGATTAAACGTCAGATACATACAGTTGTGTCAAACGACTGTTTGCACTGACGTTTAATCGATTGTGAGATTATCTCGAATGCACCGAGAATTGGGGGCCTGCTGAAGCTAATTGAGAGAGCACGATAAATACGAACTTTTCCGAGAAAACACGATGGAAACTAATAATGTACTATATCTGTATTTTAGTAAAAATGTCAGATCAGAAATACTGTGCTAAATAATATTCAATCTGCACGTCTAGCCATTGATCTCATAGAAATAACTACAGTTGATTCATCCATACTTGTCTTATAAGGTAAATAAGTTTCTAACCTCAAAATGCACTTTTTTTTGGCTAAAACAGCTGTTTCCCTGTAAATAAAGGAACCGGAGACAATATTTTAGACGTCACCTTGCTAATTTTTAGCCTGGGTTTGCTTTATTTAGGATAAAACAGCAAATTTTGAGGTTAGAAACTTGTTTACCAAATACGACAGGTATGGATGAATCCACCTTAGATACTGTCTCTAATAAGTTATCAAAATATATTTTATTTTTATTACCCAGCAAATAAGCAAATTTCATACCTCTAAAAAAAAGAGTGCCAACTGTCACCGTCTGTGATCGAAATAAGATAATGCCCTTAATTTCCCTTTCATTGGGGCATTTGTTTTTCCCACTGGTTGAGTATCCAACTGTTTGTATGAGATCAATGCGTTTAGCACAACTAGGGTTTCACTAGGGGTACAAGATTAAACATTTCGTCCGGAGCTTATCAGGTGCAGCTTAACTAACTTAGCAACATTTCAATAACATTTTCTAGATAACTTTCGATATTCCTTTGAGTTTCTCACGTCACGACACATCACAGAGATCGCAGATCTAGCATTCTGATCTCATAAACTTATAGAAATGAAGTCAAATGCGGACGTCCGAAAATTTGTCTGACAATCTCGCATGTCACGTGATCCGAACCGAGGTGACGAGGTACCTACCTGGCTTGGCGCGCGGGGTGCGCGGGGTGCGCGGGGTGCGCGGGGTGCGCGGGGTGCGCGGGGTGGGGGTGGGGGTGGGGGTGGGCGTGCGCGCGCGGGGCGCGGCGCGCGCGCAGCGCGGCCGACAGCGCGCGCGCCGCCGCGCCGCACAGCTCGGCGCCGTCGGCGGCGCACACCACGCGCGCGTTGCCCGCCAGCGCGTTGCACACGTGTCTGCGCGACACACACGATTACTCCACCGCAGTTAGAATACTATACTTATAACTCAGGTCCACAAAAAAATATTTTATCTACACACATATCATAAAACCTCCATAATGTAATAAAAACCGTAGGAAATTACCAGCTTTATTACAACCATTTTAATATGAGCTGCGGTAGTAGGTAAAATCTGTACTGTAATGTTATTACTTTATCAATTTTTGTAACGTTATGAGTTTAAATTTGGAACAGCTGTCAAAACTCAAGTGGGTCTCTATTCTCGTATCCATAGATATTAAAACACTTATCGATACGAAACATCAATTCAGTATGTTTTTTTTAAATATAAACCGCACGACATTTGATCTCGAGTGACATGAGAATAGGGACTTCATTCGTCTGTCTATGATTTTAAAAAAAACCTTCGTCTTGACGGAAGATCGAATTGCCACCATTACTGTTGTCGTTTGTTTGTTTTTTGCTGTTACGAAAGTAGAATTGTAAAAAGTTGTTTGTAATTTACATTTTAGTTGAAAATATGAATAGTAGTAACTCCGAGAACGATGTGCAAACTCCGCCGGATATCATAAATGCAGCCACGATTGCAACAAATAACTTGTTGCCAGCAAATATTCTTTCTGAACACATCATTGAGGATTTATAGTATGTGTTTAGATAAAATTATGTATGGAACTGTAATTAATTCGGCCTTAAAACACTCGTAAGATCTTATTATGAAACTCGCCTGTCGGCTTGTTTCATAAACCTACACTCGTATTTTATGGCCTATCATTATGCAACCATTATGGAGGTTTTATGATATGGGTGTAGTTAAAGATTATTATTATGTATACCGACCTGACACAGTGGTAGGGCAGCTGCTGCGTGCTGAGCCAGTCCAGCGCGCCGTCGCCCAGCGCGGCGCAGCCCACGAAGCGCGCGGCGCCCTCGCGCGCCACGAAGATAACCACGCGGTGCCCCTCCTGCCAACAACCACACCCCCCTGAATCACACAGACCATATACTACGCTTAAATTAACTTGTCCACACGCGGAGACTATACATCTCCCTTATTCAGGTGGCGAGCGGGGCAACCGCCCGGGGCCTCGCGTCCTCACACAACAACCCAAGAAGAAAATGCAACTGCGTCCATTGAATCGGCGCGCCGCGGCTCTTCGTCAATGGACGCAGTTGCATTAGAAAATATAGGAGGCGAATTATTGCGATTCGGTTCGATTCGCCTCGACGAGCCTAGTGGACGCCAGCCTTAAGCCTGGCGTCCACTACAGTCGAATCGCGTTGAATCGAGCCACGTCGAATCGAGTCGCATTATTTCCGTTACGTTCATCACAGACGAATCGAAGCGAGTCGAAGTCAGTAGTCATTGGCAGCCTGTGCTGAGGTCTCACTCTCTCACGGCAGCCCGTGCTAAGCACTCATCCGCTACCCCGCGTCCACTGAGGCGCGCCGAGTCGAGTCGAAACGCGTAGCCGCAGAAATTCGCCGCAATGCGCGCGGTAGATTCGAATCGGCGCGCCGCGGCTCTTCGTCAATGGACGCAGTTGCATTAGAAAATATAGGAGGCGAATTATTGCGATTCGGTTCGATTCGCCTCGGCGAGTCTAGTGGACGCCAGCCTTCACACGTGTGCCTTCGCGCGGCGAGCAAGTGTGAACTTGTTACGAATTATAAGGGCGCGGGGAGGCCCTTTGAGGTTGAATACACACTTTATTCCGTCAGTTGGGAATATTTTAACGTGCACGACGTGATGTTAATTGAAGTTTAATAAAAATAAACTACGCTTTAATTTGATAACTGAGGTTGATTTCGTTTATTTTTGATGGCTTTTTATCTGTTGTATCCTATTTCTGATGAAAGCTTTCACTATCCGGTAGTAAAATCATGGCCGAATATACCGGATAGTAACCGGATATCCGTTACATCTCTAACTAAAAGCCTACATAAAATAAAAGTACATACTGTATATCATACCTGTTTAACTTTCTGCAATTTTTTGACGGTAGCGGGCGCAAACGGCAGCCCCCCGGCCGCCTCAGCCGCCTCGTCGGTCCGCGCCACGAAGTACCGCGCGTTCCCCTCCCCGCCCTCCGAGTACTTCTCTATATTCGCGAGCAACGTCTTCCCGTTCGGGGACATCGGGCTCTTGGGGGCGTTGTGGGGGGGGAAGGCCTGGGGGAAGGACTGCGGGTCCCGCCAGCCCGAGCGCTGCCCGTTCCTCTGCTGGTAGGGGTTCGGGTAGTACTGCTGGTGCTGCTCGTGCTGGTAGTGCTTGGCGTCGTGCCGGAACTGCTCCTCCTCGGCGCGCGTGCGCCAGCTGGGCGCTTCCACGGTCAGCGGCTTCGGGCGCTGGCCAATGCCCGATGGTTGGTTCAGACCTATACCATACGTATACGAATGATTTACAGTATTTTAAAAAGGTTGTATAATCAGAGACGTAGCGAGGTAACCAAAGGCCCTGGTGCAAAACAAACCGGACAAGTGCGAGTTAAACTCGCGTGGACAGGGTTCCGTGATTATATGAAGTTTCCTGTTACTTTAAATACCATAGACTTCTTATAGGTATTCCTGTAATCTATAGGTAAAGAACAATTTTCTATATTTTTTCAAAATCTTAGGCCCAGTAATTTCGGAAAAGGTCACCCCCTTTTCCGAAATTACTGGGCCTAAGATTTTGCCAATTTTTTTTAATTTTCTTATTTACCCCCAAAAGTAGCCTCCATGTTTAAAATTCATTTATAGACATTACGTGTCCGTGTTGCGGTCACCGACTTACAGATGTGTACCAAATTTCAATCGGTCCAGTAGTTTCGGAGCAAATTGGCTATGACAGACGAACAAACAGACAGAGAGACACACGAGTGATCCTATAAGGGTTCCGCTTTTCCTTTTGAGGTGCAGAACCCTAAAAACCATCTACATTCCGAAGGTGGGAGAATTTTAGCTAGTTCAATACAAGGTTTGGTGGTCAGGGTCTGAGAACCCCCTGAGCTTGGGGGCCCCGGTGCAAGGCACCGTCTAGCCCTTCGGTAGCTAAGCGACTGTGTATAACTGATGTAATTTGATAGCTTATATGGAAATTGTGTGGAAATTAAATCTTTTTAACACGCTTTTATTAGCTTCACTTGTAACTAACAAACAATGTAATAAAATTGTAGAAGTAAATTTTAACCTACTTATAATCGTAACGATTTGAAACTTTGCAAGTGTATCCAATTCGGATGACAATACAATAATTTGATATCATCGAGCTGATCTGACCGTGGAGCCAGGAGGTGGATAGTGGAACTCTTCAATGACTACTAGTAAACCCCTGGAGTTTAGGCTCATTTTGTTTGTTTTGACGAGTCCAATACATTAACTTGGTGATGAGTCTTTTATACTGTTTAGTGCATTACTAACAAACGACTTTAGTTATTGTGAACTATAATTTTATTTTCATCACACTTGGTCAGAAAGGGTGTTATTATACACAGGCGTATAGAGCACCTATAGCCGATTTACCTCCCGCGGGAGTTATGGATTCAACTTTAATTAATAATTTAATATTTTTTGTCTAATTTTATTTCGTCACAAATGTGATGAAAAGCATTCTATGTATCACGGGCAGTAAGAGGATTACAACCTCGAGTCATTAAAAACCCTCCACCTCCGGCGTCGGGCTTCTAATAGACTCTCGTTAATCCTATTCTTACGGCCCTTGATGCAGAATGTACTATTGTATCTATAGATAGATAATCAACTCACCGACATTCTTCTCTTCGGCTGACAACACGTGCACGACGGTGCTCAATATCTGCTCGTCCAGCGGCGTCATAGGTTTTGCTGGGTTCGACATTCGGCGTATCACCAGCGCGCACAGCTTCTGCCGCAAGTAGTACACGCTGATGGCGTCCGACGCGTCCGCCGTGAACGCCATCCAGTCGTCCAGCGTCAGCACGGCGGTATCCGGGGAAGAATTGTGCTCGTCTGCCTCGCTATCGGAATCACTCGACAGCCCTGGAGGGTTAGCACGTTGCGTCAACGCGCCGGGCGGCAACCTTAAAGGCCCCCCGAACAACGCGATCGTCAGCGGCGTCACCAACGAATTGCATCGTATGAAGCAAAACCTTCCAGCTCGGGATATCTCTTCGAACACCACCCAATCCGTGGGCAGGTTTTGCACAGATTTGTGCGACCCTGATATGCCATCGCCGCGGTGTAACGTCGAGCTCGGATGGAACGCCACTTTGACTTCTTTGGACGTTCTCAGGGTGCCGGAGTCGCGGTCGACTCGCGCTATGGACGGGTACAGGCCGCTGGCCAGAACCGCTTTGACTACATGCCACTTCTCTGAGTTCAGGTTGACGTCTTTTATGTCTCCGGAGCCTCGAGCTTTGACTAGGCATAAAGCTCTTAGCTGAGCGAGCAGCTGTGCTCGGTAGCCTACAATCATCTCCATGGTAGCACCGCAGATGAGGTTCTTAGCGCAGAAAGCGCGTTCTGACCCGTTCGCTCGCGCGCTCTGCCACGCTTGGAAGGCTCTCAACAGCGCCATGTGGTCAGAGAAGCAATCCGCTGCGAACTCTTTGCGTGCCACGCTTCCTCGCTTTCTGTTCTCGGGGTTCATCGATATCTGGAAAGGCTCTTTATTAGCTAGACTGCACACGATTGTGAGTATAGGATCCAGGCACTTCATGACGCAAGCGTAGAGCAACATCTTTCCTAGCTTGGGTTCGACCGTCAAGTCCAGCAAATGCTGCCCGATTTCGGTCAGATCCTCCATCGGGGTCAACGCTCCTATCGTCTTTAGGAGCGTCACTGCGTTTCTGACAGCTAAGAATGACGGTGGTTCCAGGGCCTTCGATAGGAAATCCGCTATCGGCGTGTTCCCGGCAGATAGCAGCTTCGTATGAAGGCATAGCTCTTGGAGCGGTACCCGGAGGATTTCCGGGATGGAATTTAACGGGAGCGTTTGGAATCTCCGCTTCGAGCACATGTGAAAGCAATGACCGGGCTTAGTGCGTCCGGCACGGCCAGCCCGCTGCTGACATCCAGCCCTGGAAGTCCACACACACTGTAAGGAGCACACACCACCGCTGGACTCATAGTACTTCTCCTTCACTTTACACGAATCCACTACGTACACCACATCGTCTATAGTAATCGAAGTCTCCGCAATGTTCGTCGAAATGATAATCTTCCTAGCGTTCGGGAGCGGGTTGAACACTTTCTTCTGATCGAGCGTCTGCATGTTGCTGTGGAGAGTGAAAATTTGATACTTCAGCGCGTTCATCTCCGTGCAATTCTGCACGAGGTCCCTCAACGTGACTATATCATCGTAGCCGGGGAGGAACACGAGGATGCTGCCTTTGGGCAGATTGACGTGTATGTGCTTGATGAGGGCGAGCATGAGGTCGTGGTCGATGAGGTCCTCGGAGACGGTGTGGTGGTAGACGTCGAGCAGCAGGCGCTGGGCGGCGTCGTCGGGCGGCTCCTGCGGCTGCGGGCCGGGCGCGTGCGCGGCCAGCAGCGCGGCGCACGCGGCGTGCCCGCCGGCCAGCGCGTAGTCGCGCGCCGTCTTGCCGCTCGCGTCGCACACCGTCGGGTCCGCACCTGGTATATAATAACACAAAATAATTCAAAAGCTATAAAGTAACACCCTACTGGCGACGTAAAAGCATTTCCCCTCCTCCAAATAGGCTAGTTTCCTGAAAAATTTTTTTTAGTCCGTCATTTACATTATCAGAAAATATTGAAATAGATTGTACAAATTTGCACGTCGAGGGTAAAATGGGTTTTATGCTCAAGTTCTCTCAACACTCACTCTCAGTCGTTCACTCTACTTTTCACTTTAATTGCAAAGAAATAAAACAAAGATAAAGCACATACAAAAAAAATATAATTTAATGGAAAGAAGTGCGAAAAAATCATTATTTGATCGTCAGTAGTAATACTACTCGAAGACATTGTCTAATTACTTACGAATAACTTATTGAAGTCTCAACCGCAACACATCAAATTTAGCTAGTTTCTAGTTTTGTATGAGCTTCCCGCCACACAATTTTCTTATTTTATTTTTAAATTTTCAACTTTATGTGACATTCGACTATGGTCTGAGTCTTAATGCAAAATTATTATAAATATTTGCGTTATATTTTTTTACGTAAATACACGCCCGTATTAATTGTAAATTTGTATTTAGATAGTAATACATATTATGTCGTAATTAAATTAAGATATAACCTAAATCTCATAAACATATATATCTATTAAATGAAGGTGTATTGTGTATGTGGCTATAAGGCCTAATCTTAAAAGAAGAAATTACTTTATGCACAAGAGCATAAAAACCCATTTTATGCAGCCTTCTCTCGACATAAAAAACCACTTTACGAGCATGAGAAGTGAAAAAGTATTATAGTTTCCTGAAAAATACTAATTAGTCTGTCTTTTACGTAATAGAAAAATATTGAACATATATTTTTTCTTTTGTCAATTAAACAAAAAATGACGAATATATAGTGCGAAGTTTCGCGTGACGTTTACGCCTTGGCACACTTTTTACCATGAAGTGACGTCATGAGTTCCCAGTCCCGAACTTTGATGCGCGTTATCTTTGTCAATTTTGATTGATTTGATTAAATCAAAAAATACGTGTTTAATATTTTTGTAAATCTAACTGACATCTATAATCTAACAGGAAACATCTTTATTCTTATATAGCCTATGACGCTCGCACGTTCTTCGACAATATATTCCTTAAATTTTAAAAAAATTGGTTGCGTAGTTCAGGAGCTAAAGTGGAACAAATGGTTTTTAATGGCATTCTGTTGACTTTCTTACGGCTTTTCCTCAGTGATGATGATCCTGTGCAAAGCTGGTAGTTAAACCTATTTTATCGTAGTATAGGAGCGCACAGGTGGGCAATTAGCTGAATAAACGTGTTGAACGCGTGCTACCTATCTGCAGCATCTGGCGCGCGGTGTCGGTGAGCCCGTGCGCGGCGGCCGCCATGAGCCCGGTGAACAACTTCCTGTATAAACGTATTGAACGCGTGCTACCTATCTGCAGCATCTGGCGCGCGGTGTCGGTGAGCCCGTGCGCGGCGGCCGCCATGAGCCCGGTGAACAACTTCCTGTATAAACGTATTGAACGCGTGCTACCTATCTGCAGCATCTGGCGCGCGGTGTCGGTGAGCCCGTGCGCGGCGGCCGCCATGAGCCCGGTGAACAACTTCCTGTATAAACGTATTGAACGCGTGCTACCTATCTGCAGCATCTGGCGCGCGGTGTCGGTGAGCCCGTGCGCGGCGGCCGCCATGAGCCCGGTGAACAACTTCCTGTATAAACGTATTGAACGCGTGCTACCTATCTGCAGCATCTGGCGCGCGGTGTCGGTGAGCCCGTGCGCGGCGGCCGCCATGAGCCCGGTGAACAACTTCCTGTATAAACGTGTTGAACGCGTGCTACCTATCTGCAGCATCTGGCGCGCGGTGTCGGTGAGCCCGTGCGCGGCGGCCGCCATGAGCCCGGTGAACAACTTCCTGTATAAACGTATTGAACGCGTGCTACCTATCTGCAGCATCTGGCGCGCGGTGTCGGTGAGCCCGTGCGCGGCGGCCGCCATGAGCCCGGTGAACAACTTCCTGTATAAACGTATTGAACGCGTGCTACCTATCTGCAGCATCTGGCGCGCGGTGTCGGTGAGCCCGTGCGCGGCGGCCGCCATGAGCCCGGTGCGGCGCGACGCGCCCTGCGCCGCGCCCACGGGCACGCCCTCCGACAGGTACATGTACAGGATCTGGCAGAACGAGTCCTGCCGGCAACGCAACCCTCGCCGTCAGCTTAGCGCATTGGTATCGCCGCGAGAGGTGAGGTCACGCACAACGCGGCATGTCATGTGTGGACAACACAATTTCGTTCGAATTTTCACATTTGTGTTTTGGATTGTATGGCATTGTGTACTTGTGTGCGTAAGCATTCACATCAACTCTCGTGGTGATACCTATACCCGTGGTACTTACATATCCACGAGATATCAACAAATGGCAATAAATAGTAGACCAAGCAGAAAATTATCAATTATTGTGCCGAGTGTTAGTTTGGGACCCGAACGCAAGTGAGGGCTGTAAAAACACGAGCGCAATAATACATCGCTTGATGCGATGAGCATAATCTGCTTTTCTTTCAACTACTGCAATAAATTGGTATATTGATATAGTAGTATAGTCCCCTCGGACTGTAAATGGGCGAATTGGGTCGGTCTTGTAAACTTCTAAATAAAGTAACCAAATAAAAAAATTACAAATCAGTGCAATGATTTTTGTATGGAACTTTATTGCTCTAGAGCATATAAGTGCTCCTTTGTGATGAGTATTTAAGCCCATAATGATGAAATTAAAGCGTAGTAGGAAGAAAAATTAATTTATCTACACCCATATCATAAAACCTCCATTGTTTAATCAAAAACCACAGGAAATGACCACCATTTTGACAACCAATTAGGAAAAACCAGTAATACAATGTTATTTCTTTATCGTTTTTAGTAAAGAAATGAGATTAAATTTGGAACAGCTGTCAAAACTCAAGTGGGTCTCTATTCTAGTATCCATAGATATTAAACAGTTATTGATACGAAACATCAATTCAGTATGTTTTTTTAATATAAACCGAACGACATTTGATCTCGAGAGACATGAAAATAGAGACTTCATTCGCTTGTCTGTGATTTAAAAAAAAAATGGTCTTGACGGAGGATCGAATTGCCGCCATGTTGGTGTTTTGCTGAACGAAAGTAGAATTGTTGTTGAATTGAATAGAAAAAGTTGTTTGTAATTTACATTTTAGTTGAAAATATGAATAGTAAGTAGTCTTCTCGGAGTGTGTGTGATATGAAAATGCGCTGGATATCGGAAATATGCAGCCACGATTGCAACAAATAACTTGTTGCCAGAAAATATTGTTTCTGAACCCATCATGGAGGATTTATAATATGTGTGTAGATAAAGTTATGTATGCAACTCTGCATAATTTGGCCTTAAAACACACGTGCGATCTTATTATGAAACTCGCCTGTCGGCTAGTTTCATGAAAACCGCACTAGTGTTTTAAGGCCTATCATTATGCAACCGTTGCATAAACTACTATTGTATCATTATTGCGGGAATGGGGATGGGAATTGTGTTAACTATTGATCAGCAGTGGGAGTTATATAGGCTGATGGTAGAAGTTACGAGATTTTTTTATTTGGCCAGCTGGTGTATGAGCTCACCAGACTGCCTTCCGTGAAGCACTCTTCGAGGAACTCGTCCATGTCGGCCTGCAGCGCCGCGTCCAGCGCGGGCTCCTTCTCATCTTTACTCTCTTTGCTGCTGCCCTCGTCCGTCTGCTTGTGACCTGAGGACAAATAGTTTTTTCACTTGTGTGTATCTGTCTGTCTGTCCGTCTGTCACAGCGAATTTGCTCCGAAACCACTGGACCGATTGAGTTGTCTGGTACAAATATGTAAGGTGGTGACCGCAACACGGACGTGTAACGTAAATAAATGAACCTTAAACATGGGGGCCACTTTCCGGGGGTAAATTAGAAAATGAAAAAAAAAAAAAAAACATTTGCAAACTATGGCGTGTTCCATAACAAAAGAAAGTGCTCATTGTGAGGATCTTGCATGTATTTTTTTCATAATTTTAAGATAAATGGTTTTGAAGTTATTTAGGGACATAGGCGAAAATCCTTATCTCCGATACTACTGAACCTAATATAATGAAAAAAATTAAGAAAATTGTTCTTATTAGTGTGTAAGACTAGATTATAATTTTACTAAATTAGTACAAACTTTATCACCCCTTTTCACCCCTTTAGGAATGGAATTTCAAAAAATCCGTCCTGTGTGCACCTCTAGAGTACTCGAGGAATGCCTCCTCCAAATTTCAAACCTCTAGGAGCACCCGTTTAGGCTGTGCGTTGTCTATAAGTGAGTCACGGTACTGTTTTATATTGTATTGATTACTAAAGATAAATAAAATAAAATAAATACCTTCAAGCTGCGACCAGTAACTCTGCCCCGTTTTAAGTTTATTCCTCAGTTCTCTTTCTGCCTGGATCATCTTCTTTGTCCGGTATTGCGTGATCTTGAGGATGTCTTCGAGGTAGTAACGCTGGACTTCGTGCAAGCGACCCGGGATGGTTATCACTGGGCAGTTGTTGAAATACCTGAAAGAAATTACGGTATAAGTAATAATAATAATAATAATAAAGACATTTATTTAACACACATTAGACACAGACAAATAACAAGAAAAGCACATAACAAAGAAACGATGAACATAAAAAGCTGTGCCGAACGGTGCCAAAGAGGGTGCCACTCAGCGTTATGCCGTGGCGAGCCTCGGCGCTGATTTTCAGTGGCCCCTAGGTGACAATACGAGCGACAGAGAACAACACGTTTGTATGGCAACACTTGAGCAACTCAACCACTGAATGTTAAATTGTAACAAGCCACTGCCAAAATTAATTGATAATTTCTGATATAGGCGCATATTAATATAATTAATAAGTTTAAAGCATAATAAACAGCCGTATCACTATTTAAAATAAAAAGTAGTAGTTCGACTGCTGTCACAGTTATACCGGCGGTAGCGCGACCATGGCGCCAACCTAATAACGACCTTAAAAAACTGACAACAGCCAAGAACTATAACATAATTATCCTAATCTTGCTGTATTAACCTAATCATATACAGTAATATCATAAAATCATATAAGTAAACCTATTTCATCAATGTCACGTCATGCCTTACACAAAGTCTGTTCGCCGAGAGTTGATAAAAGAAATAAAAAAGTCAGGGCTTCTTAACTCATTACAAATAGCGCTAAATTTTACCAATAATACAAAATTAAAGGGAAAGACTATACTTTATTCATAGAATATTATTATTGAATAGCCTGCATGTGTCCTATTGCTGACATATCATTGGACGACGACCATGACAAAGTCTCAGAGTGGGAGGAAGAATCAGAGTCGGTGACGTTTATTATGAAACGTTCAATTGCTTCGTCTAAAACAACACACGAACACCCAAACGACACACTCGAAGCGTATTCCAGAACGGATGGCAATATATGGCGCTCGTCCGCCCGGCGCGGCGCCGCGTTTGACAACAACTGCGTACCTCGTACCACGAAACTCAGTGTGCGCGGCGATAAGCGACGCCCGTCATACAGTTCGCGATAGGTAAGCGACAGTCGCTATTTCGAGACGATATCATAATATTTATCAACTCCTCCCCCAATGATCGACACAACAATCGATGCTGCTCGCATCCAGCGGGGTCCCGCAATCTTCACGAGGTCGTCCGTCCACCAGTGGGGTGTCCTGCCCAGACTGCGTATTCCAGTACGCATGAGTATGACTTGAGGTCCTTGCAGCAAGGCAGCACGATGAGCAGGAAGTCGCTGAATTTGTCTCGTCTGCTCACTCACTCACTCACCTGGAGAATATCTGCGTGTCGCAAGTAGCGGACATGAGTATGAGCTTGAGATCCTTGCAGCGAGGCAGCGCGTCCCGCAGCGCGATCAGCAGGAAGTCGCTGAATTTGTCTCGCTCGTGCACTTCGTCCACGAACACATGCGTCACGCCTGCAGACAAACAGGCTTTTGTAACCGACGCAAAAAGAGGTGTCATATACAGGATGTCCGTGGAAGTATGGATCAAATCGAACAGGAACATAGAGGCGGTAGTTTTCAATCATTTTAAGCGATAAGTGCTGGGTTCATGCTTGACGGTTCAAAAGTGATGATTTGTTATATAAAAAAACATAAATTTCCCATCTTACCGAACGAAAAAAAATGATTGATTCCTTTTTCGGCACATTTTAGTAAATAAATTATACTATGAAATACTTGTGACTTTGCTTGCGTAATAAAATAAAATAATATTTATTAGTAAAATATTATATTTTAATCAATAAAAATAAAAGATAAAAATTAAACAGATTACTGAGAAACTGATTACTTAAAATAATTGGGGAATTAACTAAGGTTATCATTAGTTAATTCCCCAATTATTACTAGGTATCTAAATTCATATGCTTCATGGACCCGTCTTTTATAAAAGTTGGCAAAGCCTATTTAAACATTCTTCTTTAAGATGTTCCCATCCACGAGTGTGGTGGTTAATGATTCATGTAATTTTTGTCCGGAAAGTACATATTTATCTCTATGACAAGCAAAGCGAGAGAGCGAGATAACAGGAACTTAAATCAAAATACGATGTCAAAACATTATTTACTACATCTGTAAAATATTACTTCAAGCAATATTTATTCGTTGAGGTATTTGTAGTATTCACCATAGGAAAATATTTTTTGTGTTTCTTTCTTGCATGCTATTTACATATACTTATGTCTTGAAAATAAAAATAACTATACCTAGGATTGATTTCATTTGTTGTATATAGTGATTTATGCCCAAAACGGAATGTGCCGAAACAAGAATATGCCGAAAACGGAATATGTCCAAAAAGGAATGTGCCGAAAAAGGAATCAATCAAAAAAATAACTGTACCGCTATCGGCGGCGCAAAATACCATTTTAGAAGAGGTTATCTATCTCAAAAAAAAATAAGCCGATAGCGGTACGGTTATTTTATTTTTTATTTTTTCGTTCGGTAAGAAAGGGAATAAATGTTTTTTTTTTATAAAAGGTCATAACTTTTGAACCGTCAAGAATCGAACCAGTACTTATCGCTTAAAATGATTGGAAATGACCGCCTCTATATGCCTGTTCGATTTGATCCATACTTCCACAGACACCCTATTTAATACAACGTCGTGTTGAATAGATAACCTTTCTTTTTTGAAGTCGGTTAGAGTTATTACGTATTGTAAAAGATCTCAAAAGAAGGATATGCCTGTCAGTACAATTTCGTACAAAATAATCTTGGTTTATTTTTCCATGACTCCTGTTCTATAATTATGTTTTGTTGAGGGTTACGCTATCACACAGAAATATTTTAATATTTGTTACTATAGGCAACTACCCAAGGCCTGGAGCCCCAAGACTCACCGGACAGCTGCGTGTCGGTGCACATGAGGGTCCGCAGCAGCAGCCCGTTGGTGCAGTACGTGAGCACGGTGCGCGGGCTGACGCGGGACTCCAGGCGGATCTGGTAGCCGATGGACTGGCCTATCTTCTCCATGCGTTCAAACGCCACCTGCCAAAGGATATCGCTTGAGATTTGCTTGGACGGAACCCTTTATAAACCAGTTCGTTAAGAAAGAATATTTCACAAGACGATACAAACGTCTGACTGTGGAAGAACGAACAGTTTTTTGAAGGACCATAATAAAAGCCAGTGTTTTTCAACCTTAAAAGCAGTGGCATAGCTACCGAAAGGCTAGATGTTGCCGTGCACCGGGGCCCCCATGCTCAGGGGGCCCTCGGACCCTGACCAGCAAACCTCGTATTGAATGAGCTAAAAATTCTCCCACCTTAAACAGTTTAGTTAGGACCCCAGTTTTTTTTGCACCACAGGGCCTTTGGATTTGGAGCTACGCTTCTGCTTACAAGTAAAAAAAATTGATGACCCCAAAATATAATACTAGTTAATTAATATAATTTCAGTGGATTCTACGACAGGTATTTAAAAACCTGGACCCCAATTCTCGGTTCTTGTGAGATTAAGTCTAGAGATGCAACGGATATCCGGTTATTATCCGGTATCCGGCCTATCCGGCCATGATTTTACTATCCGGCCGGATACCGGATAGTAAAAGCTTGCATCAGATATAGGATAAAACCATCAGAAATAAACAAAATCCTAATTAGTTTAAAAATATAATAAAAATGAATTGCTGTTCGTTAGTCTCACTAAAACTCGAGAACGGCTGAACGGATTTATCTTATCTTAGTCTTGAAATGTTCGTGGAGGTCTAGGGAAGGTTTAAAAGTACATAAGTTACTTAAATTATTATTCTTCGCAGACGAAGTCGCGGGCACCAGCTAGTTTTAACATAAAACTTCACTTAACATCACGTCGTGCACGTTTTAATATTCCAACTGACGTAATAAAGCGCGTATTGAACCTTAAAGGGCCTCCCCGCGCACTTACAATTCGTAACAAGTTGAAACTTGCTTTAAAGATAGCTAATGTGCAGCCGGATATCCGGCTATCCGGCCAATGGCCATGCCGGATATCCGGTATCCGGCCAAACCACTATCCGTTGCATCTCTAATTAAGTCACATGTGAGGTTAATGCCAGATTCATAGTTGTGTCAAAGAACTATGTGCACTGAGATTTAATCTCACATGTCAACTAATCTCACAAGGACCGAGCATTATGGCCCTGGCTTGCGACCGCGATCCCCTAAGACTTTACGATCCCCTGTTTAAACAAATTGTAACTCTCGCTATACCACCTGTTTAAGTTTTTATCATAATAAATATCTCAAACGAGTTTTCGTCCTATAGAAATAGACTCTGCGTTATTGGACACAATCTACTTGTAGTGTAAACTGTAATGGGTCCTTTAACTCTGTATAATTGGACGTAGTTTAGGGAAAAGGATGCAATCCACAATATATATTATATCCACAATATTTTAGACATTATATTGATGACATAGAACTTAATTATTATTGGCAATTATTTTGGTTTGGATCCTTCTTGCTAAACTACGTCCAATTGCCAATGAGTGATTTCGTGAAAAGGGACGGAAGTGTGTAACAGTAAGCTGGGGAAGGCGCGCTATTTGATTTGACCAATGAGCGCGCGCGGCGGTAGAATTGGCCGTCAGGGGCCCGTTTCTCGAAGCATTTTAGTCTAATAATAGTAGTCTAATAATTTTTTTCTTTCAATTAACGAGACAAAACACTAATATTATTAGACTAATATGCTTCGAGTAAAGGGCCCCAGATGGTACCAACTCATTTTCCGAGAGGTTGGTACTGTCAGCCAACACTGTGTGCGTGTGTGACGAGAAAGAGGAGACCGCATCAGCTGTGCATTTAACCTAGTGTTGTGTATAAAGTGTGCTGTTAATATAAACTACTTTATATTTATATGTAAACTATATAATTTAATATGGTGCTTATTACCAAGGTGAGATGTCAGACACATCATATGAGACTACTATAAAGGGGCTCGTAAATGGGCTAACTTTTCAGTAACTTATTGCTGCAATTCGGGCTATCCTCAATAGTTTACTTTCAAACTTTTTGTCCCCATTAGTGATATAATATGTAATCTTTTTAGGGATAGCCCAAATTGTAGCAATAAATTGCGGAAAAACTAGCCTGTTTACCCAAAGGGTAAAAACGGGATCCTATTACTAAGGCTCCGCTGTCCGTCTGTCCATCTGTCTGTCACCAGGCTGTATCTCATGAACCGTGATAGTTAGACAGTTACAGTTTAAATTTTCACAGATGATGTATACCTGTTGCCGCTATAACAAATACTAGAAAACAGAATAAAATAAATATTTAAGGGGGCTCCCATACAACAAACGTGATTATTTTGCCGTTTTTATAGATAATGGTACGGAACCCTTCGTGCGCAAGTCCGACTCGCACTTGGCCGGTTTTTTGTTCCGTCCTACCCTCTCAGCCACGGACACGGCGGACAGGCGGCGCGGCTGCGTGCAGTAGATGCGCGCGGGCTGCGCGCGCGCCTGGCTCGCCTCCAGCACCAGCTGCGGCAGCTGCGTCGTCTTGCCGCAGCCTGTTGCGCCTGCAACTATCACCACCTGCGGGAAAACGTTAGGTCTACAACTGGTTACGCCTTTGCAAACCAAGCCTAAGGCCAATAAATTATGTATGCCTTCAAAATAAAGTCCTGCTTTATGTACAGAGTACTACAAACCTGGTTGTGTGTAATTGCGTTGAGCAGCTCTTGTCTCTGTTCATATACTGGCAACTTCTCTCTGAACTTTAATAACTCTGGGTTGTACGTTGTATTAGGCACCTGAAAATAAATATGGATGAATAAATTTATAATTTTATTCTGTTTACATTTTTGAACCAATTATTAGTTTGTTTACTTACATTTGGTTAATTACCTGAACAAATATAGGATAGGCCATATTTTTGAACCAATTATTAACCTGTTTGTTTACTTACATTTGGTTAATTACCTGAACAAATATAGGATAGGCCATATTTTTGAACAAATTATTAACCAGTTCATTTACTTATATTTGGTTAATTACCTGAACAAATATAGGATAGGCCATACATTTCTGCAATTTTCCATACACCAATGTATGTATGAAAAATCTATCATTAAAAATGTTACACCATGTAAATTTTTATTTACTCACTTGAGCGACCCCATTATTCAACTGTCCTACAGCCTTATGTGCTAGCTGGGGACTCCGTTCTTTCTCAGGACAGCAACTAAGGTCATCCTTCTCTTTACTTGTAATTGGGAAGGCATTGAACAGCTCGGTGATACTGCACCGCATGTTTGAGTCCAGGATGAGTTTGGCATCATTCTGGATTATTGTAGATCCAATCCGCTTATATATTGTTAAGTAGCGGTTTACACCTGTATTTTTGTAATGAAAATATAGCATTTTATCACTTATTCGCTTTTACCAACAACTTTATTTGCGTGGAAATGTATCTTTAAAACATAACGAATGAACACCAAGCATTTTCTAATTTAATATTGTAAAATGTTGAACATAAGGGCATACATTATTGTAATGCACTAGAAATCTAAACAATTGATGCGAATAGTGCGTATAATAAGCCAAAATGTAACCTATACTCTAGCTGAAAAAGCTCACCTTTTCCACGCGATTTCGACTTCAAGCCAAGCTTGGCGACCGTTTCGTGGATGAATCCTCGCTCTTGAGCCGAGAGAAACGTCGGAAACTTGAGCTCTGTCTCATTTTCGTCGGTCAAAAACTTATCCAACTGGATTTTGAGAGCAATGCTCACAGACTCCGCGATCGGGAAATGTTTGTTACCTAAATTACGCTTGCCCTTCTTAGAACTCATTATTAACTACTAAATGATATTTAGAATCGCTGCCGAATGCAACATTCGGGGAATAATCAAAATTTTATGAAAATGTTTACTTCACAACAGTAAAATCTACGGCTCGCTACCACAGACTAATAAAAGATAATCTCTACTTGTCAACTTATCCATAGGCAATCCATTTCCCCCGTGATTCCCCCACCCCAACGGAAAAGGCAAAGGCAGAATGAAGTCATATAGCCGAATCCTTAGGCATAGATTACATGATTTTTCTGTTTGTGCGTTTCACAGGTCCTTTCGGACAGGCTAAGGTCAGGCTTATCTTAGTTGAAAAACCATGGTCGTAAAAAAATACTACAGAAATAAAATTTCAAATAAAACCGGTATACCGTAACCAAAATACGAACGGATCATGATGAAACTGTTATGATTGTAATAATGTCTGGCATTGAATTGTTAGATACTGTCGTGATAGAAACATTCCTATAATTCTAAGTTTAACAGAATCGTGCATGAAGTTTTAAAATAAAATAGTTTTCGTAAAAAAACCAGTAACATGTGGTAGCGTTTTATACTATTCAACCGCTAGTGAACTCAAGCTTTAAAAACACATTTAAAAAAAGTTTATGAAACGTCAACGTCTGTGGTCAATGTCAACTGTACGTAAAAACACATGGGATTCTTTATTTTGCAAAATAATTGCATATTGCAATTATCCCATAAATGTTTTTAAACTGGTCTCATTAATCATCAATTATGTCGAAGAAAATCCAGCATTTAGTGGTGGATACCACAGCTTTCATCAGGGCTGCTAACCTGCAGGAGATGGCCGAGAACATGTACACTATCCAAGAGGTAATCGACGAAATTAAGAACGACAGACAGCGGAGGAAGCTCGTCATACTACCCTACGATTTAAAAGTGAAAGATGTCTTCACGGAAAATATTAAGTTCATCACTGATTTCGCTAAGAAAACTGGAGACTACATAAGTCTATCCGCTACAGACATTAAGGTTATGGCATTAGCTTACCAGATCGAGAAGGAAAAGGTGGGTGTGGACCACCTAAAGACAGAACCCACTATGCAGAGAACTGTGAAAGTTACTGGTCTACCTAATTTTAATCCCAATCCTGAAGATGACGCTAATGCAAATGTCAAAGACACAGACAAACCAGTAGAAGCCGAGTTAAATGGAGATAATAATCAAAAACAAGCTTCAGTTGACTGGTCAAAAATAAACATACCAGGGGCAAATGGTGCCAAACAGGGCTCAGACTGGTCCACTATAAAGATTGAAAAATCAGATGCAGTACATTTAGATGTACAAAACTTACTAGGAGACAATTGCAAGGACCAGAAACTAGCTGAAGATATTGCTGAGCAAATTAAAAGTATGGACCTAAGAGATGGGGATGATGTTGACAATCTCATACCTAAAGTGTCTGATGAGGAATCAGAGAGCGAAGATGAATATTCTGACTCAGATAGTGATGGTGGAGAATGGATAACACCAGGAAACTTAGCAGAGAAGAAAAAGGAGATGGACATGGGAGAATTCGAGGACAAGGCTGTTGAAGTAGCAACAATAACATCAGACTTTGCTATGCAGAATGTCCTCAAACAGATAGGCCTAAATGTGACAGCTATAGATGGCCGCATCATACGACAGCTGCGTACATTCATCTTTCGCTGCACCACCTGCTTCAAAACAACAAGTGTAATGACCAAGCTGTTCTGCCCTAAATGTGGGCATGCCACATTGAAGAAAGTAGGAGTAAGCATAGATGAAGATGGGAATCAACATATACATATAAATGGGAGGAAACCATTGACTGCTAGGGGCAAAAGATTCAGCCTGCCAACTCCGAGAGGCGGCCAGCATTTCCAATACCCCATTCTCACAGAAGATCAGCATATACACAAGAGATTTGCTACCAAAATGGCCAGGAACAAGACAAATGCTCTCGATCCTGACTACACTGCTGGGTTTTCTCCATTTGTAATGAAAGATGTCAACTCCAAATCAGCCGTTCTAGGTGTCAGAGCAAACAAGCAAGACGTAAAATACTGGATGAAGAACTTCTCTAAGGGAAAGAAAAAATAAAGGGTTTCTAATAGACACATATGTATAATTAATAAGCTGTTACACAGTTGTATAATAAGATTAAAACCCTTATCCTAATTTGTTAAACATAAAAAAATATATCATTAGTGTTTGGCGAGTTTCTCTTCAAAAAACTTGAACACAGAGTCCATGCAAGCGTATGACGTCATCTCATGTTTTGGATGACCTGGAACAAATTGCATTTTAATATTTTGGGGCACTTCTGGCATTACACTGGAAATAGCCTGATGGCCTGCAGCAAAAAAGTTAATTTATAAATGACCAAAATGAATATGCAATGGGATTTTTTATGTAGAATTCATAATCATACATAATCATACCTGCTGAAACTGAAGGAATTTCAAGGTCTTGAGTTGGTATGGGTGTATCCAGGGGTTCAGTCGCTGATACCCAATTCTTTGCATTCTGCAACAAATATTTATTCTGAAGATTAAATTATTGCCCATGAAAAAATAATTTGGCTACCAAGTGCCACATAATTTTTGTGACTTTACCTATCTTCCAGAAAATTCAATCTAATTGGTGAAAACACACAAACAACAAGGTGCTATGGTAGTGACTCAGGAAAGGGGCAATTAGCAATCTGTTTCTACATGAGAGAGGAACAAACAAGCACCTTCCGACTTTCTAATATTAAGTAAAAAAAAAACGACCAAGTGCGAGTCAGACTCGCGCACGAAGGGTTCCGTACCATTATCTATTAAAAAAACACGTTTGTTGTATGGGAGCCCCCTTAAATATTTATTTTATTCCGTTTTTTAGTATTTGTTGTTATAGCAGCAACAGAAATACACCATCTGTGAAAATTTCAACAGTCTAACTATCACAGTTCATGGGATACAGCCTGGTGACACACGGACAGACAGACAAACGGACGGACAGCGGAGTTTTAGTAATAGTGTCCCGTTTAACTCTTTGGGTATGGAACCTTAAAAAAGGCCCCATCACATGCCCCCACAATATGACCGGGCCATACAGATAATCATGGTATGCCCTAAACATCCTTATCCTTACTTATTATGATTACCTGTCTGACATAATCCGGTATCTTTTTGCTCGAGAACCCATGCACAGAGTCAGTCAACGCTATGCCTCTCACGCGTGTCTTGAAGTCGCCCTTGAATCTCAACGCCAAATTCATAGTAACAACGCCGCCATAACTATGGGCCACAATAAAAATGTTTCTAGCTTTAGATGTCGCAACATACTTGTCCCATACATATTGTGCGTGTTCGTCTGGGGTCCCACTGTTGGGAATTTTGTTGCCTCTTATGCGGTAGTTGTCGTTTGTGTTCATTAATATCACTCCATAGTTTAAAGAGACAGCTTTTCGGATGTAAGGGATCTGGGTGCCCTTTTCTACGCTCTCATTGATGATCAAGCTGGAAAATGTATTTTAGTGAGCCAGAGTAACAATAAGTAATGATAGCAGGTGACATACACAAGTCACATGAGCGGCAGTCATGGTTATGGTCAGTAATCATGGTCAAAATCATCTAATACTTACAACTTCTAAAATGATGAAAATGGATTTGTTAGATGTACTATCTGAGATTTTTATTATCCTGTATAAAAAATTCCGATCGCCTTACTTTCCAGTATTTGAATTTATTGTATAAAAAATTCCGACGGCCTTTTTCCTGTATTATTTTTTCTCGTATAAAAAATTCCGATCGGCTTTTTTTCGATTACTTGATTTTCAATACGTATGTGTAGTGTACATTTTACTTTTCGCATACTTTCTCATTCGCCTTTTCTCCTAAATGGATATGCGTATGCAGATGCGCTAACCTATGCGTATGAGAAATTTTGTGAAAAGTAAAATATACGCATACGAAATAGTTCGTGTGGAATAGAAAGTCAAGCAATCGGAAACAAGGCGGTTTCCATTAATTATAAAAAAATTTAAAAAAAGACAAGAAAATACAAATACTGGAAAAAAGGCTATCGGAAATTTTTATACAAGAAAATAAAAATATCGGAAAAAGCATCTGACAAATCTTATTTTTTGCATCTTACATCCAACATGTTTGATTTCTTATGACGTCATATAGCCTATGACACGCGGACATTGGTCAAAATATAAGGAGTATTTTAGAAGCAGGGAACAGATAAAATAATCTTTGCCAGAGTCAAGTTAAAAAGTACATGTTACTATATATATTTCAACTCTAGCTCAAAGGCCCGGGCACACCAAACGCGGTTACGGCGCGTTTGCGGCGCGAACGCGGGTCCGCGCCGTTGTCGAACAGCGCGAGCGAATTTACCATGCCACACCAAAGTAGCCGCGGGACCGCGGCGGTCATGCGCCGCCGCGGTGTGGCATGGCATATTCGCCCGCGCCGTTCGACAACGGCGCGGACCCGCGTTCGCGCCGCAACCGCGTTTGGTTTGCCCCGGCCTTAAGAGAGATATCTCAGGTAGATTTGGTTTTGTCAACTCTACTAAGTAATATGGCTCAGAATAAAAATATTTCAGGCTTTTGTTATTCCTTTTCATTGCCTATGTCGTGACTGGATGACACGTAAAAAGTGCTAGAACAGCCTCATCTATGCATGACAAAATTAAACCCTAAATGAATTATTATATTTAAGCTATAAGCGTGCCTGAACACCCTCAGTTTATTAAAAAGGTTGTCTTTTTTTTATGATTCTCCCACTCAACATTTTCTTGTGGCTAAAAAGTCAATCATAGAAACTTACGATCTAGCCCACTGCCCAGCCCGAACAGCCCCAGATCCATGTATCAGAATCACAATGGTATCCTTCTCGTCATACTCTTTCGTAGCCAAAATAAAGGTGCCCGTGGCTGGTACGGTATCCTTTGGGACTTGGAGCCGCATCATATCCTCCTGAGTCGCAAGAAGGTGGTAGACATAGTCCGTAACAGCCATGCCCACCTCCTCATAGTGCATTTGGCATTCTTGGTGTATGGTGCTAATGTTGAATTGGAATGGTTCATCTCCTAAGAGACCGTCTTCAACTTTTTTGAGTTCACCTTCTGTAAAATGACAGTAAAGTCGATGAGTTTTTAACCAACTGTTCAAGATAAGAGTGTACATTAACACATTCAGTGCCGATATTGGGTTTTCGATTCCTTTGTCGCCATGACGAACGACTCACTGGTCGGGTTGTTGCTATAGCAATTTTGTATGCAGGCAATTCTGCGGCGCATGGGATGGGACTAGATTTTTAGGCTGGCACTGAGTGTTCATTTCTTTCTCGGATCTGTATGTCTGTTTCTTTGTCCCATCTAGAAATTTTGACTCGGTAATTTGAATATAATGAGGATGAGGTGTCATTAGATTTGTCTTAATCTTATATTAATGTAAGAAAAAATAAAGAGTCCAGACTGACATCTAATAATAAAACCATCTGTTTCCCTTATTGAAGCAGGAATTTACCTCATGTTAGCTTGGATATTTATCTAATTAAGTTTACCCATGTAAATAAATAAATATGATCACACTGAAACTAGGAAAACCTGAACTTTGGTACAGACAAGCAAGTGTCCACATCCACAGTGATAACTTACACAGATAACCAGAACTTAACTCAAAGTTGCTGATGCATCTAAAACATTTCCACACTGGGTTTGTGGCTTGCTTTAAGACTACTAGTTTATGTGAACAAGTCAGCTAGTATTTATATTGTTTGGGTACTTACTACTATTGAATCCATAACCCAGCTCCATGAGCACCTCCTGCGGCGACTTGTGCCCCGGCATCGTTGAGCGCTTCACACTCATCGGAGCGCGGCGCAGGTGCCTCACCACCCGACGCTGGAAAAAACTTCGCAATTTCGACATTAACTAAAAAATAAACAGGTATTGATAGAACAATTCAGTCAAGTAATGGGCTTATTACAACTTCCTAAATTTTGCCACTTACGAGAGGGACGCCGTAATACGTTAGATACGTATGGAGATATCTCAATCACATTCGAACGTATTGCGGCGTCCCTCTCGTAAGTGGCTAAATTTAGGAAGGTGTAATAAGCCCATTAATAGTAGAAAATCATAGTGCTTGTAAGTAGTTCTGTACATAGATACGTAACGCAACACTAATCTGTCGTACTGCGTATGCTGTTATGTTTGTAACCGGAAAAATATATGGCACATTTGCATATACTACGAAAAAAGCCTGAAAAAGCATGAAACAAAAACAGATGAACGCAATTCCAATTTAAAAAACAACAGTTTTTTACATACCTTATCGAAACGGTACCTTTTAAACACTGATCAGTAAAAGTTGTTATGGATTTTATGTGCACAAATTCGCTTAACTTTATGTTACAGTATTACTTCTTGATCTCATTCATATAAATGATATAAATATTCAGTAAATTCATGTACGGTATAGAAACGCACGGTTATTACGCTTTGGGTAAATAAATAAAAGTCTCCCGCCCAAGAGCCAAAGAAAAGCGGTATAAACTAGACGTGGGTAACTCCGGATTCAATGAGTCAAATGATCCAATTCCGTGAGCGGACTCGATTGACTCACTAAATCCGCGCGATCCTTACTGAGTCCGCGGACTTACTAACTCCGACTGGACTGACAGACTCCGAACGAAACCTATTCTCGCTACTGCTCCGGCCGACCCGATCCGCGTCACTTGATGTCGGTGGTGGAAGTGACTATATACCTGATCTGAATACATGAAATATATTAAACTTCAAACATGTTAATTGTGAATAGGCCCTGTAAATATTTGTGCTAATATTTTTCAACTAAACTTGTAAATAAAACAAAAGTAAAAAAAAATATCACAAAAAAGGAAATAAAAAACAATCATTGCGCATATAAATCAAGCATTCAATTGTAAATAAAATCGATTTTTACATACACTTATCTAACACATTGTTAAGATTGACAGTCCTAAGCCTGTGTGTGTACGAAGGGAAATCTATAAACCATTATTTAATCCAATCAACAACAAAAACACCATTAAAAATACTCATCAATCCGGTCCGGTTGGTACATGTATAATTAATACCGATCCGAAAATCCGATGCATTCCGATGAATCATAAATGTTTAAAACGCTCCGGACGCGATACGAACCGGACTCATCAAGAGGAGTCGGAATCATTAAGCTGACTCGGATCCGATCGCGGATCCGGACTCAGTGAATCAAATCACTCCGCGGAGTCGAGATTACCCATGTCTAGTATAAACCTTTACTCTTTGAGCTTAACTCACCTCACCCTGTCACCCTTTGTTTTGCCCAGTTTTCATTCTGTCTCTGTCGGGTCCATTCATTTGACTTGACATTTGTACAGTGCTGCCATCTCTTAAATTAAAAAGTTGCAAGATGTATGCCTAGAAGTTACCAAAAAGTAGCTAAATATTTTAGAACGTTGCCAAAAATTTAAATGAATAATAAAGGACAAAGAATTAAGCTGCTTTAATAATCAATTATCATAAAAAATTCAATTATTATCTTTCAATTATGGAGTTAAGCTGGGTCTCCAGCTCATTTTAAAGTATATTTTTGCCGAGAAAGCATTGATGACACACGAACGATAGGGTTATTATAGTTTCAAAACAACATAATATTGCGGCTTCTAAGACATACTTTAAAAGAAGTCCGAATAACAAAAGTTGCTAAAAAATATGTTGAACCTAAATGGAAATTATATTTTCTAAATCAGCTAAAAAGATACTAAATTTAGCTACAAAATTGCTAAATTGGCAACACTGCATTTGTAAACATTGCCACAGATAACTACGCAATCAGGGGCGGTAATTCTAGTACTAGCCAATTAACCTTATTTCAGGTCGCAACGTCTCGCGAACGCATACCTGTCTGCGAACGCACCCTATGTGTAAAAGAGAAAAGTAAACGCTTCATGGGGTGTCGCGGCGTAAATGTAATACGCACATAGGAATAATTGTGCGACCAAGAGCTTAGCACACTAATTTTTATCGCGCACATAAAGCATTCATTCCTTTCGCACGCGCTTATTAGTTAAAAAGTGACAGATGCTTTATGTGCGCGATAAAAATTAGTGTGCTAAGCCCTCCGTGATATTGACAATCAATATCTTCTATAAATTATACTATAAGCATTGGGTTTAGTACACTAATTTTTAAGTTAGGTTATTTATTTCTCAAAATAGAATCACATTATAAATTGCGCATGTCAAAGTATAATACCTGCACTTGACGCGCGCCGAATGGAGGCGAGCGCAGGCGAGTGCTAGCGTGAAGTCGGCCCGCTCGGCTCGACTCGTGTGCGCTCGCCTCGCCTCGTCTCCGCTCGCTATAGTTGTCGGTTTTTTATGCAAGATCAAAGTGACGAGTGAAATTGCGAGCGGCCCGACCTCACGCGCGCGTAAATAAGTGTGCCACAGGTTATAAAATACTTCACGTACGATTTTCCTTTAATATAATAAAACAAAATTAAAATGAAATAACCCTCTTCGGAATAGGACATAGGGTACTATTTATCCCGGAAAAATCAAAAGTTCCCGAGGGAATAACTTTAACCGAATTCCGCTCAGACAATGTCGCAGGCAAATGGTAGTTTTAGATATAGGTAACATTAATTTAATGAAACTCTTTTTTTAATTTTATTATTTAGGCTCTGCTAACATCTAACAAAAGAATAAACAAAAAAGCATGTTCACGCACGTACCTCCATTAGGTACTTAATAAAGTAAAGAATCTTGATACGTATTTAAATAAAAATATAAATTTCATAGGGTAGATATGTTCTAACACTGTTCTATTTTTGTCTATAGTGAGCTAACTATCCACCATCTCTTTTTCCTGCAAGGTTTTTGAATCTTTTTGTACAATATGTACGTAAAAAAGCATAATGAGCAAACGCGGACAAAGCCGTCGCGACACGTCCACCGTCTTCTACGATTCTACGGCAACTGAGCTATGCGCGCATGAATTGAGTGCCACTTGCCTCGGTACCACTCGCCGAGCGCCTCGCCTGAGCGCCTCGCCCGAGCGCCTCGTACGAGCGTGAAGTGCAGCTAAAATACCTGCACTTCATGCGCGCCGAGTGGAGGCGAGTGCAGGCGAGTGGCTACGTGAAGTGGACCCGCTCGGCTCGACTCGTGTGCGCTCGCCTCGCCTCGTCTCCGCTCGCTATAGTTGTCGGTTTTTCGTGCAAGATCAAAGTGACGAGTGAAATTGCGAGCGGCCCGACCTCACGCGCGCGTACATTAGTGTGCCACAGGTTATAAAATACTTCACGTACGATTTTCCTTTAATATAATAAAACAAAATTTAAATTAAAAAACCCTCTTCGGAATAGGACATAGGGTACTATTTATCCCGGAAAAATCAAAAGTTCTCGAGGGAATAACTATAACCGAATTCCGCCCGGAAAAAGCCACAGGCAAATGGTAGTTTTAGATATAGGTAATATAAATTTAATGAAACTCTTTTCTTTTATTATTTAGGTTCTGCTAACATCTAACAAAAGAATAAACAAAAAAGCATGTCCACGCACGTACCTCCATTAGGTACTTAATAAAGTAAAGAATCTTGATACGTATTTATATAAAAATATAAATTTCAAAGGGTAGATATGTTCTGACACTGTTCTATTTTTGTGTATAGTAAGCTAAGCATCCACCATCTCCTTTTCCTGCAAGGTTTTCGAATCTTTTTGTACAATATGTACGTAAAAAAGCATAATGCGCAAACGCGGACAAAGCTGTCGCGGCACGTCCATCGTCTTCTACGATTCAGCGGCAACTGAGCTATGCGGGCATGAAGTGCAGTGCCACTCGCCACCACTCGCCTCGGCACCACTCGCCGAGCGCCTCGCCCGAGCGCCTCGTACGAGCGTGAAGTGCAGCTATAATACCTGCACTTCATGCGCGCCGAGTGGAGGCGAGTGCAGGCGATTGGCTACGTGAAGTGGGCCCGCTCGGCTCGACTCGTGTGCGCTCGCCTCGCCTCGTCTCCGCTCGCTATAGTTGTCGGTTTTTTGTGCAAGATCAAAGTGACGAGTGAAATTGCGAGCGGCCCGACCTCACGCGCGCGTACATTAGTGTGCCACAGGTTATAAAATACTTCACGTACGATTTTCCTTTAATATAATAAAACAAAATTTAAATTAAATAACCCTCTTCGGAATAGGACATAGGGTACTATTTATCCCGGAAAAATCAAAAGTTCCCGAGGGAATAACTTTAACCGAATTCCGCTCGGACAATGTCGCAGGCAAATGGTAGTTTTAGATATAGGTAATATTAATTTAATGAAACACTTTTTTTATTTTTATTATTTAGGCTCTGCTAACATCTAACAAAAGAATAAACAAAAAAGCATGTTCACGCACGTACCTCCATTAGGTACTTAATAAAGTAAAGAAACTTGATACGTATTTAAATAAAAATATAAATTTCATAGGGTAGATATGTTCTGACACTGTTCTATTTTTGTGTATAGTAAGCTAAGCATCCACCATCTCTTTTTCCTGCAAGGCTTTCGACTCTTTTTGTACAATATGTACGTAAAAAAGCATAATGAGCAAACGCGGACAAAGCTGTCGCGGCACGTCCATCGTCTTCTACGATTCAGCGGCAACTGAGCTATGCGCGCATGAAGTCAGTGCCACTCGCCTCGGTACTACTCGCCGAGCGCCTCGCCCGAGCGCCTCGTACGAGCGTCAAGTGCAGCTATAAGGCTAGGTACTGACCTACAATATAACTGTGCAATATCACTGTTTTCACAATTATATTGATCGTCAGTAGTGGAAACTAATTTAATGGTGTTTATTCTAATGTTGTGCATTTTGTGGGATGCAACGTGTGTAAGTACGTTTACGCCATCTCACTTGAGTCAAACGATGAGATCTGCTGGGTCGGCTGCGGAAAGTGCAGCCAGAATGAAACATGGCAGTATTGGCAGTGTACAATTTCGTGCCAATTGCCGTGGAGACGGCAGGGTCTTGGGGAAAAGAGGCCTTAGAGTTTGTTTAGGAGCTGGCCCCCAATTCTCGCTGCATGTGAGATAATGTCGATTGTGAGATTAAACGTCAGATTCATACAGTTGTGTCAAACGACTGTATGCACTCGTTTAATCTCGATTGTGAGATTATCTCGAATGCAGCGAGAATTGGGGGCCTGGGTCGCCGGCTTAGGGACGGGTTGCAATCCCTGTTCCGAATAGTACTTGGTTGATTAGACATGTTATACACCAACATTTAAGTCACAAACTAGTACTCTATGTGTACGTATAATTGTGTGTTTATGACACTTTGCGCTAATAGAGACAAATGATAGAGCATGCCGGTTGTTAGTAAGACATAAATATACATCATTTGTGTCGTATTGATTGCTGCTCATTGGCAAGAGCGCGTCACATGACTTACTGGTACGGAGGAGATTAGGCAAAGTGTACGCTGGATTTTACTAGTGTAGAATAATAAAAACAATTGTGAACAAAACATTTATTTTTTTAAATACACATGGTGAACAATTTAAGTATGGAATTAAAACGATGTGAATTAATAATTATTATTTATTTATTTATTTATACCATTATCAAATATGCAATATAACAGGTAAAAAAAAAACCTAATTCATTACAAATTTGTAAAAGTTAATTATATTCCCTCAAATAAACTTTGCTTATTTCTCTTTTGTCTTTTGTAATCAGTTTTTCATTCTGGATTATTTTTGTGTGCGAAATGTATGCGTACATTTGTAAATGTCTCAATAATAGCGCGTATAAGATTTAGCCTGTGATTATAAGTCGGATGTTGCTCTAGGGAATGAGAATTTGAGCAAAATCTACGGCTTCAGCTTTAAGATTTAGTTCCCTAATCTGATCTATCGTGAAATATTTTATCTTTTTGAGCACTGCCACAATTTTTTTTAAACTGTTACACTTTTCTTTTAGTCTTTTATTTTTTCTAGTCAAATTATAGTTCTTTAACTGTAGTCGGCGTTTTTCCTTAGAAATTTTTCTAACTTTTGTTTTCAAAAATGCTTTTTGAGGGGTATCAAAAATTGAATCTTCGTCGGATACATTAACTTCTTGCAAACTTGATGGCGATGCTATGGTGTTCTGTTCTTTTTTCTGAAACAAAAAAATATGAAATAAATACTAAAAAGTCAAATCTAATCTGTACCACTCTCCAATATCTATTAATATTTTTGCCTATTTTATATGTCACTGTATTATTATGTTTATAACTCCGAAATTAAGAAAAAAGTAAGAAGTATCAAAAACAACAACCCTCCCCTACACTTTTTTCATTTGCGGGTGCCATTTACAAAATGTATATAGCCTAAAGTAAAAAAATGTTAAATAAACTAATAAAAAAATTTTTTTTTTTTTTTTATAGGCTATAAATATTTTTTCCCTTTTTAGTTGCAGTTAGATATATTTTTTGTATCCCCTCTTAATTTCCTTCATTTTCCCCCCTAATCGATTGGTTTGGTAAAATAAAAGTTAGCGACGTACAATTTAGTGCCAAAAATCCGCCATTTTGTTAAATTTTTTGTAAATATCTATCGAAGGTGATTCAGATTTTTGAGACGAATCTAACGACATCTTAACTGTCGAAATTCGTCAAGCCGTTTGGAAGATAAGAGGTCATAAAGAAACTTACAAAAAACACAAGATATGCGCGAAAAACATAACCCTTCCTTGGCAGTCGGGTAAAAAAACATTTAAGTATATTACCTAACTGTAAAGCATAATATTGTGATACCTTGGTTAAATTAATATAATAATTAATAAAGTTATATTAATTTACCTCAATTACAGGAACTGCTGTTCTTTTCAATCTTCGTATATTTTTCTTTGTAATATAAACATCACTTGTCAGAAAATGCTCAGAGCACAATGTAGAGTAAGTAGTATGCATCCAATCATCTTCGCGTCTTTGAGTCCTAATTACCTTCAGCCATTTTTCTTGCATTAAACCATCTTTAGGTAATCTAAAAATATAAACAATAAATGATAGGTTATATTCTTTTCGCTTCATTCTTTTCTAGAATGTATTGTATTACTATATATAATCTTAGAAAATAAGATTGCATATTACTTGACATAAACAAAATTAAGAAATCTGGGTTCATAAATGTTATTTTCCCCAACTTCCCCTGGAACCAGCCGCCACGTGACCGCGCTTACATTGTCTCTTTTACTCTTACGCACAAAACAGATTACATCTCGCTCTTTAGCCTACCCGTGTCAGCCATTGCCAAATTATGTAAAAACTAAATACGTTTATTATGTTTTGATACTTTTAAATGAAAAAACAGTACTTACGAATGAAATGACACGTTTTTCTTGTCTCTAACAGTTTCAGTGTAATTGGTACAACTCCTAAACACACAGGAAGGCATTTTTGCCAGGAAACGCGAAATAACTTAAGGCGCTGTCGGGACGTGTAGCCGTAAAGAGATAGCGTGCCCAACTGAATGCGCTCTGGGCAATTACCTGCCTTTCGTCTGGTCATTCTACAGCGTGTATGAAGTATCTATAGGGTTGAGCGGATTTCCTTAGCAAATGGGACTATGGGATGGATGAGCAGGAGGGACTCCACTCTCAATATGTGTTTCGATCAAACTAATGAGCGAATTAAATAATTTCCACACGTGAAACCTCTTTATTTATAAGAAAAGTCACAGTTTTGCTTTATCAATAACTAAGCTAACTTATCGCAAAGAGAGCGGATTACTGGAGTTACATCCTTTTCGATTGAAGATAACTCTGCAGAACTAAGTGGCTGACTCTACACTGCGAGTTAATTCTACTGGGGTTCCGCAAGGAAGCATCTTGGGGCCACTTTTGTTCCTATTATATATAAACGACCTTCCTATTTGCATTAAGCAGCGAAGTGTTCTATTTGCTGACGACACAACCGTTATGATAAGGGTAAAGGGCATTAAAGAATTAGAAAATAACATTTTAAGCGCTTTGTAGGACATGACATATCAACCTGGCTTACGAAAAACTGTTCATATATTGAATGTTTCAAAAACTAAAATAATACAATTTTTAACCCGCAACAGCAACAAAACTAAATTAGATATAGAGAATACCTAATAAGGAAAATATAGAACAAGTGGGACTACTTGAATTGGAAACAAGTTGACGCAGTTTCTACTTCACTGAACAAATTCGTTTATGCACTTAAGAAACTGAGATGTATCACCTCCGTAAAAGTAGCTTAGTCGTTTATTATAGTTATATCTGTTGCAAATTGCGTTACTGAATAGTTCTTTGGGGAAATGCGACAAAAAAATAATCTACGAGCATCAAAAAAAGTGTAGCCATTGTTTAAGAATATTTCCGAGTCCCGAGTCTGAACATTTTAGAGGTGTGCAAGTTTCTAAGGAACAACATGGAGTAGGTACCTACTTCGAAACAAAAAATAACAATGGACAACGTACTGTCACTCATATGGCTTTAGTAGTTCCCAGTGGCGCGGCCCTATCATGCCGGGCTAGCACGACACGCCCGCGAGTCGTTTGTCGCTCAGTGCGTCCCTGTCAAATTAGTCAAATACGTAAAGGCCGGGGCAAACCAAACGTGGTTGCGGCGCGAACGCGGGTCCGCGCCGTTGTCGAACGGCGCGGGCGAATATACTATGCCACACCGCGGCGGCGCGGGACCGCCGCGGTCCCGCGGCTACTTTGGTGTGGCATGGTAAATTCGCTCGCACTGTTCGACAACGGCGCGGACTAGATATGAGCGCCGATGGCAGTTTAACCGGCGGCGGCATGGATCAGAATTTCCATCGGCGGCGGCGGCGTTGTCGGCGGCGTGACTTTGCAATACATCAGGGTTAAATTTTTTAAATAAAACACTTTTTTTTTTAAACATTCAACGTAAAAATATCCTTTAACTTATTGATAGCATATAATAGTATATATTTCTGCAGCGCGCCTTCACCGCAACTCTGAAAAAAAAAAACGAATCAATCGTTACCCATAACCTTCAATAAAAATATATTATGTAATGTAATGCGCAGGCAGTACTTTTTAAGTAAACGACAGATTCAGTTTTAATCAATTAAATTAATATTACTTTCAATGTCAGTAATGAAAATCAAACACACAGCTTTTAATATATTTACTAAAGGAAATGACACCAAACCCAAGTTAATTCAACTCCAATTTTTAATTAAAATAATTGAATATAAAACGAGATGTTTCTTTTTTGCCAAAAATTCCATAACACTTCCAGTTAATTCATAATCATAATTGGTACAAAGTAATATTATTGAAATAAAAAATAGTAAAGACTTACTCTGCAAACAGTACATCTTCATTGATATTCTTTTCATTTTTCAAGCAAGCATCGCGAAATATTTGGTCACATAAAACACTTCTTCTCTTGCCATCTAAATCGATTGATCTAAAATGAATCGGTAAATATCTAATTGTAATATTCGCGGTCGATGCAGTTGCCATTTTGTTCTATATATGACGTGGGTTCACCCTACGGCGAATCAGTTTCAACTGATATGATTCATCGGATCACCCGATTGGCGCGCCTATGGTGCCGCGCCGGCGGCAACGGCGCGGCTGTCGATTGCGGCGACGGCGGCGCGCCGGCGTGGCGCTCATATCTAGCGCGGACCCGCGTTCGCACCGCAAACGCGCCGCAACCGCGTTTGGTGTGCCCGGGTCTTAAGGGACGCACTGAGCGACAAACGACTCGCGGGCAGGTCGTGCTAGACGTGCAGACACGGGGATAAGTTAAACCTATTTATCTCTCTGTCTTTGTATGGAAATCTATAGAATGGCATTAAAAAGTTTTTGTGTAAGAAACACGTTAATAATAAAATATTATTTAATACAATTGATGTTTATTTGAATTTTAAAATCCCTAAAAAGTATGCCTAAGCATTACTTAAATTTAATATTACCTATCATTATATAACATCGATGGCAATGGTAGTGATCAAACGATCAGCATTTTAGTTAATTTCTATTTTATCCGGTAAACTTAATACCTATCTACTATGAAATGTCACTTTGAAATAAGTAAGTACCTATTTGAAAGTTATCGATAAATTTCATATCGGACGGAAGGAATTCCCTACTTCTATGTATGTCTGTTTATGACGCTATACTTACCCATGATATATTATGGACAAATCTTCCAAATGATAAGTTTTATCAATTATTAAATAAGGTTTTGTTAGATGAGTGTTTTTATTATTGGACGATTATTTTATAAAATGTGCAATGAATTAAGTGTATTTGGCGTTATATCCGGTTAATAATAGTTGACATTTGAATTTTAATAAAATAATGGTATGCAAGTTATCCGTATAAATAGAATCGGTTTTTTCCCCATTTAAAGTTTTTTTAATATCTATGAAATCGACATGACACTGGCTAAATCACTCGAAAAGCCATAAAAAAATTAAATAGGATATGACATGTGAATTTTAATGAAATACTTACCTAATATGGTACTTAATTGATTCTATAAAATCATTATACCTATTCTAAGCTACTAATTAATTGTATATGTATGTAGATTAACTTAAAGGTCGCGTCACGTAAAAAGAGCGCAGTCGGCCGATAGCACATTTTATATAGAAAGAAGAAAGAAACAAAGAAAGAAACATTTATTCACTAACACAGAAGACACACGGATTACTCTAACATAAATATAAATTAAAAACAGTACAAAACAAAATGGTGGTGTGTGTGTCCTCGCGGCTGTGAATGGGACGCTGGCTTACTTGCTGGATGCGATTACACCTTCCTTAATTTAGGAAGGTGTACTTACCTAATAAGCCTTTTAATGCTGATACATGGCCGGCAGCGCTCTTTATAGGTACTTATATATCATGCAGTTATTCTACACATTTCGCTAAAATCCAGTAACTGTACCGCGCCGTGTTAACGCTATGTGCTCCACAAAAAACCAACGGAACCTCGAAACTTGAACGCACATAGTTCTGTGCTTGAACGTAGTAAACAACCGGACAAGTGCGAGTCTGGCTCACGGGCCGAGGGTCCGGTACCTACCTATGAAATTAAAGTTTAGATAATTTTAGCAAACATTGCCCTAACGAAATGCAAATGCAAGTTTGTAATCGCAATATTATATATGTAACGTACCTAAATATTTTGAATTTACTAATATAATTGAAACAAGGAAATAGGGGACGGCGCTAAAAGCTTCGCCAAACCATATATACATCGTTGTAAATCTTAAATTCCAGCACATATACCTACTTACAAGTTTTTACTATTTTACAAAAAAAAATATACACTTATTAAGTAGTGCATTTAAAAAACCTAAATAAATTTTCAGGAGATCTACTGAATTGCGAGTATGTCTACTGGCCTGCTGAATTTGCACGAGAATCAACTCATATTTTGTCTCGGGAACAGAACGAAATGAAGTAAAAGTAACCCATGACCATGAATTTAGGTACCCAAACCGTTCTCGTTATCGATATCTATCGGAAATGAGGGCCTGGCCACGACACAACGGCACGACGTCGTTAGGCTTTGGCCACATCTCCATGGCACAACGTCGTCAATGTGAAACGGCGCGGCGCCGTGGACCGACGCGGCACCGCACCGTTCATTTGCATGGTGCGGTAACGTGCCGTGCCACGGCGCCGCGCGTGGTGTTGTGGCCAGGCCTTCATTTCCGATAGATTTCGATAACGAGAACGGTTTGCATAAACTCATGGTAATGGTACAGAGCTGGATTAGCCATTAGGCAGTGTAGGCAATAGACTAGCATCTGACCCGCATCTGCTAGGGGCCCACGGCCCAGTCCCACGCACTGAGAAAATTTTTTTTTTTCATCGAGTCAAAATTAAATTTGAAGATTTGTTTCCTCAATGACAATTTTTAAATAGTATTATCAATAGACAACGTACAGCCTGAATGATAGTTTATGGGAGGTCCTAGAAGTTTGAAATTTGGAGGATATATCCCAAGAGGTGCACGAAGGAGGGATTTTTGAAATTCTATCCCTAAAGGGGTGAAATGGGGTGATAAAGTTTGTATGGAAAATACCGCGGGCGAAGCTGTGGCGGGTTCACTAGTTATAAATATAATTGCATAATGTGGTAGAAAAAATATATTTTAGGAAGTTAACAAAAAGGGAAAAGTGTCCCCGATACTTGCATTGCCTAGGGGCCCCGACATATTAGAATAATAACATAATATATCGATATATTGAAATAGTTTAAATATCATCAATAGGAAACCATACATCAATAGGAAAAAACAGAACCCTTATAGGATCACTATCGTGTGTCTATCCGTTTGTCTGTCCGTCTGTCACAGCCAATTTGCTCCGAAACTGATGGAACGATTGAGTTGAAATTTGGTACACATAAATATGTAAGTCGGTGACCGCAACAGGGATATGTAACGTAAATAAATGAATTTTAAACATGGGGGCAACCTTTGTGGGGTAAATTAGAAAAAAAAAAGATTTTGCAAACTATAGCGTGTGACATATCAAATGAAAGGGCTCATTGTTGGGATCTTAAATTTATATTTATAATAGTAAATTAAATTTGTTTTGAAGGTATTTAAGAAAATAGGCGAAAATTTATCATTCCCCCCTCCCCTATCTCCGAAACTACTGGGCCTAAACTTTTGAAAAAAGACAGAAAGTAGTTCTTTACATATAGATTACAGGAAAACCTATAAGAAGTCTATGGTATAATAAAGTAACAGTAAATTTCATATAATCACGGAACCCAGAATTTTAATTTTAATGTCAGTGGGGTAACAATTGGGTGGCAGGGCTGGCAAAATGCCACGGGCCCCCGACCCAAGCGGGCCCCGGACCAAGAGGCCGCGAGCTCAAAAATATAGTACAATGTGACGATTTTTACTGATAGGGCACCATCAAAAGAATTTGCCACGGGCCCCAGATGGTATAGTTACGCCACTGTTTAATGTTTTCTTTTACGTGCAATAAAGAGTTTACATACATACATACCCTCCTCTCCACGCGAGTTTCACTCGCACTTGTCAGGTTTTTGGTGATGCACACATCACCTTCCTAATAATAATGTCGGTCCGAGATTATTAAAGTTACCATTTAATTAACGATATATTTGATAATTCTAGTTTATTTTATTTACTAACGAAGGTCAGTTATTATTTCTTACTTTTCAAAGGGTTTTCGGAGTCGGTTTTGCTATTTGTTGAATTTTTTTTTTTAACGTTTTAGTGAATATGACGTCATAAAAATAGGCTTATTATTGAAGCTGCTATTGCTTCTTCCAAGATCCAAATCGATAGTACGGGACTTTTGGCATGCGAGTCAGACTCGCACTTGACCGGTTTTTATACTAATAAAAATACTACCATTTATTTATTGCAGGCATCAGTGCCCATACATAAATACCTTACATACAGACTAACATACATATAAAAATAACTTAATACCTAATAACAATGACGTACCTACACATCATAATAAAATAAGATCATAGTATGATTTTATCTCCTTGTTAATTTAAACAAATCATCATAAGAAAACAAACGAATGTATCAAAAGGCTGCAACTATTACCTACATAAGTTTACGGAACCCTAAAATACTGACAAATACTTAAATCAATAAATACTTTTCTATCCAGTCTATTTACCTACAAATCCGGTTTTGTTTGCAACTAAGGAACTCTAAAAACGAATGAACATTTTTTAACACATTAATTTATTGAAAATAACTTATTAAGTTATAAATTTCTATTCTTATTTTTAAGATAGGATAATGTATAAAAATAGAGACTTGCTTTGTCCAAAACCGCTCCGCAAATAGATAAAGTAGGGTAAAGTGCTTACGTAAGCTTGTAATTGTATTATATACGTACCTACGTTCTCTTTACGTTCATAGTAAAGTACCTAAACATTTGACATCTACTTTTTAGCTAGTTGCTGTCTTGCTCGCACATACTGAGAATTATTGTTGAAGGAATGCGCGCGTCGGCGAGTCTCGCTATATTCAGCAGTAAGGTGGATGTCTGTCAACTATTCAATATCCGGTGCACTTTACTCCAACGTGTTAGAGTTCATTTTTGATCATATTAGAGCAGAGCCGCCGCCTTATCAACATTGCGAACGCAGACGCGAGACTATCTGTACCGACTACTTTGTAAAAGTACATTGATAAATTTTATTATTACCAAACTCAATAGGTAGTTTGAGGTTTTTATGCACAAATTGAATGCTTAGAGGTTCGAAAATTTTATCATATTTTTTTTTAAATATTTCTCTTATGTTTTTAATGACTTTAATGTCGATCAAAGCCAAAATTAGATTCGTAAATTAAGGAACTAAATGAAAAGACCTTGAGACCGAGTCTCGTGGGGAGTACGGCTACGTCATCGACGGAAGTTTTGCAGTTATGTATAGCCGCTACCAGCGATCTGATTGGCCAACAAAGCCTTGTCGGCGGCCATTTTATTCGTTCTGAGTCACCAAAAGGTGAAAAATGTTGAGAATTAATGCGTACTCCCCACGAGACTCGACAACGGTATTGGGCATTTCCCTCGTGAACACAAAATTTGGGTTTCATGTTCCCTACCTACCACAGCGTGGATGAAATAATATAATTTTTGCTGGGAATTATTTTATAAAATTAACTAATAATTGTTTAAGTAGTTCCGTGGGAGGTGGGAAAAGTGGATTTAATTAATTTCCGACTTCAAGTTGTGAGGAATTCGGTTTTCCAGCACGAATTCAGTCGGCTGGTGGTCGTCGTGTAGGAACAGCAAAGTCATGGACTACAATAATTAAAACAGTGCGAAGTGTGCACAGAATTAATATCAATAAATACATGTGTTTTACCTAACTGTCAAAATAATAGTGAAGTAATCAGTGTACGTTGCGGATCGGATTGTTTACGTAGATGTTGACTGAGAATTGTCAACGCGGTGCGGCAGGATGTAGCCCGAGGTATCTGCGGGCTTGAAGGAACGACCTAAAGCGTTTCTATGTTTTAATTTGGGCGTCGTCAGTGCGTTAAAATGTCGGAAACAACGTTAGTGAAGGTGAAGACGGAGCGGCCAGACGAGGCGGAGATTAGGGAGTTGGCGGCAAAAATGGTCGAGGCGAACAAGGCGAAAGCGCTCGCAGCGTCCGCCGCGGCAGCGCGACCCGGGCCCGGCCTGGGCGTCGCGCCCCCTGGCCCTGGTGGACAACTGGGCATCCTTAACTTCCTGACGCGGAAGACTGGCGCTCCCGTCGACACGCGCCCGCCCGTTGACCCTGAGAAGAAAACCCCTGCGCCCGACGAGGCCAGTTGGAAGGGGCACTTCGGCTGGGACATGCTGGGCAAGTGCCACATTCCGTACATCTATCGCTCTGGGGAGAAATACGTGGCCGTTCGAATGGTCGAAATCAAGCTACTAAATAAGTACCTGAACTATCTGCACGCCGATATTTACTCGTGCACGTGTATAAGGAGTTACTACATAACTGAGATTGAAGCGAGGCTGCTCAACGAGATAAACAGCAGGCATTGTGATGGCCAGTTTGGTCGGGACCCCTTCACACAGAAAGACTTAGTAGTGCGACTGTTAGATGCTTATGAATTCTATAACTTCCTAGATGTATGCTATAATAAGTTATTACGAGGCACTACAAACAGTAAAGACAAGTGCGGCTTCATCCGAATAAACAAAGAATCAGTGGTACCTTATACAGTGAGAGACGGACAGAAGTTTGTTCCCTTGTTTTACTTTGAAGGTGAAACGGATAATCTTAAATTGAAGGCTGACCAATTGAAGGGTTGGGACTTATCATACCTGAAGTTTTGCTGCAAAGTGCAGGGAATCCGGAATGAACTGTTTGCCAGTGAGACATGCTCTGTTATCAGTTTGTCGGACATTAAAAGTTACTTCCCGCCTGGTACAGAGTTTGAAGAATACTGGCCCAATAAAGTTGTTGACTCGCAGCTCCTCATTTCTGCTAAAGGTAAGAGATTTTTATTAATACTGATTAACATAGTAATTGTTGTATGAGTTTTAGCCTTTAAAGTATTGAGAGCCTGCTCTCTCTGTATAAAAATTGTAGTTAATTAGAACGCACCTTGTTAATCAAAATATTTTTATTGCTCTAATGTGAGTTGAACCTATCAGTCTTAAATATAATATTATATAAGAGTACTTCACATACCTACTCCGGCATTTGGCATACAATATTGTAACAGAGCTACAAAATTGGAATATGGGATTAATTATACTATGTGATACAGTGGCGCAGCCTTCCTACAAGCCGATTCCTGACGGCTTTACCAAGCTAGAAAGCTACGGCTAGCTGTCAGTGAAGTCCATGTTAGTCTAACTAAATGCCAAACTCGCATGTATGGTTCCAATTCTTCCGGCTTCTGTTAAGAAATATGTGATAGGTATTAAAAATATTCCCATCTCTCTAAATAAATTAATAAATAATTAAAAAGTATCATATTATTAATAAATATTATATATCATTTTGATATGATTATTTCTGAATGATTAATTAAAAATAATTATATTATTATCTATTTAACATTTATGTTAGTATTCTCTGGAAAAAATATAAATAACATTGTGAATGCTATCATTATCAACAAAATCATGCAAACTGACATGCCATTAGCTTGTGGAATATATATGGAGAGGTATTATAGGTATGTAAAAGGAATTCCAACTTAAACTATAGATGAAAAGTAGATAGAATAAATCAAGTCTACTACAAGGTCGTGCCAAACTTCTAGTATACTATGAAGTGTTGCTCTATGCTTAATATTGGATTATATTATTGGTACTTAGTGCCTAAACAATCTTGTGTTTGGAACATTGGTGTGAACTATAACAGTCAGTCACACAGAAGTGAAAAAAGATATAATTTGGTGATAAAAAAGGGGACCAGGGTAGACAAGGTTATATTAAATGAATTATATTTCATTAAAATCAGACTCCATACATTCAAAATATCCAGGAATTAACCCATTTTTTAGGGTTCCATAGTCAAATTTAGGCACCCTTGTAGTTTTGTCATGTCCGCCTGTCTGTATGTAACATTCACTTTTTCTATTTAGGGAATGAAGATGAAATTTTATATGGTTATTAATGTTTATCTCACGCACAACAGACAGAAAATAAAATTAGTTAAAAGAAATTTGATGCTAGCTCCTAATCCCATGTAAAACAAAAGTGAAAAAATATTTTTTTCTTCTACAACCTCTAATGGATATTGGATAGCTCTTTAAAAACTAGTAATAATAATAATAATAATAATAATAAAGCCTTTATTCTGTTAACATATTTTTCCTTTTTTTAAAGTATAGTAAGTTTTTTCCTTTTTCTTAAAATAAATACGCTAGTTTTATGCAGTAACTTTAGTTTTACTTTTTCCCTTTCTTTCCTTTTGCTTGTTAGCAGATTGTCTTTGGCCGATATAGGCCTCCTCCAGGTTTTTCCATTTGTTTCTATTTCGAGCGATTTGAACCCATCTTTTTCCTACTATCTTTATGATGTCATCCTCCCATCTTTTGATTACGAGGTAGACAAATCAAAAGATGGGAGGATTAAAAACTAGTAGGAGTATTTAATGATCAATTTTTAAAATTTGCAGGACCGGGACCGTTTAGTTAATATTGAGCTCTAAACGTCTCATTTCTGTATGTGCTACAGCCAAAACTGTTAATTCTTAAAATCTGAAAATTATCTTTAATTATAGATTGATTATCTAAGAAGTTAAAAGGCTATCATGACTAAGTAGGCTTCATTGGTTAATGAGATATAGGCGATTAACTTGCTTATGCCTACTAAAGTCATCTAAAATAGCGATAAATTTGAATAGAAAACTAGCTAGTAGGTTTTAGGTGTTCAGTTTCGGAACCCTACACTGAACATGGCCGGATATGTTCTTGACCGGTTTTTATTATAAGGGTGTCTGCACACAGGGTGCAAAGTTGCAATGCAAGAAACTCATCATTCTTGGTACAGGCAGCTTATTATTATGAATTTAATAGGCTGTGCCCGCCAAGAGGTAAAACATAGCCTTGATCCGGCTTGGAAAATTAAAAAAAAAAAAGATTTTTTATTATTTAATAACTTGAAAAAAACACTATTTTTGTTAAGGTATTTTGTTTGGATGTTATCTAATGATAATCATTTATTTGCATCATGTAGTTTTGTGAGCGGCAAGCCTAACAGTTGACCCCAAAATAATTGAGAACAAGGCTAAAAGGAAAACGAAGGTCACTGCACTCTATTAAGGCTCTGTTTCTTTTCGTGGCTATGTGAGATTTTCCAGTTATTAAGGTCATAGTCATATATCGACTAATTACTTTCTTAAACTCTTATCTTGCTTCAACCCACCCTTCCTTGGTTAGGTACTTCATTACAGACATTTAATTGAACTGGCGCTTACGCCAAGCACATAATGCCTACCTACGCTATCCGTTTCTTTCATGCGCGGGAGTAATAGGTATAATCCATCACTATCCAACGCACCCCCGCTCGTGAATTGGGCGTGACTTGCGAATCGCGATGGAGAGCCTTAACTTGACAACAACAGAATGGCTGAATACGAGTATACCTACTAGAAAATAATCTTTCGATATACCATAGTGTCATATATGTCTGTATATCTTTAGGATGGGCAAAGGGCATTTACAAAGGGAGCTTAAGGTTGTCCGAATAAGTTCCCTTTGTGCCATGTCTAGAACGCATGCGTAAACAGAATTAAAAATTAGTTAGCTATTCACAAGAGTTTATTGCAAGTAAATAGAGTCGCTTTTACATTATTTAAGACGTAATTAACCCGAGACTACGCAGACCTCACCGCTAGAAATAAACTCAAGGTCTTGCATCGAAGCCCTTGATCAAAGTTTTACTAATAAATAGCTGTCTTTCTATTGGCCTGTACACAAAACCCAGCATGCCGGGTCCTGAGAAGGCCACGATCCAATCATGGTCATGTTGGGGCCTTCCGGATATCGAAACGGGGGTCGGAAGTGGACCTGCGTTAGCAGTGCCAAAGGAACTAAAAGGGAAGCTTCCACTTCAGTGAAACCTGCGCTCTTTAATGTGAAAGCTTTAGTTCCCGTGACACTGCTTACGCGGGCCCGCTTTCGACCCGCTCTGCGTCCGACCCGCTTTCGACCCACTCTGCTTCCGACCCGCTCTGCTTCCGACCCGCATTTCGGTGACTTTTGAAGCAGCGGTCTTTCCTGATTTATGTATCGGTAGCTCATGTGTCCCGGTGTAACATTTATGTCAACTAGAGAATTATTATTCGATATTTCTTTAGGTCAGCTCGGCTCCGCGCCGCTAGCCTCCGTTTCAATGGTAACGCACATTAGGACGGACCGCGCCGCAAGGCATTGCATTCTGTCATATAAATAACAAAGTAAATAAATTAATTATTGAGCGGCGAGCTTTAATAGTAATTGATAACGAATTATAAATATATCTACAGTTAACGATCTTTGGTACCCCATTTCACATTATTGTCCGGTGGCCGCGGCTCTTATGGCAGCCCTGCATTAATGGCTTTCACACACTGAAACGCGGAACCGAAGCGGAGCGGGCCGGAAGCGGGCCCGCGTAAGCACTGTCACAGAAACTAAAATGAAAGCTTTTATGTCACGGTTGGTGCTAAGCGAAATGACTTTTATCACCATAACTATTAAAGGTTACGTACATACTCTTGTTATTTCTAAAGGCGATTCACGTCACGAGCGAGAAATTTTCAAGCAATTCCTTGAGGATGGTAGCGTTGTGCGAATAATTGTTTGATTATGTTAAAGTTCTTTATCCTACCATTTATTATACAGTGTAGAAATGTTCACTTATCAAACTTGTATGAATACTAGCTTTTGCCCGCCATTTCGTGGCTTGTGTAATCCTAAAGGCCTGGGCAAACCAAACGCGTTTGCGGCTCGTCGCGTTTCGAACGCGGGCCCGCGCGATCTGAGGGGCGACGGGGCGGATTTAACATTCGGGCCCGCGCTACTTTGGTGTGCCATGTTCAATTCGCCTTGCTGTTCTACAGATGGCGCGGGCCTGCGTTCGAAACGCGACGCGCCGCAAACGCGTTTGGTTTGCCCGGGCCTTAAATTGAATGTAGATATTTTGAGTTCGACTTTGTTGAGCACGACATTAATCCGCGCACGCCCGCAGGCTCGATCTCCGGCGGCGGGCAGTGGACGCGCGCGCCGCCCGCGCCGCCCCCGGGCGCGGGGGGGCTGGGCGCGGGCGCGGGGGCCGGGGGGGGCGCGCCGCGCGGGCGCCGCCCCGCCGCGCAGCGCCACCAGCCCGCCATGCAGGCGCCGCACGCGGGCATCTCCGCGGCCGCCGTGCACGCGCTCACCAACGGCTGGAGCCTGCCCGGGACGCTCACGCAGGCCCAGACGCAAGCTGTGCTTAGGCTGGCTCAGGTTAGTTCGCGGTACCCGATAATGTAACTAAGCATCTGCATTAGGCTCAAACACAGCGGGCGTGATTTGGCGTGCGCATGCTATAGCGAGGTTCACACAGACAAAGGCTGTCTGTGCTGTCAGCAAAGCTCTTCTTTTGTACTAAGAAAAGTTGGCACCCTCACTTTCCGTTAACGTAAAAATTGTCTTTTGATGTAGTATCTTTAGGTACATATATAGAAATTTCAGCATGTGTACATGCCGCCTGAGAAAACTCGAGATTTGAGACGACTATTAATCCCTCCCCCACGTGCACTTAACACTTACACACTTGACCGTGGAGACTGTCTACATCTCCATTTAACCTAGATTAGGTAGTCAATTTAGATGTTTCATTAATTCTTTATTTTATTTATTATTATTATGTTATGACCCTTAGAGGCTTTATACATCTCTAAGTCACTTAAATTGTCCAGACGCGAAGACTATACATCTCCCTCATTACTTATTTATTATAATGCATTTTTACCCATTAGGATTGTTTGCTGCCCTTTTCATGTGTTAGTTTTAGTTAAAACTCGAATGTGAAAGTTGGGGAAAAAAAAGAATTACTAAAGAATTACTGACTGCTGAGTTTCTTGCGGCGTTTCGCGAATCGGACCCGCGTAAGTAGTGTCACAGGAATCAAAATGGAACCCACTTCAGTGACCGCAGGGCTGCCGCGCTCATTGATTTGAAGGCTTGCCATTATGTTCCTGTGACCCTGCTTACGCGGGTCTGTTTCCGACCCGCTCCGCGCCCGACCCGCGTTACAGTGTATGGGAGCCTTTAGTGAAACTAAGAGAGACTAGCTATCCCCCTCTAACTTGAACCTCTTTGTTGCATAGGCACAAGTGTCAGCGCAAGCGCAGGCTGCGGCGCGCTACAACAACGCCGCGATGGCCGCCGCGGCCGCCGCCATGCCACAACACCGCTCGCAGCACCAGCGTAACGTCCAGGTGAGATTACCCGTAACACGCGTACACAGAGGGAACACTCCGCAATAAAAAAATCTAATATTTATTTAACCTTCGGATAAATCCGTCAGGGCATACAGTTTAAAAGAGTCCTACAGTGGTTTGACATAAGGTTGAAATCCGTGTTGCTTCGTGCCTGGCGTGCGAGTTACAACTTTCGTATTTGACGTGGCATTGAAAAAGTTAGTCCGGCAGTGGTAAAAGATATGTCAATATATGAATTTCGCGTTTCAAAATGCCCCCAATACAGGGTGACTTGAAGATTAAAATGTATGGCTTACCATTAAAAATACTACTAAATCATTAACATAAAAATGTTAAAAAGTTATAAGACGCATGACAAGGACTGCCATGTTTTTTAATTAAATAAACTGTACAGGGTGGCAATAAATTACTAGCTCTTTATATTCATTTAAAGCAATAAAAAAACATTACACATATGTACATTCATAGTAGACTTCGCTAAAATGAAACCATTAATACCTCGATGTCGTAAAAGAAAAATATTTCAACGTACATCTTCTTAAATATAAAGTAGGCACAACTAAAATGATGTACAATACTTTACATTAAAGTACGGATATCAACCCTATGCGTAATACAAAATTTTGTCCTATCATTGCAACCATCATAAGAAACACGCTCAACGCGTCACTATCCGTAGACCCTTTGTTAAGGAGTTGAATACTATTAGGAACAAAACGACGTTTTGTTGTAATAAACTATTTTATTTACGTCATTGGTTTCGCAAAAATGACAGCGCACGTACACGTACGGCATAAAAACCCATTGACATAAAAACAGGGAAATATAATTAGGGAAAGTACATTTTGCATGCTCAACGACTTGAAGTGAACTGTTTGTTGTGTGCGTTTAGTGAAATTATATTTTTCGTGATTAAATGTGACATCATGGCATTAAAACAAAGATATGATATGTTTTAAACAGTATTTAGAATCTAAAGGCTGCCCCAAAAACTTAAGTTTCTATCATCCCATCTTATTTTTTTAACGCGTCCACGGCCACGTAAAAAAATGTTTGTTTTTATGATTTATTCCAGTTTCCGAACAGTGCAATTACAATGGCGATGAGTCAGCAACCGCCCCCGCCTCTTGTGAGGAGCTCGGCCAACACATCTACTATGAAGTGAGCATTTTGAACGTTTTTCAACTTCGTTTCGAGAACAGCCTGTATGTTGTGAAATGTGTAGTTGACTTGGTCATAGGCCTAGTTTTGAATACGTTTTTGTGAATAGATTAGGGTGTTACCTCTGAAACTTAATTAAACAGTTATTTAATAAGCCAAAAATTTGGGTTCTAGTACAGCGTGCTGTACTTTCCCTTTTGCTTTTCAAAGCATCATAGAATTGTCATTAAGAGTCGTACACCTTCAATCTGGAAGTCAAATAACCTAATTGGTATTGCATGGTGCTCATTAATAGGCACATAATTATAGTTATTTTGAAGATCCATCGCTACGACCTTTTACTATCTGTAAAAAAATTGACTATTGACACTTGACCGTAAATACCTCTGTTAATTTGGATTGATTATTCGAGGGTAATGAACTGTCGTTGAAGTAATGTCAGACTACCAAATACAATAAGTTTTTTCTATGGATTGCACGCTGTTCTTGAAAAGTTCTGCATACGCCATTGTCTTTTCACTGACAAAGTCCTATTAGAAACAAAATACCCCAAAAAGCATTGTTTTTTCCCCTGTTTTTTTTTTCATACACTTGAGAGTCATTTCTCTCAAGTGTATTGAAAACAGAAGAGTTCAACTCCGGCCCTTTAGGAGTTATGTTACCTTATTATTTGCCCAACGTCTTGGCTGAGTTTCAAACAGCCGTGGTCACGGTTACGCTGGCCTTTACCTCTAAGACCAACCACACATATGTGTATAAATATATATGACGCTTCGCCACTGGTAGCTAGGTAAACAAAGGCCCTGATGCAAAAAAAAAACAACCTATTTCATGTTTTTGCCGTGCAGGGTCCGAGGGCCCCATGAGCTTGGGGGCCCCGGCACCGTCTAGCCCTTCGGTAGCTACGCCACTGGCTTGAGTGCTAATACGGTGTTTTCTTGCAGTGTACCGCCGCAGGTGACCGCGTCGATGAATGGCCACTCAACCTCTCACGCCGCGGACAATCGCAAGCGGCTTACCCCGATACCCGACATCAATATTACTGGCAACCATACGCCGTATAAGGTGAGTCTGTTTGTCTGTCTATCTGTCCGTCGTAGGCGGTTTTTAAACTCTTCGATGTAGACCTACATTTCAGGGCCGTAGGTAGGGGGGGGGGGGGGGGGCATTGTGGTGGTGGGGCAATGCCCTACCTTAAAAATACCATTAACCTTTTGACCGCCAAGTATGTCTGAGAAGTAACACGAATTTCAACTTGAAGTCAAGGTAATGAAGGACTTTTTTACCCTGTAACCGCTGACGGCTGCAGCCGTCTGTGGCGGTCAAAAGGTTAACTAAGATAATATGCTAAGAAAATTGTTTGTTCATAGTATGAAACTACTTTAACCACCGCTGCCCTTAAATTCAACTCTAGCCATGGGCCTGTATGTAGTAGTTTGTAAAAATTTTGTGAAGGCAGAAGTTGAATCAAAAGTCAAGTACAGCACAGCCATGAGTAATTTAGATAATTCAGATGGTATCAAAACTTGACTTCAAGGGTTTATTCAAGTTCTACCTTTAAGTTAAAGTATAATTGACTGAATATTCACACTAGTAGATAACATGGTGATCTTAGAATGGTGCCCGTATAAAGATGGAAGCCCATGAATACATAAACAGTACCGTGACTCACTTATAGACAACGCACAGCCTAAACGGGTGATTCTAGAGGTTTGAAATTTGAAGCAGACATTCCTCGAGTACCCTAGAGGTGCACTAAGGAGGGATTTTTTGAAATTCCATCCCTAAAGGCGTGAAAAGAGGTGATACAGTTTGTATGGAAAATACCACGCGCGAAGCTGTGGCGGGTCCACTAGCTTAGGCTAGGCTAGGCTTCGCCACTGCTAGTTTAGTTTATTTATTGCTCAATATAATATACAGTTTAAATCGCATGTCATATCAAATTAAAATAAATTACATTGAGCTCGTTAAACGAGGTACATATATAAGCATTCAGAATAGTAATATTATTAACAGTTTGATATTCAATATTGAAAAAACGATAATCAAATAGGATGTCATATTGGGTCTCCTAACTTGGCAAACCATTGACGGCCATCGTCTGCCCGGCAGGTCCAGAAGGCGCTGGTGGAGAACACGATGGTGCCGTGCATCAACGCGAAGCCCTACCAGTACACGGAGCTGCTGATGACGCTGCCCGACCTCGCCAGCAACTTCTTCCCGCGCGTGCCGCTCGCCACCTGCCGCGCCATGCTCGACGCGCTCAACCTCACGCTGTACCGGCCCAACTCGTGAGTTGTCATCACGTACTTTCCAATAGAAAGAAAGAAAGAAAACACATTTATTCATAACAGAGCACAAAATACATCACAAGACGAAAAAGTAGAACATAGCACGTAATAATACTTCATACAGCCCGCCAGGGCCCTAGCTAGGGGGGAGGGGATGGGGGGGCATTTTGGGGCGATGCCTTACCATAAGACAGCAATGGCTTACCTTAAAAGATACGATAAATAAGAAAAGATGCTAAAAAAATTGTTTATTCATAGTATGATACTACCTTCTAATCAGAAATAGGCATTATTCGAATAATAATAATTCACGATCTTATTATTCGCGAATAAATTCATTCGTCAGCTTTTTCGAATGACGAATTATTTATTCATTATTTTATTCGAATAAATTCTCGAATAATTGGTTATTTTATTCAAATAAATTACATTAATAATATAGTCTTTCAGTTATGTATTTGTAAATAACTGAAAGACTACATTAGAAAAGAAAAGTTAATTATTCAAATTATTGGTGCCAATTCAATCAAGGAATACATTTTATCTACACCCATATCATAAAACCTCCATTGGTTAATCAAAAACCATAGGAAATGACCACCATTTTGACAACCAATTAGGAAAAACCAATGCTGCGATGAAGAAATAACATGACTTCTTTATCGTTTTTAGTAAAGAAATGAGATTAAATTTGGAACAGCTGTCAAACTCAAGTGGGTCTCTATTCTAGTATCCATAGATATTAAAACAGTTATTGATACGAAACGTCAATTCAGTATGTTTTTTTAATATAAACTGCACAATATTTGATCTCGAGTGACGTGAGAATACAGACTTCATCCGTTTGTCTATGATTTAAAAAAAAAATGGTCTTGACGGACGGCCGCCATTATTGACGCGCCGCGCCGCGTTGACGTTTTGCTGAACGAAAGTAGAATTTTGTTGAATTGAATAGAAAAAGTTGTTTGTAATTTACATTTTAGTTGAAAATATGAATAGTAAGTAGTCTTCTCGGAGTGTGTGTGATGTGAAAATGCGCCGGATATCGGAAATATGCAGCCACGATTGCAACAAATAACTTGTTGCCAGAAAATATTGTTTCTGAACCCATCATGGAGGATTTATAATATGTGTGTAGATAAAGTTATGTATGCAACTCTGCATAATTTGGCCTTAAAACACACGTGCGATCTTATTATGAAACTCGCTAAAAGCTCGTTTCATAAAACCGCACTAGTGTTTTAAGGCCTATCATTATGCAACCGTTGCATAAACTACTAATTCGGGAATAAATAATTCGCGGTATTAATCATTTACCGCACTAAATCTTTACTTTAACGAGCATTCATTTAATTTTCAATATCAAAGTGCAGCTCGTTTTAAAATGCAAGTATTGACAAAAACTTAGTATTTCGCCATCCGTATTTGTTTTTTAAATATTGTTCGTTTGGTCGCAGAACCCAGCTGCAAGTGCTGCGCAACTCGGGCAAGTGCAAGTCGGCGGCGGCCGGCGAGAACGGGCTGGCGCTGGTGCAGATCCGCGACGCCATGCAGCACATGCCGCAGTTCAAGTACATGCTGCGCTCCGGCCAGGCCGCCGACGAGCAGCTCGCGCCGCGCCCCGCGCACGCGCCGCACGCGCACGCGCCGCACGCCACGCACGCGCCGCACGCCAAGCGCGCGCGCGCCAACTAGCCGCTGTACTAGACCAGCTGTTTCACCGTTAGCCGTCATATGAGAAGGGACGTCTTTAGTGAAAGTGTCCGAGTCAGATGAAATATTCGTGCTGCAAACCGTAGAAGAGCTGTCTTGTTTCCTACACTAGGACGAGCCCGTAAAGAGAATGGCGCGCTATTTTAAAGTAAAATAGCGACACGAAATAAAAATGAAAAGGCGCAGGCAATGAAAGTGCAGTTTTTGACTCAGGAGCAGTGGTTTTTTTTTAAGAATTCTGAAACTTAAGTACGGCAGTGACGTTTAGATGAATTGGTGGAACATTGTGTTAAACTTTATACGAGTGATGGTTGAGGCTTCCTGTCGGTGCAGACGTCGTGTTACAATCGGTAACTCGCCAGTGATCCGAGGTATATATTTAATTTTTATATCAATTGTATGTCAATTTTTTATAAGTTGTACAAATTGTATCATACTCGTCTTATTGTAAATCAGATTTAATAGCGTCGCAATGATACTAATTTATAGAAGACTGAGTTTTATTTTTTACTTAGTTCATACGAAAATTGTATGTATCAAGTGATTTTGGTTAATTTCACGCAATACTGCTTTGAGTTGTTTTGTAAATATTAGTTAATTAAAAAATTCTGCATTTATGCAGCCTTCTTACATTAGGCAATACATTTAACTAGAATTATATAGGATATAATAAATATAAAGTAAATTAATATATTTATTGTGAAAATGTATTGCTTAATTTAAATAACGCTTGAGCGCATCACAAGTAGTTGTAATTCACAGTCACACAAAGTTATGAACAAATATAAGGGCACTTAGGAACGGAATGTAAAAAGAAAATTTACAGTCCCGAAGCGTTAAATTTCGGTCACAGTTTAACTTCTGTGCTATGGTGTAAGAATTAAGCATTTACTTAGTTCATTTTCTCTGGGAACAATTTTGTTAAGTTTTGAGTTTGTGAAATATTATCCACTATAATTAAGAAATAAAATAGGTTTTATTTAAAACATAATTTTTTGCCCATTGTACTTCAATATTACAATGTCATGTACCTAATTTCGGCGTGTTCCGATTACGGGGACTGGTTCAGAAAATTATTTCCAAGATTTGACCCAAATATACCGACACCAATTTTAACAAGTGAAGTCAATAAGGCTTGTAATGACCAAGCTATTTCAAATTCTTGTTTATGTTAATGTAATGTAATCATTCCTTTGACATGAAGGAAAGAGTTGCTATACAAATATTTGGGAAACAGCTAAGTCAAATGCCACTATTTAGTTTCTATTGTAAATGGTCTTTGCTATTAGCCGCAAATGTAAAATACCACCAGATTTTTGTCAAACACCGACCCGCCACAGAGCAATGAATAAGTTTTAAATTTAGTATTTATTTCTTAGGGCTAAGGTTGGTTCCTATAGATTTACAATATGGTGAACCCTTCTCATAATGTTTCTGTTCACAACATAATTTATATTGTGTGTTATAAGAGGACTGTTAGTAATTTTAATATTAATAGGGTAGATAAGATAGGGATATCAGGAGTTCCACTGGAACTTATATATTTTGGATTCTTATTATAAGACTCAAAATATTCAGCTCATTTCGCCGCAGTCTTATAATTAAATGACTTATACATTTTGTTTCTGTCACTTGGTGGCAACATGGACACGTCTGATGAAAATTTTACCGTGGTTAAAAGGTTAAGTGGCCTGCTTGTATGTTTATTATATTTGTTTTATGCACAGCTTATAACTGGTACATGCATAGTCAATTGTCCACTTGGGTTTTTTGATTTAAAAATTAATTGAGGGTGCACTGATCACTGTCATGGGCAAACTATTCCACTCTTTCACTACGCGGTTTGATAGGTAGTGCCTGAGGTTGCTAGTTGCTTCAGTGAGTGGCCTCTCAGGGTCTGATTTTTATTTCTGATTAACATTCCATTCAGCGCTGGTACATTGTAGAATTCTTTCAGTTTCTTGTATGTCTCGATAAGATCACCACGCTGTCTGCGCGGTTTTAATAATGTTAAGTCCAGTTCTTTAATGCTATTGATAAATAATACTAATTAAATTATCTTGGGCAGATTTTATAAGTTTATGGATATTTTACTAAGGACAAACTTAGGTTTTCCTTTCAATCCATCAGCCTTATATAGAAACGCAGGCGTTTTCGTCTGCGAGCGAAATGCTATGCGTTACAGAATCGTATAATCAGTATTATTTCTCGCTTGAAGTTCGTTTCTACGCTGCGATATTGGCATTTGTTATACCAAGAATTGCAACGAAGAATAGCCGAGAATTGTATGGTATCAACCATCTGGTAATATACTGGATAGTCATGTTGCATGGTTAGTGCATCTGGTTGTAAGCTAAAGACCGAACTGCCAAGTAAACTAGAGGTCTCCGATTGAACTAGCAAATTGACATGCCTGCGTCTTATCTACCCTCTTTGAATTTATGCTCTAGTGGCAAACTAAATTAGTAAAATGTAACGCTACCCTATGCTCGGTTCGGATATACTTTAAAGAATTTGCATGAGCACCTAGAGATATTCTTTATTTAATTGTCTCCTTACTAATAAAGTAACTTATATATAATTATATATATATATATATATATATATATATATATGTATGTATCGTCGTTAGCAAAATATTGATCGTACAGAAAATGAAATTTCTTGAACAAAGTTAACAATTGCAAATAGAAAAAAAAAACGAAGTCACTAGTTTTACATATTAACCCTTATTCTTTTGTAAATACGACTTTTTTGTATATATTATGTTCGTAAAACGAAATTATACAACCGAAATCTATTCCTGTGAATATTTTATAGTGATAGTTCGAATTTAATTAAAGCAATTTTTCTCTATTGACGTTTTCATAGAAATACTAGCATACTAATGAATATCTTTCATCTGCATTGGCCAAGTTGAAAAGCAAGGGCTTAGCTAGGATTCTATAAGGAGGGGCAGGCGAAGAAAAACCAAGAATATACCTTAAGGTACGTGCTGCACGACTAACGTGGAAAATGAAAAAAAAAAAATTTTTTTTTCATTCAACAGTGCTGCATCTTCTTGCGGGAGGCAGCTGCCTGACCCTGCTAGTGCCTCGCTACGCCCTTGTTGAAAAGTCATAGGTGCTTATATATATGTTTAAACCAATGACAAAGTGTGCTGGCTTGTATTGTTATCCTTTTTATTTCGAATTTAGTACGGCAGCTTATGACAAACCGGCTTTGCGCTACATAGCCTTAAGCAATAGAGTATTTGTTGGCAACCCATATAAAATGTGACGACAGTGGGAGGCGTTGAAGTACCTTGTTTCGCAAATTTTTAGTTTATAGGGTGTAATATAAAGTTCATCTTTCCGCGATGTGCTAAGACTAGGTA